>CM033711.1:40831876-41154194 GCA_019671005.1 Hibiscus mutabilis | reverse complement strand
GGATTTTCCTTGGGGGGTATCCGTAAGGAATTGGAATGAAATAATATTGATTCATATAGATACAGAGGAAAAGGTTCTCTATTGATTCAAATGCTGGACCTATGGGATAGGGATAGAGAAAGAGGAAAAAACCGAAGATTTCACATAGTGCTTTTGATTGAAAAATCAATCTGATTTATTTCGTACCCCTCGCTCAATGAGAAAATGGGTCAGATTCTATAGGATCAAACCTATGGGACTTAAGGAATGATGGAAGGGAATAAAAAAAAAGAAATCAAAAAAAGAGGGCAAAAAATAATAAATAAGTAAATAAAAATGAAGTAGAAGAACCCAGATTCCAAATGAACAAATTCAAACTTGAAAAGGATCTTTCTGATTCTCGAAGAATGAGGGGCAAAGGAAAGGGATTGATCGAGAAAGATCTCTTGTTCTTATTATAAGATTGTGTGATTGGATCCGCAGATATTTGGTAAAAAAAATCTTCTCTTTTGAGAATAATCAAAAATGGAAAGTGTTCAATTGGAACATGAAAACGTGACTGAATTTGTCCTAGTTACTCTTCGGGACAGAGTGGAAGAAGGAGGAGATTCTCGAACGAGGAAAAGGACCCAATGACTTGAAAGAATTGAACGAGGAGCCGTATGAGGTGAAAATCTCATGTACGGTTACGTAGAGTGGCGATAAGGGTGACTTATCTGTCAACTTTTCCACTATCACCCCCAAAAAACCAAACTCGCCTTACGTAAAGTTGCCGAGTACGATTAACCTCTGGGTTTGAAATCACCGCTTATATACCTGTATTGGCCATAATTCACAAGAACATTCTGTAGTCTTAGTAAGAGGGGAAGGGTTAAGGATTTACCCGTGTGAGATATCACATTGTTCGAGGAACCCTAGATCTTTGTCGGAGTAAAGGATCGTCAACAAGGGCGTTCTAGTGCGTTGTAGATTCTTATCCAAGACTTGTATCATTTGATGATGCCATGTGAATCGCTAGAAACATGTGAAGTGTATGGCTAACCCAATAACGAAAGTTTCGTAAGGGGACCGGAGCAGGCTACCATGAGACAAAAGATCTTCTTTCTAAAGAGATTCGATTGAACTATTATATGTCCAAGGTCCAATATTGAAATAATTAGGTTTTCCCTGACTTTGTCCGTGTCAACAAACAATTCAAATGCCTCGACTCTTTTAGAACAGTCCGGGTCAAATAGCAATGATTCGAAGCACTTCTTTTTACACTATTTCGGAAACCCAAGGACTCAATCGTATGGATATGTAAAATACAGGATTTCCAATCCTAGCAGGAAAGGGAGGGAAACAGATACTCAATTTAAAGTGAGTAAACAGAATTCCATACTCGATCTCATAGATACATATAGAATTCTGTGGAAAACCGTATTCAATCTCTGGTTCATATTTCGTCGACCAATCCTGTCCCACTAATGGGGTCAAATCAATACGTTCTAAGAAGAAATATTTGAATATCAATCTCATCGATATCATATGTTTACTTTTTTATTATTTATGTTTAAAGGAGTGTTGCAACAAATGAGGTATTTTGCCATTGACATGAAATGACTAACTTTATCCCCATATTCTTCAACACTCTTTTAGCCTTTGTCAAGTTATCATTGTAGTTGATACATCAATGTTCAGTGACTAGCTTCCTAGGATCCTGTTGTTCTCCCAATGTCTCATATCCTTAACTATTTCCTCCAATGTCTGTAAAATTGTTCTCATTGTTGTAGAAAACAAACTATCTCATGTAAGCATCTCTGCTTTGCAACATGCTGCCTTAGGGTAATGTCAAAACATCTCTTGAGGGTTCTCTAATTTCTGCCTCTACAGAGATCTTTGAATTGCTTACATGGAAATCTTTGCAGCAAAACCTACTTCCACCTTGAACCTCTTCATGTGTTTACTGCTTTTTACACCCTAAGCTCCAAATTTAACTATGGAATACCTCATAGTTCCAATATCTTTTTAGACAAATCTCAAAGTAATGCCCAAATTTTTTTTGTATATTTCAAGTGATGTCAATTTTATTAATGTTCACTTCAATGCAAGATGCTTATACGAAAAAGGGAAATGATGTAAGCAAAGAAAGGAGGGCTAAGAAACAAAACTTCATCAATATTGTGGGAAGAAGAAAAAAAGTTACAAATATTCAAACATCAATGACCAAAACTCCTCTTGTCAAAACGCCGTGAGAAGTCTTGAATGTTACCCATACTGAGCAGACTTTGACAATGGTGACAATACGAGAAAGTCCATAACTTATCTGTATTACGTTCCGAGAGAATCTCCCTGATTATTAACTACCTAAGCCGCCTTTTGCGGGTTTTCAACTTGGGTCTTCATTTGGTTTCAAAACTCCCTTTGTGAATTTTCATTTTGAACCCCCTTTTCTTTTTCTTTTTTTCTTTTTTTTTCTTCTTTTTTTCTTCTTCTTCAAACATAATACTTTTTGACTGAATCTGAGTTTATCAGACTCTGAAGTTCATCTCCATCCATTTCAGCCAAAATTAACGCCCAACTTGAGAAAACCTTTGTTACAAAGTAAGGTCCTTCCCAATTTGGTGCCTATTTTCCTCGAGAATCACTTTGGATTGATAACTTCTTTTTTAGTACCAAGTCAGCTTCTTTAAATTCTCTCGGGCAAACTTTCTTCTCATGAGCCCTTATCATCCTTCTTTGATACATTTGCCCATGACACAGTGCTTTCAATCTTTTCTCTTCAATTAAGTTCAGCTGGTCATATCTTGCTTGAACACATTCTGCTTCTTCCAACTTTGCTTCCATCAAGACACAGATCGATGGTATTTCAATTTCGAACGGTAATATAGCTTTAATTCCATATACCAATGAGAAAGGTGTTGCCCCAATAGAAGTTCTTACTGTGGTTCGATAAGCATATAAGGCGAAAGGCGGCTTCGCATGCCAGTCCTTATAAGTATCCACCATTTTTGCAATTATTTTCTTAATGTTCTTATTTGCAGCCTCCACTGCTCCGTTCATCTTCAGACGATATACCACAGAATTATGATGTTTAACGTTGAACTGCTCACAGGCTTCATCTATCATCCTGTTATTCAAATTAAAGGCATTGTCGGTGATGATACCTTCAGGCAAGTCGTATCGACAAATAATTTTCTTTTTCAAAAACTTGTAAACCATGGATCTGGTAACATTTGCATAAGAAGCTTCTTTTACCTACTTTGTGAAATAATCAATGGCTACCAAGATAAAACGATACTCGTTTGACGCTTTAGGGTGAATATGTCTGATAACATCGATGCCCCATATGGAGAAAGGCTAGGGTGTTGTCATAACATGAAGAGGTTGAGGTGGCGTATGAACCTTGTCAGCGTAGATCTGACATTTATGGCATTTGTGAGAGTAGTTGATGTAATCATCTTCCATGGTCGACCAGTAATATCCAAGATGCATGATTCTTCTAGCCATGGTGAAGCCATTGGGATGGGTTCCACAAACTCCTTCATGAACTTCTTCCATAATTAATTGAGCTTCCTTTGCACCCAAACATCTCAGAAGCAACTGATCACGACTTCTTTTGTATAAAATTTCTCCGTCGAGGGTATACCCTGATGCCATCTTCATGATCATTTTCTTTTCATTCTCTGTTGCTTGTGGTGGGTACTGCTGTAATTTTATATATTGCAAGATGTCATGGTACCATGGCAAACCATCTATCTCTTCTTCCATGTTATAACAATTGGCTGGAGAATCTAGCATATGTAACATGATGGGAATCATCTTAGAACCTTCATTTTCTTTAAACATGGCTGCTAAAGTGGCTAAAGCATCGGCCATTTGGTTGTCTTCTCTAGGGAGATATTTGAAAGTGATCTCATTAACTTCTTTGGTCAACTCAAGGACCAACTTGTGGTATTCCACCAACTTTGCATCTTTTGTCTCCCATTCGCCACATATTTGATAAATGACCAATGTAGAGTCCCCAAAAACTCTTAAAGTATGGATTTTCCTCTTTATAGCCTCTCTTAGACCCATTATACAAGCCTCGTATTCTGCCATGTTATTAGTGCAGAATAACTTTAGTCTACTGGTAAAAGGGTAATAATCTCCTTCTAGTGAGACCAAAACTGCCCCTATACCTCGTCCTAATGCATTTGTTGCACCATCAAAGTTTATAACCCAATATTCTGTTAGAGCCACATCATTTTCTGTGATACACATCAAATCTTCATCATGGAAATTAAAATTCAATGCTTCATAATCATCACAAGCGCGACTTGCCAAAAAGTCAGGTGTGACACTCTCTTTTATTGCTTTTTGGCTCACATACTGGATATCAAATTCTGATAGTAACATCTACCAACGTGTTAATCTTCCCGATAAGGCTGGAGCTTCTATCATGAATTTTAAAGGATCCAATTTCGAGATTAGCCACGTAGTGTGATATAACATATACTGTCTGAGCCTTTTAGCCGCCCATACCAAAGCACAACATAGCTTTTCAATTGAAGAATATCTGGTTTCATAATCAGTAAACTTCTTACTCATATAAGATATCGCCTTTTTTTCTACCGGTATCGTCATGTTACCCAAATACGCAGCCCATTGAATTTTTATGCACCGTCAAATAGAAGATTAAGGGCCTCCTTGAAACAGGTGGTACTAATATTGGAGGATTGGTTAACTACCATTTGATCTTTTCTAAATCTGTCCGGCATTCTTCATTCTATGTCCCTGGGTTATTCTTTCTAAGTAATATGAAAATTGGATCACATTTATCTGTTAACTAGGAGATAAAACAGGCGATGTAGTTTAGCCTCCATAGAAAACCCTGAACCTCCTTATGTGTTTGAGGTGGTGGGAGCTTTTGTATGGCCTTAATTTTGTCTGGATCAATCTCAATTCCCCTCCTACTTACCACAAAGCCCAATAGTTTTCCTGATGTGACCCCAAATGTGCATTTGTTTGGGTTAATCTTTAGCTGGAACTTCATCAGCCTTTGAAAGAGTTTCTTTAAATTCACCAAATGCTCATCTTCAGATCAGGATTTGGGGGATCATATCATCTACGTAGACTTCTATTTCCTGATGCATCATATTATAGAAAAGAGTGACCATGGATTTTTGGTAAGTTGCCCCTACATTCATTAGACCGAAGGGCATTACTTTATAACAAAAGGTTCCCTAAAGTGTTATGAAGGTGGTTTTTTTCCATATCTTCTGGGCACATTTTAATCTGGTTATACCTGGAAAACCTATCCATGAAAGAGAAAAAGCCATGTCCAGTTGTGTTATCCACTAACATGTCTATGTGTGGTAACGAGAAATTGTCTTTGGGGCATGCTCTATTGAGATCCCTATAGTCAACGCACATGCGTACTTTTCCATCCTTCTTGGGAACTAGGACAATGTTGGCCACCCATTCTAGATACTTAGCTACCTCTACAAAATCCTGCATCAAACTACTTTTTTACCTCATCCATAATTTTTAGGAGCATATCTACTTTCATCCTCCTAAGCTTCTGCTTTATAGGCTCACATCCTAATTTATTGGAAGCCAATGTACAACGATGTCAGCGTCGAGACCCGACATGTCTTGATATGACCAAGCGAAGATATCCCTGAATTCTTTAAGGAGCTCAATCAGGCTTTGTCGAGTATGGGCTGTAATGGTGGTGCCAATCTTCACATCTCGTTTCTCTTCTTTAGTACCGAGATTCAGTATTTCTAACTCTTCCTTGTACGGGAGAATCTATTTTTCTTCTCCTTCTACCATCTTGAGCAATTCTTTGGGCAAGTCATATTCTTCTTCACTATCAATATCATCAACTTCTTCTAAACATAAGGGTAATTCAAAGTCAACTTTAGCGTCAGATTGATATTTATTTAAGTCATTGATATCTGAAGACTTGCAAAGAAAAGGGATAGAGATATATACAGAGAAAAAGGGATTAATGGAAAAATGTTTTAGTTTTATCTTTAAGTTTTATTTATGGGAAGAGTTTGCCATACAAGATTTGTTGGAAGAAAGAGAATGCATCTTTATTGAAATTCAAATTATAAAGTTTGACATAGACCCTTTACATAAGATCTTTAATTGCCTTCGCGTCTAAAGGCAAAAGGGTGGGATTTGAGAATTACTCTAAAATTGTCTTAAAAACTATAGGAATTTCTTCAGCAGTCTAGTTGTCAAGTTCAGAGCAAGGGCTAATCTTGGACATGTATTTGTTCTCTTCTTCCTCGTCTGTTACAACATTGATGCTCAGCTTCTCAAACGCTTCACATAAATCATTCTTTCATTTCTCTTCCCCATTAACTGGAGCACTTGGATCCAGTAGGCCCCCGAATCTGAAGTTATGGCTCAGGAGTGGAAATGCCATCGGTTCCCACTCAATTTTCTCTTCTTTTAGCCTTGCATGTCTTCTTTCCTGACGTTTCCTTATTTTGCCCTCCTTTTCCAATTATTGGGCTTGAAACCCAAGCTAAACTGATCTTTCCTTGCTGGGATTACCACGGGATACAGCCTCCCTTAGTGTCTCTTTCTAAATCTTTTTCCAACTTTAGCTCACTTTCCTAGAGTTTGTTTAACTTGCATTTTTGCGCAGCTGGATAATTCTGGTTCAGGCACCTTTACTTTCTTCAGTGACAAAGGTCGTATTGACTAGCTCTAGTGTCTTAAAGTGACATTCGAGCAGACCATTATCAATCTCGATAAAGGGTGCATCAGTAGTTACTGATGCAATGATTTCTTCCTCTGCACCTACAGTTATCAATTGGCCATCCATCACAAATTTCAACTTTTGATGTAAGGTAGAAGGGACTGCTCCCGCTGTATGAATCCATGGGCACCCAAACAAGCAGCTATAATTGGGCCTAATGTCTATGACCACAAACTCAACATCAAAGGTTGATGGTCTGATCTGCAAAGACACTCCAATTTTACCCAACACATCTTTCTGAGTTCTGTCGAACGCTCTTACTGTATTTTGATAGGCTCTCATACGAGAGTTGTCTATAGGCAACTTCATTAGTGTTGCTAATGGCAGAACATTGAGGGCTGACCTGTTATCAATAAGAACTCCTGGTAGCATATACCTTTTGCATCTTGTGGTGATGTGTAGAGCTTTGCACAACCCCCTTCCTTCTCCAGGTATTTCTTCGCTATTGAACGAAATAAATTTGTTAACGATAATGTTACCAACTAACATATCCATCTTGTCGGTTGTGATCTCCTTCGATACGAATATTCGGTTCAAAATCTTTAGCAAGGCCTCACAATGGCCCACAGAGCTCAGCAGTAACAATAGCATAGAAATTCGAGTCAGAAGCTTGTGGAGTTGCTCCACTATGCTATATTCGATGTGTTTTAGAATCTTTAAGAATTCTTGAGCCTCTGACTTCTTCATTGGCTTGTGGTATACTGTTGGTTTTTCTTAGAAGAAATCTTTATCATCTTCCTTTTCTGACTCTTCAGCTGCAGCCTTTCTCTGCGCGGCATCTCTGTCCTCAGCTATCGGTTGGGAATAAAGCCTTCTGCTCCTTGTGAAATGACTCACTTCATTGGCTGGCTTATTCTTTACTATTTTTTGACAAGCGATCCTTCCGGGGCCGCCACTGTGCAAGTGTATTTCTAAAGGACCTGCTTGTTATCCTTGTATAGAAATAGGGTTGGTGCCTTAATTATAAGTCGTGGGATTACTCCCCTTGTGGGCTCACTAACTCTTGCTTTAGCCTTATTAAGTAAAGGCTTTATTCTGGAATAATTTCTTCTAGAGGATAACTCCTACGATGTGCAGATGTCCAACATGCACTCCTTATTTTCTTTCTCAAGAAACTATAGTTCTCTTTCATCCATGTGGTCTTGGACCAACCTCTTGAACTCTAAGCAACGTTCAATCTCGTGTTCTCTTTCTTTGTGATACTCACAAAATAGTCCATCTTCAATTTCCATATCCTGGGTTTCTCCTTCTAGCACCCCAGATGCCACCATTTGAGCCCATACCCACCTCATGGGTGCTCTGACCTCAGCAACATGTTTGTTAACCCTTTTGTTTTCCCCCTCCATAATTGCATTGACTCCTGCTTTCTGGTGATTTGGCAGAGGGTTTCCCTTATCTTTCGATGTATCAAATAACAATATTCCAGACTTTCTTAAATCATCTACCACTCTCTTGAATGTGGTGCAACTCTCAAAGGTGTGCTCCCTAACTCCTGCATGATATTCACATTGTGCCATCTCATTATACCATGCTGGATATGGTGGTAAAAAAGGAGGAACATGTCTTGGCAACACCATTTGGGATTTAACCAATTCAGTAAACAATTTAGCATACGTCATTGGAATTAAAGGGAAATAGGGTTTTGAGTTCCCTTGATATCTTTGTTCTTCCGTCAGTGGGTTTGTAATTGCTAGAGCTACAGTCGAGACATTGGGCTTGTTAAAGACCACACCCTTTGAAAAATTGGGATTATAAACATTTGTGGCATTGACTTCGATTTCTCTCTTTTTATAGGGTTTCTTTGTTTCTCCGTTATCCAGCTTTCTGTTTTTCATAGCTGCTAGAATCAGCTTTCCATTCATCAACATATCTGCGAAGCTCTTAGTTGCATGATTAAGCATGCGATCATAGAATGAACCTTTTAATGTCTCCACGAACATTGGGGAAACTTCATTTTCTAGTAATGGTGGTTTAACTTGAGCAACTACATCCCTCTATCTCTGCGCATATTGGCAGAAACTCTCATGATGTTTTTGTTCCATCCCTTGCAGGACCAGTCGGGTTGGAACCATGCCTGAGACATGCTTGTATTGCTCACTAAAAGCTCTAGATAAATCCTTCCATGATCTGATGTTAACCCTAGTAGCGTGTACCAGCGTGCAGATGACCCTACTAGACTATCTTGGAAGCAATGAATGAGCAACTTCTCATTATCAAGATACATCGACATTTTTCTGCGATACATAGTTAGATATGCTGACGGGTATGTAGTTCCATTGTACTTCTCAAAATCTGGAATTTTGAACTTCGGAGGTACCACCAAGTCTGTCACAAGACTTAAATCTTTGGCATCCACACCACCATGAATATTCCCTTCTTGGAAAGACTTAATCACTCCTTCTAACTTCTCATAACGGTCTTCCCATTTCTTCTCAGTTTTAGCTTTATCGGCAATCTCATTGAGGTCGGGTACTTCATAGTTGTGAGCTCATTCTGTATTAGCCTTAAACTCATTTCGGACGGAAGACTCAGCAAAATGGGGAATCAGCTTAGCGTTTGGTGTTAAAGCTTTATTTTGTATTCCTGGATGGGTGAAAGTCGTTCACTGGAATCGGGGCAGAGTATTGGTTTCCCCTCCAACTTCTGCTGCATATGGGTCTTTGAATCCCAAAATTGCCACAATTGAGCTAACTGTCTTCTGGTGAACTAATTCTATTTGCTACTTCAGGTCTGTTTCTAGCTTGTGTAGCCTGTCCTATGTACTTTTTGACTAGTTTCCAAGGCCACCACTCTATCTTCCATTGCTTTGGCTTGAGACTGATACTGTACTTGTGAGTTGTTTTTGCTATTTTGAATTTCTGTCATGTTTTTTATTTAAGTTAGATTCTTATTATGTCATGGATGCATGCACAGATGTAAACACACAAATGCAAAGTAAGGCAACAAAACAAAAAGGATGCAATGCAAATGCATGAATGCAAACGAAGAGCCATCAATTCTATGAAATATCTGCTCAAGAAACAACTCTTTATTGAATATGAAAATGTCCTTATTACATCAAATTTTATTACAAATACTTTTCTACAAGAACTCCTAATTCCTTGATTTCTTCAATAAGCCATATAAATCTTGGTCCAACCTCTCTGCTAGTTTGATGTACTAACGAAGGGATGCAGCTTTCGTGGCTAACATCGTCACATGTCGAGCCACATCCTGAACTTGAGTCATGACGATCCTGTCAAACTCATCCCGCTCTTGGAATCTTCTGGCATTTTATCTAAGATGGGTGAACCAATAATCATTTCCTCCATCAACTATATCTTAAAGGACCAAGATCTTAGTTTTGTACTCCTGAATGATATTATCCATTTCTTCCACTTGCTCTCTCAGGGAGTCATTCTCATTTAGGCTAGCCTGGAGTTCTGTGTAAGTGTAACAGTTCTGAAATTCATGCAATGAACGGTTCAAATCCTCTACCTTGGCTTGCAACTCAGCAACACAAGCCTAGCTCTGCTTCAGCTTCTCAATAGTCTTGTCATATGTTGTATGTAACTCAAATAAGCAGATCTTGTTGTCGTGGGCCTTCATTTTCCATGCAGCCGCACTTTTTTTTCTTTTTTCAAGAACCTGTTGCCTACCTTTTTTCTTTTCTTCAGCAAGGGCTTGTCTGTACTTCTTAATTTTTCGTTTCCCACGTTCTTTCTCCTTTCCTACAGCATGCTCAATTTCTTGTTTCCACTGTTCCAGAGTTTTTCTCAGATTAGCATTTCGAACAGTAGTATGAAACTTGAGGAAATCAACCATTTGGACTTCAAACTTCCTTTCTAAGTCTTCGTACAGTTTTATCACTTGCTTCGTCTCTCCTTTATACTTTTCCACGTCAAGAATTGAGCAACCCTGTCCTGTTGGTCCTGCTCTCGTATGACTTCTATTTCCAATTTGGCCATTCTCAATTCTTCTCTTAGGATGTCAGCTTCAGTAGGAACTACCTTCAAGTGTTCCTCTAAAGACTTGACCTATCTGGGTGTAGGTGTCATGACTCTTTCATTCACTCTTATATGCCTCCAAATATCATAATCAGAGGTATACATACAATGTTTATCAGACTCCAACTTCATATGATAACAATGGTTTCATGCATCACTGATTGTTTGAACCTTCTATCTGAACTCTCCTTGAAACTTGAATTCTGATGAGCCAAGACCAATAGTGAATGGGATGAACTACCGGGACCTAAACTGGTGAGATACCAGCAAAGAAGTGCATCCAATTCCTCCCCAAAGACCTAGCAGCATTAAGAAGTTGAAATCCCCACATTTGTACAATAGCTTAGTATGACCCATCTAAGGAACCCTCCATCTGATGTCTTCGTCGCGGCGGTCTTTGAAAATTTCAATCCACTTACTTTTCTTAGCAACTGGTCATTCTTTTGCTAGGAACTCACAAAAAGGAAAGAAATTTGGAGAAAATACATTTGATAAGGCCAATGTTGGGCATTTCCAGAAGTGATTAAGAGCCTAGACTTGTAGTAGCGGAGTACACCCTCCAAAACGAACACCTTCAACTTTTCGGTAAGCATTAAGGGAAATGAAGGTTTCAGCAAGTACAACTGGCATTGGATTGACTCATCTCTTTAGCTATTCAAGGAAGTCAAGTAACGCTACATCAATGTTCCCTAAAACCTTTGGAAAATTACTAAATCATAAACTGCAATGGCTATGAGATCAACTCTCTTCTCTCTGTCAGAGTGAATTGAAATTATATTTCTGATGCTTGACCAAGGAAAATTAAAACTGCCTCCTCTCTTCCGTATCAACCCCTTGACCCAACCATCATTCATACTGGCGAAAACTTGGAGCCTTGAGTGTGGGTTCTTGCTTTTAGGAGGTTTGGCATAAACCCAGTTCTTCTTCACCTTGCGTATGTTGAATAGAGCCAAATATTCTTTAAATGTGGGCATTATGTCCTCTCCATTGAAAGTGAAACAACGATAACCGGGATTCCAGAACTGAACTAGAGCTTTGAGAAACGGCTCGTCTACCTTCACATAAAGGAGATATACTATATAACCATAGACTTCATAGAACAACTGTTTAGTCTCGTAATCACAATGCTCCCAAATTTCCCACAACTCTTGCATGTTATTGTGTTTGATACTAATGTGAGCATATTCTGAATCTATGTCTAATGATCGGCTGCTAGACTATCCCCAAATATTCTCTGGTTAACCTCAGACCAATGTCGCACTTTTGCATTCTCATCTTCATTTTCAGGATCCTCCTATCCATGCCGAGAGCATTTCAAAGTTGCGCAAATATTTTTGAGAATCAACCCCTTCTGATATGGAATGACGTTGCATGAATGAAAATGCAAAACAGCAAAACAAGAAAGAAAAAGATTAGAATTAAGAAAACACAAAAGACCAAAATAATTTCACGAACAATTCTAGGCAACACATTCCAACACTCCAGGACATGTCCTCTCAGATTATTCGCAACAATTTTGATCAGACTCAAAACCTTAGGCTTTTCATATGAATCTATTGGGGTAAGCTCTAAATTCTCAAACAGTCTAGTTCTAAAAGGGTACTCGAGTTGTCTTTGCTGTCCCTTACTAAGGGTAGCAAAGCCCCTTGGTTCTCACCTATTATAGGCTTCAAACGAACCAAGTTCAACTCAGGAGGACTCACTTCCTATGTCTTCTCGCAGGATCAGTATCCTTATGAAGACATGAGGCATATGAGTCATGAAGGTACTTGCTAGGCTCATACGGAGAATCAATATTCTGACATGAGCAAAGCGTTTTCCCCTCACTTAACAATTGAGTAAAGCTCATGAGTTGAGCTTTTTGCAATAATTTCAAAAATGTGTAAAATAGAATTACATTCAATAAGCGGACAAATAGATTGAAACCTTTGTGAACTTGCAAATTTCTTTTCTAAAAACATTTTTTTAAAACAATTTGTTGCCAAAATTGTCCCCAGCGGAGTCACCAAACTGTCACAACCCTTTTTAGGAAAAGGTTTTGACGTTATTTGGAAAACTTAAGAAAACACGGAGTTGCCACCAATCTTTTTTTAAAGAAAGTGTGATTGGATCACTTTTTAAAACAAGAGTTATTTTAATAAAACGTTTTATTTATCAAAATAACATTTTTGGTCCACAAAAATAAGAAAAAATAGGTTCAGGGGTCGGTTACATGTGGGGAAGGGTTAGCACCCCCACAGCGCCCAAAAAATTGCTACCTAATTGATTTCAAGAAGTGTTTTGAAAACTGGAATTTTCAACTTCACATGATTTCGCTTTATTTGTCTGCAAAGTGATTGTAAATCTATTTTAACGGCATTATCACCTAGGAAATAAACTTTAATAACCGCCAACACTCCTGGCGCTAACCCGTCATTCCCGCTTGATAAGACACTGCATTAATTATGTTTTCACTTTTTAAAACAAACCAAAGAAAATAATAAGTGTGTTTTCATGTTTTAGAATTAACCTACTTAGTGATTAAACCCTAAAGATATATCTACATTCATTTTAGCTATTATAGTTTAAATAAAATTAAGTGTGTTTTATTTAAATTGTGAGGAAATATTTCTGCACACACGTCACTAATATAAGTTTTCAAATACCTATTCCTAAGGTTTAAAACGTAAACATATATATACATAGAAGCAAAGAAACAAATGAATTGCATAAATTAAATGACTAAAATAAATTTAAAATAAAGAAAGAGATAATTTATCCTTTTTAAAATATTTCGGCTAAGGGTCAAATTGAAAGAAAAACAAAATTTGAGGGCTAATTTGAAAATAATAAAAAATTTAGTGTTATAATTGTGAGGGGAAGGATGAAACTGAAAGAAAAATGAAATGTGAGGAACAATTTGTAGTCAATTAAAAATCTAACGCTCAATTTAAAGAAAAATGGAAGAAATTGAAAAGATTGAAAACTGAAGGGCTACGGTACAGGGCCCGAGAAAGAAGGGCACGGGTTGACATGCGGGTACGGGGCGGATCTCGGGTGGGTTTATAAGCCAATTATCAGAAGAAGAAAAAATCATTTTATACACTTTCATTAAAACAGATCCAACCTAGCTTCTTTTAAATCCTCTGAAGTGTTCTTCATGAACTAAAGAACACAATGAACATCTGTCGTGTCGGCCGCCGCTGCCGATGGCAAAATTTCCAGAAACCTCCCATTTTTCCAGATTTCAGCGACCGCAAATCATGCTTTTTCCTCTCCAGAGCTACATCGGAACGAAATTCGCGGCGATGCTACATAAAACTGAGGTAAAAACAATCATTTTCTCTATTTAAAAACGAAATTGAACATATAAAGAAAGAATTACCGGAATGAATCTACTTTTATTCCCTGAAAATGCTTGAATACACTTACCGAATTGCTACAACTTCTGGGTTTCCGAATGCTATATGTATGTATGTGATTGTGTGTGATTCGTATGAATTTGTTTTCGTTTGTTACAAAGAATTACAGTGCTATTTATAGTATAAGAATTGCTTAAATCCTAAGCTCAAATCCCCAATTTCTTCCCCTCTGATTGCTTAATTTTTACCATGGGCTCAAATCCTCAATTTCTTCACCTCTAATTGCTTGATTTTTACCATGGCACTGATTTGGGGATTTAATTTCTTTGTGTTGGTTGACTTTGCCTCTAATTTGATCTCGATTTGTAGCTAAGGCTTTGGTTTAGGGATTTAATTCCCTTTTGATTTTATCTTGATTTTTACCGAATTGTTAAGCTCCAATTTAGGGATTTAACCCTCTCATTTCTTTGTTTGCATATTTTTTATGACTCGAACGACGCCGACGGGGAGAAATCAAAGCAGAATCGGCTCAGGCACCCATCAGAGGAAGTGAAACATTTGTCGGAGGCTGAAAGGGCACGTGCGTGGCTGCCACGCGCGAGTGGTGATCCACGTGATACACCCCGAAGTGATATGGGTCGTTAGATCTCGTCCTGATCGAACGGCTATGCGAGTGCGGTGATGGCTCTTCCTCATCTAGGGTTTCCAAGCATAATAAGCACCGTTGGATCAACCCTTGATCCAACGGTTGTCCTTCAGGTACGTATAAAACAGAAAAAATGGCATTAGGGCTTAGTTATGGGCCAATCGGGCCTTATCATGTAATTGGGCATGTATTTCAACAACAATGGGCATGTAATTTATTTAATGTACTCTTTATTTTTGTAAATGGACTCTATTAAATGGACCAAACCCCTTACCTGTATAATAAAAACAATAGATTTGAATAAAATGGATTCTATTTATTTCTTTTAACAAACTGTTTATGTTATTAGAATCAATGATGTAACGAGCCTTAACCTAGAACAAATAGCCAAGCAAAAGAACCAAAAAGAAAACAAACTAACTAAATGTAATGTTACACTATTATACTAATGCACACATGAATCAAGCTATTAAACCTTAAACTAAAATACTAATACAACAAAACAAAAGAATAAAGGAAAGTGTGAAAATTCAGTGACAACAAAACCTTAGAGCCTTTTTGGTGTTAAAACTTGCTTGAATTTTGAGAAAACCAAAAGCCCTCAAAAGATTTTATGATTTGTGTGAAAAAAAAGGGTTTTGATGGGATTATATAGGGGATTTTCATATCTAGGGTTTGAGATAAAGTTAGAATTTAAAGTTGGAAACCCTCTTTTAATGCCCATTTAACTCTCCAGCGGCTAAGTGTACCAATACGCACACGTGGCATACCAAAAAACTGTACTGAAACAGTTTTTAATCATTTTAATACTCGATCCCGTACCGGTACAGGTCAACCTATAACGAAGCTGTCTCATGATACCCGTACCGATACACATTATTCTGTATCGATACCCCTAGGCCAAAAATGTCATTTTTTATTGTAAGGTGCTCAAAAATTCGATTTTACTCGAATCGAAATACATGTAAATGATATGAGAACATTATGTATGAGCAAAAACAGATGCATACTCCCCCTAGCAACAAGCATAGATTCATATAGGAGCAAAAACATATAAGCAATGAAATAAACCAGATTTATACCGAAACCTTGTTATTATTTTTTACTCAAATGCCCGGTGTATTTATAACCAAGATAAATCTGAAGTTGTTGCTATTGAATCCTATCTCATGGGAAAGAAATTTCAAATTGATTCTTCAGTTTTAGCAAACTTTTTGGGTTTTGAGGATGTAAGAATAGATGATGAGGACTCTTTGGGACATGTTTAAAGTGGCTTTGTGACCGTGCTTGATGCTTTCGATCGTTTCCTTTACCTTCTTATCACTTGGTGGTTTCGACCATCCGGTGGTAAATTCTCCATGATCCGCCAAGTTGATGACTTTTGGTTTTATTGCTTTCGTGAGGGTAAGCGTCCCAACCTTACTCAAATTATGTTTGCTAAAATTATCTTCATCGTGCAAAATTGTCATACAACTTTTGTCTCATCCTTCACTTATGGCACCATTTTGAGCTACGTTTTCACAAGATTGGTGTTGATTGCTCCTACGATCTTGCCAAACCTCTCATCGATCCTATTGATAAGCGTTCTCTTCATTGAGCTAATTTCACCATCTATAATGGACAATGGATCTGCATTGCAGATCTCTCTCAAAATACTCAACCCGATATGGTGGTAGCTCCTCAAGCGGTTTTTCAAGCCCTGATTGCTCAACCTTCCCTTGACGCGCTTATGGCCTATCTTGATGGGAAGTTTGTCTCTTTGGATACGAGTATGAACTCAGGGTTTACTACTCTTGATACTCATATGGCATTCTTGGAGGAGAGAGTTACCTCGATCGAGAATCGCCAAGCTTCTATGGATTTATCTCTCACGGCCTTCCGTGGAGAGTGGCGACAATCTCTTGGAACACATACCATGGATGAAGATGAAGAGGATGAAGATGAAGACGATGAAGACGCTCCTTAGGCACCTTGCATCTCATATCATATTATATCATATTAGGATTTATGTTTTATGCATCTATGTCTTTGTTTTATGAACTCCTATGCTTTGGTTTATTTGTTTTGGTTTATGTTTTTAGGAATTAAGTTGGATTTTAATGTTGCTTTGAATATTAGGCTTTGAATTTTATTGATATTTATGTTGTTTCCTTAATGCTTGGAGTACATTTAATGTTTATATCTTGCTTTATATCCTATTGATTTTGATCTAACAAAAAGGATGGAGAAGTAAAAAGAGCTAAAATTTTCAAAGTTTTTCAAAATAAAATATTTTAGCCTTAAAGAAGGGGGAGTAATTTTCAAACTTACTTAAAAATTTATTATGGTTTTGTTATATCAAAAATGGGGAGATTGTAAAACCTATATTTGATTTTGATATAACAAAGTGTTTAAGGACCAATTTGTAAAATTGGATAAATTTTTAAGTACTCAAAAAGTCTCACAAATGACAAGGATTCGAACTTAAAATGTTTCTAAGTCAAAAACTTAAACCTCAAAATATTTTGTAAGTATTTTAATAGTCAAATATCCAAAATCACCCAGGCGTATCGATGCGCCCTTAGGTGTTTCAATATGACTTTTGACTATTGGAATTTTAATTACAAAATCGTATCGATACGGTTGATCCCGTTTTAATGCGACCTTCAACTTGGGAATTTTGTTTAAGCAATGAGTATCGGTAATGGCTTCACCTGTACTAATACGGAGTGTTAAGATTTTCAAAATCTTTGCATTTAATATTTGAATGTTGCCTTGTCAGTTACTGGAATCAACAAACTTTGAATTTCAGTTAACCCGTATCGATACGCCCCCTAGGCGTACCGATACAATTTTTCTTGGACTTTTACCTCAGATTCCAGTGAGCAAAAACTATACCGATACAGCTATACAGTTTCGATACGATATATTTTTACATTATACTCGTTTCGATACGCCCTCAAGCGTATCGATACTCCTTTGTACAATAGCTATTTTTCTTCTAATAGGTACTGATACGGTTGCTCGTGTATCGATATGGTAGGTCACCAAACAATATTTATTGCGGGAAGAAAGTAGCCCAACAGCTCTATTGATGATCCCAACTACCCAAACGATTAGAAATCAATTAGGGGTATAAAATCAAGTCTCCAAAGCTTCAACAACAATTACTGAACAAGTCAAAAGCATTCAAGCACAAATCCAACCATCTTTGAGCTATTAGAGTCATATATTGTAACCCACTTGAGTGTTCTTCAATTGTATCCATTTTATTCAAGTTTTGGGTTGAGTGTCCTTGTAATTGGGCAAACACCTATCTTTGTGAGGATATTTTTGTTTGCAAACAAACTTTTTGTAAAAGAGTGAATTGTATCAAGCTTTGGGTAGAAATCTTTGATCGATTGTAACGGTTGCCTCCTTAGTCTAGAAAAAAGGAAGAATTCTTAGTGAATTGTTTGAAATCTTTAATGGGGAGCTAAGGTAGTGGATGTAGAGCTTGTTAGAAGCTTGAACCACTGTAAATCCTTGTGTCCAACTTTTTCTATCTTCCATTTGCTTCCACTAAATTTTTATTTGCCAATTCACCATCTCTTGGCCTTCCACAACCGACTGATTATCTCAACAATTTGGTCAAGGCGTATTGATATGGGGTATAGCGTATTGATATGGGTATCAGGGGCAGCGTTTCGGTATAGGTAAGCATGTGCTAGTACGGGTCTAGGATCGGTACGAGATAAACTCGTACCGGTACGCGTCTTTAGCGTATCGTTACGCGTAGCCGCTGGAGCTTTAAATGAGGTTTTAAAAGAGGTTTTCCTAATTTAACCAAAACTCTAACTTTTTTTATCAAACCCTGGACGGCCGCTCTCTATAAAATCACTGAAAACTCAGTATTTCTTTTATCAAAACTCTTTGGGGGCTTTTGTTTTCAACATCAAACCCATGCAAAATTCATCAAGCTTTGTGCAAATCATTTCTTCATTCATCCACCATTCATATTTAAGGTATAAACTCTATTTTTCTTTAAATTTCGATTTCTTTTATATTTGTATATTGTTTTTTTGCTTGAATTTTATATATTTAGGATGTATATATATTGGTCTTCAAAGATTTTACAAAATCGCTTTCAAAACTATTTTTTTTGTTCGAACATAAAATTGTACTTGTATATTTTTCTTTACTATTTTCAAGTTTAAGCTTTACCAAAATTTTTCTTTATACTTTTATATGATTTTAAACTATACTATATAGGTTTTTAAACTACCTTCATTATTAGATTGATTAATTGGAATGAATGTGATGTTTATGCATACATATGTTTTTGTGGTTTTATTTTTGCATGTCTTTAACCATGCCTCCTAAGAAAAGATCAAGAAAGGAGATGAGATCTAGCTCTACCAATCATACTGAACCCAATCTCGAAAACAATGGTACAAAACTAAACCTAAACCATATTTTTGTGCATTGTTTTTGTTAGAGTATGCCCAAAGATCAATTTATTTCTCTGGAGGTTGTCGTCATTGTCCGACCACCGGAGGCCGCCGCACGCTCCGTACGCGCCGCCACTAGCTGCGTGTGGGTGTGCACTGGCTACAGTGGGTGGATGCATAATGATCTTCCTGCACCGCGCCACACTAGATTCAGGTCTCTAGGGTGCACAACTATTTCCATGTATCGCGCCGCACCGAATCACACTCACTTGGGTGCACCATAAGCTCCATGCATCGTGCCACACAGAACCAGCGCGTTGACTTTTTCCAGGGGACCATACTCGAGGGTTTCTCGACATTCCAAATCCAATGACACAGTCTGTTTCACCAAATTTGAACTGATAAGTTATTTGTACGCATTGAACCATTTGAATTCTTTAAAGTATGTGTTTAAGTGATACTCATGATACTGTTTGGTATACGAGGATTATCCGAGATTGGATATCGGGTCAAGTGGAATATTCGAGAAGCTCAGACGAGGATTTTAGCCTTATCAGCTTAAGGTTAGTACACCTCAAACTCCAAAATGCTTCATGAGCATCATAAGTGTAATTGCCTTGCTTGTTAGTAGTTGCAAAATAGGTTGATGATAGATAAGCATATGTTGAGACCGGTATTACGAGACTTGGTATATATTGAGATACATGATGAGTTAAGAATATTCGAGATTTTTATGAGCTTTTGAGACCGTGTAGGGTTATTTGACTATTCATATAATTATTTGATTGATTGAATTACATGTTGTGATACTTGAGATATGAATATGATTGTTCGATGGAAATTACACTTAATAGACTAATAATTGGTGAGATTCAAATAAATGATTATGAATTCGGTAATTAATACTAATCGAATGGATACGTTAGTAAACCAACTCTAATGACTTTCATAAGCTTTAAGGATCGAGTAAAGTGTTGTAAATTGTAATTTAAGGAAATTATACGAACCTGTGAATAGGGTATCGATACGAGTTTTAGCCGTACTAGTATGCGATTAGGGTCTATGTTGGTACGGGTTGACCCATACCGATAATTGAGGAAATATAGGATTTTTCGTAAGTAATATCTGTATCGGTATGCGTATGAGCACCAGTACCCAGGGCACCACATCGATATTTGTGTCCGAGTATCAGTACCCACTAAACGGAATAATCTACAATGCTAATAAAGATAGGAATTGACGCGGAATATAAATGAGATAACATGGCTTAATAAGATAATTAACAAGGATGATTAATGCACACTCCCATAATGTATTAATAAGTTGGTAAACTTAATTGGATAATTTGATGGTAATAGAAACCATAGGAATCCTTGGTGGATCGTGTGGTGTTGTGTGTTGTGTGGTAGACGTGTCCTTGCTATGTACTGATAGACACCTAGTTGATTAAATCATCTTGATTGATGGGTTTTGGATACCTAGTGAAAGAAATAGTGTGTTGCAACACCATGGTTGAAGATCCCCGAATGTAGGATCTTGATGCTTAGTGGATACAGGCCTTATTTGAAGGCTCGATGAGAGATTATGAGCGTGGGTGTATGATCCCGATGCTTAGTGGTCACAGGTCGTACCCCATAGAGTGTAGGATCTCGATGCTTTGTGGATGTAGGCCTCACTCAATGTGTATGATCCCGATGCTTAGTGGTCGCGAGCGTCACTCCATGTTTGTGGTATGACTTGTGTGTTTATGTGACTAGTGTTAGTGCCACATATATATTTATCTATCCTTATTGCTCTACTAGCTTGCATGCTTATGTTTATGATTAGCATGGAGTATAGTAGAGTAGATGTGTACCATTGAGCTTTGTAAGCTCAGCGCTCGAAATCGTTGTTTCTGTGCGTAGGTTGATCGTTGGATCGTGGGTTGGTAGAGCACTATCAGTACGGGATTTCAGCATGTGGAGGCTTTCTGAGTACGATGCTTGTGTTTAGTGGGCTATGTATTCATAGGACCTTACATGGTTGAGTCTGTATTTCTTATTTTGAAATTGTATAAATTAAATCGAATATTTAAATGTTTTAAATTGAATTAGAGCTCCTTTGTACTGTTTTGATTATTTAACTATATTTTCAATTGTGGGCTTTAAATGTTTTGGAAATAACTTGTTTGGGCTAAACCCAGTTTGAGAAATTTTATGGTTTTTGGATTGGGCTTGAGGCCCAATTGTGACATCCGGGTCGAGAGTGTTACACATTCTCTTGGTGAAGATGGCATGGAAGATGAAGATGAGGATGAGGATGCTCATTAGGCTTTGTATATCATATCATATCATATCATATCAAGATTTAAATTTTTATGCACCTATGTTCTTATTTGAATTCCTATGACATTATGTTATTTTCTTTGGTTTATGTTTTTAAGGTTAAGTTGGATAATTATGTTGCTTTGAACAATGCTTTGAATTTATAATATTTATGTTGTTTAATTATCTTGGGATTACATTGCTTTATATCTTGTTTTTATCTTTACAAATTGATTTTGATCTAACAAAAATGGGGAGAAGTATGGGATATAATTTTTTCAAAAGATTTTCAAAATAAACTATCCTTTATAGCCTTAAAGAAAGGGGGAGTGATTTCAAAAGACTTAAAATTTTATTTTGGTTTTGTTATATCAGAAAGGGGAGATTGTAAAGCCTATAATTGATTTTGATATAACAAGGAAAAACAAAAAATATTTGTTAAAAAAGAGATAATTTTTAAGTACTCAAAAAGACTCACAAATTGACAAGGGTTCGAACTTAAACTTATTTCTAAGTCAAAACCTTAAACCCCAAATATTTTTTAAGTGTTTTAGTGCTTGAAATAGCCAAATTGGTCCAGGAGTATCGATAGGCCCTTGACTGTATCAATATGGCTTTTAGCTACTAGAATCTTATTTTATATTTAATAGCTATAGGGTACTGATACACGTGAAGCCGCATCGGTACACCATTCAACTTGGGAACCAATTATTGCCTTCGAGTATCGATACGACTTTATGCGTACCGATACGAAGTGTTAAGATTTTTCAAATCTTTTGTAATAAATATTCGACCGTTGCCTTGTCAGCTTATTGTAATCATAACTTTGAATATCAGTTAACCCATATCGATACCCTTATAGGCGTATCGATACGATTTTTATTGCACAAGTTATCATGATTCCTGTGAACAAAACTAGTACTGATATGGTACGAACCGTACTGGCATGCCTTTGTAAAATGAACTCTTCATATTGATACGGCATCCTGTGTATCGATACCCCTTTGTACAAAGACTCATTCTTCTTATGGAAGGTACCGATACACTCGCTTGAGTACCGATACGCTTGGCCACCAAACAATATTTATTGCGGGAAAATGTAGCCCAACGGCTATATTCAATATCTCAACTACACAAATGGTTAGAAATCAACGAGGGGGTATAAAATCAAGTCTCCAAAGCTTTGACAACAACTATTGATCTATCCTAAAGCATTCAAGCACACATCCAACAATCTTTGAGTATTTTAGAGTCAAATCTTGTAACCCACTTGAAAGAGCTTATTTTTAATCTTTTATTCAAGTTTTGGGGGTTAGGGAGAGTTTAAGAATTGTGCAAACAATTAGCCTTTGTGAGGATTTTTAGTTTGCTCTATTTGTATTTCTCTTTATGAGTGATTTTAAGACTTTGAGGTATAAGTCTTAAAGGACTTTGTAAAGTTATCTCCTTGAACCTCGAAAGGAAAGCAAATCTAGTGGATTTGAGAAATCCTTAGTGTGGATAGCTAAGGTAGTGGATGTAAACCTTGTTAGAAGGTTGAACCACTATAAATTCTTGTGTCATAATCTTTTTACTTTCTTATTTGCTTCCATCAATTTTTTAAATTTCCAATTCACCCTCTCTTGGCCTTTCACTATTGATTGATCATCTCAACACTTTTGATTTTATCTATCTTATTTTAATTCGAAAAAAATAAGTTTCATAATATAATTAATATTAATTGATACAAAATAATATTAACTAATAAATTATTCAAACAAATATTGAATATAATCGTGTCCTTATATGTCATTTTGCTTGTTCAAATAATCAAATAGCTATAAGCTATCAATTAATTTTACCAAACACTTTTATTCAATCAGCTAATACAATCCGCTAGTCAAATCAATTAATGCTACCAGCTAATATAATCCGCTATCAGTTATCCGCTAATTGCCAAACAAGACCATTGTATTGGTCTTTTAGACCCTTGTAGTTAAAAATAATAATTTATTACGATTCAAGCCTCGTTTTTATAATAACAATTGTGATAAGAAAATTGACCTGAGTTCTGAGATGGTTGGAAATGAAAATTAAAAACATAAAAAACAATCTAATTAACCAACAAGTGTTGTTGTATTGGTAAGGCACATTACATTTCTAAAGAGAGGACGCAAGTTCAAACCTTGGAGACAAATATTATTGGGAGGAGCACCCTCACACTCCGAGCATAAATCGTAAGACAAACAAGCAATTACAAAAAAAAACAACATAATTAATAATTTTGGCTACAACGATGGATACATCTATTTTGTTATTTGTTTTTAAGATAGAGTTGTAAACGAACCGAACGTTCAGTGAATCGTTCCTGAATCATTCGTCCAAAAGTTCGTTTATGTTCGTTGATAAGTTTAATATTTGCATATTTTTTATTGAGCAAATTTATTTTTGACGGCTTCGACAACCGCTATCATTCGCTTATTTATTAAACGAACGAACATGAACAATATTTTATGTTTATTTAATTAAATGAACGAACACGAACAAAGAGCTTGTTCATTCATTTACGTTTGTGAACGTTTAGTAATCCATTCGTTTATGTTTGTTTATGTTCGTTTAACTTTATTCATATATGTCCATTTATATTTATTATTTTTCATAAAAAAGTATTATATTAAAAAAATTAAATTTATTCACATATGTTCATTCGTTTATGTTTGTTTGTTTTTGTTCGTTTATATTTATTCACATACGCTCGTTCATTTGTGTTCGTATATGTTCGTTTATCGTTTTAACAAGGTTGGTGGCCAAGGGTTTTACTCAAACCTATGGAATTGATTATAATGAGACCTTTGCTCCTGTAGCTAAACTAAATACAGTTAGAGTTCTCTTAAGCTTGGCTGTAAACAAGGACTGGAAGCTTCATCAACTTGACATTAAGAATGCCTTTCTTAATGGAAAATTGGAAGAAGAAGTGTACATGAGAGTGCCTTCGGGCTTGAAGTCAGTAAAAGGAGATCAGAAAGTTTGCAGACTTAATAAATCCATCTATGGTTTGAAGCAGTCACCTAGAGCCTGGTTTGACAGATTCACCAAGGTGATTTTAGAAAATGGATACAAACAATCCTTGGCAGATCACACTCTCTTCATTAAGGTAACCCCTAGCAATAAAAGGGTTATTTTAATAGTATACGTGGATGACATTATTCTGACAGGTGATGATGATGAAGAGATAAGTCACTTGAAAGGGTTGTTAAATACACAGTTTGAAACAAAAGACCTAGGAAAGCTCAGATACTTTCTAGGCATGGAGGTTGCTAGGTCGAGCAAAGGTCTAGTGATAAACCAGAGAAAATATGTTCTTGATCTACTTAATGAAGCAGGAATGTTGGGATGCAAACCAGTTGATACTCCCATGGAAGCAGGCTTAAAATTCAATAGAGGACACAAGCCCTAAAGCTGATAAGGGTAAATTTTAGAGGTTAGTGGGAAAATTGATTTATTTGTCATTAACCAGACCACACATTGCTTTTCCAGTTAATATTATCAGTCAACACATGACTGATCCAAGGGAAGATCACATGGAAGTTGCAATTAGAATTTTGAGATACTTGAAAGGGACACCAGGGCATGGATTGCTATTTAAAAAGACTCAAGAAAGGACTGTTCAGATTTATTCAGATTCAAGTTGGGCAAACGAACTGACAAAAAGGAGATCAACTAGTGGTTACTGCTCCTTTGTTTGGGGAAATCTAGTGACCTAGAGGAGTAAGAAACAAACAGTTGTATCTAGAAGCAGTGCTGAAGCAGAATATAGGGCTTTAGCATTGGGAATGTGTGAAGGAATTAGGTTGTTAAAGCTATTGAAGGAGCTAAATGTGAACCAAGAGGAGAAGTTTGAGATTTTTTGTGATAATCAGTCCACCATACAAATTGCTCGAAATCCAGTCCACCATGATAAGACTAAACATGTGGAGATTGAAAGGCATTTTATCTCAGAAAAGATTACTAGTGGGACAGCTTCTTTATCTTATGTTCCTACAGAAGAACAAGTGGCAGATGTACTTCCAAAAGCACTACCAAAAGCTTCTTTCGACAAGTTTCTATTCAAGTTGGGATTATACAATGTATATTCTCCAACTTGAGGGGGAGTGTTAGATTATCCGATAGAGTTAGAGTCCTTATGTAAATAGTAGTTTAATTAAAGTTTAAAGATAGAGTTAGAGTCCTCATGTAAATAGTAGTTTAAATTAAAGTTTACTTCCTAAAAGATAGAGTTAGATGTCTTGTGTACTTAGGACTCCTAATTGTAACTAAAGTCCAATACTTGAGTCTATAAATTCACTGTAAAGGGATGTAATTTTTCAAAAACATTCAATAACAGAAAATCAATTCTGTTTTCTTCTTCTTTTCTGCACAAACTTAAATTCTGCTTTATTTTTATGCATTAATTAGTTTTTCCTAAAGCTAGAAAATTGCTTTTCTACAAAAGTCATATTTGCAGAGAGTCGAATGGCAGAGAATAAAGGGTATAGCAATTGTTCCCACAGCTGAGTGTGTTATAAAATGACATGATATGAGACTCTTAATTTATGAGCACATTCTTGATGGGCTGTTACGTTGGGAAGCATCTTGTGATGATTGATTTTGAGCAAATGGGTCGTTTTTGGGGAAACGCATCATCATTGCCGAAGTCGAAGAGACGACCTTTTTGTGCCTATATCAAGGCGCTTGTTCTTCATTGCAGATTCTTCATTATGGTTTAAATCTTTAAGTTCCCTACCGTGCAGACTTTTCCTTGCCTTTTTTATTCTTTCCTGTGATCGATGGATTCTTCGCTCGTTATGCTGAACATTTTCATAGAAGGGTGGAGTGCTTGATTGATCGTGAAGATGCAGGCATGTTGCTGTTGTGCCAGGGGCTGCCCTGGAGAAACTATGAGCACGAGTTCGTAATCCCTCAAGGTTTTCACCACTTGAGTGAGTGTGCGTGTTGGGGTGGGACTGATGTGGTTCTTCATGCTGCTATTCCTTCTTGAAGGTCGGTTTCCACCATTCGATGCATAGTTTTGTCTGCAAAGTGTTGCATTATGGAATTGCTCCGGGCACCCTAGCCGAGACCTCTTGATGGGTGGTCATCTTGTATCTTTTTTATTGCTAGCGGAGGGGATAAAGACCTTCCTTGGGAGTACTTTGAAACTTGTTGGTTTTGGAGGAGGATTGGCAACAACTTTTGGGGTTGTATCTTCTTCGAGGCTCGGTGGGGGTTTTGATGTGAAGTCTTTGATCACAGGGTTTTGGGACCGTCAGAACTCGGGTTTAAACTACAATAAGTTCGCCAAGGTAACTTGTTTGCTACCTGAGAATTTTGAATTTACTGTCGAGTGGAAGGCTTCGAGTTATAACACCAGGACTTCATTCAAGAGGTTGAGCACAAGTGGTCTTGCACAGTTTCGGACTCTAAAGGAGGGTGGTTGGCTGGACGTTCTGGATGAGATCTTTATGGCTAACATGTTCTACTATTTTTTACGGAGAAGCCCAAATGAGATCAAGTCTCAAGATGTTGCTAGGTATGGTTTTCCTCCGGGGTCACAAGACTGTGGACATGATTGGCTTTTTTGTTGTGATAACAAGCTTTCTCGGATGTTGACCGGTGTTGAGGAAGATGTCCACTTCATGATTACCTTCTGCGGTTGTCCTTGTCGGCCATAGTTTGGTCCTCCAAGGGAATCACAATTTGGCTTGCGGCTTTAAGGTACCTTTGTGATGCTCCATTGGCGAGTGCACCTTTGGAGGCAGAGATGGAATCTTCGAAAGATAGCGAGACTTTGACTGTTGCAAGTGGGCCTTCTTCATTTTGGACTATAGGGGCTTTGGCACTAACTATGACCATCAAAGGGTCTAGCTATGACACAAATAATAGTCTTCGATTTTGATGATGATTTTGCCTTGTAGCTTTTAATCATGAATAAAATTTGATTTTTCTTCTCTTTATTGTGTTTTCCTTTGATGTTGCTTGGTATCTTTCGAATTTGTCTTGTGTCTTAGCTTTGTTACCCATAGAGAGGTATGATCGATTCTGCACCATCACTTATGGCGGAGGGTCAATACCAGAAGTGAACATAATCTACTCAAATCTCATAGGCGGAGGATTACTGTAATAAGTGAAGAATTATGATCGATTAAAAAACAATTATTTTGGCAGAAGGTAAGAAACTATGATTGACTCGACGCCTTTTGTTAAGACTTACTTTTATTTCTCGCCCGTGCTACACTTACACATGCTTTAGTGACTAAGTCAGCCTAAACTATTTAAAAATGTAAGCGAAGCGTAGTGGAAAAATAATAAGGCAAGTATGCAACAATTAGAAAAGAATAGAACTCAAGTATTGAATACTTGAAAAAGAATTTTATTGGCTTAGAGAATACTTTAAAAGATGTTACGATTTTTAGCTTTCTTGGTTTTCATTGTCAAAGGCTAAGGCCACCTATTTATAGCCTTCCGTCACTCAATGGACGGTGGATATCAATCTAATCTTACGGTTAATATTTTGTTTCGAAAGAAATATATACAACTTAGAAATATCTTACATATCCTAGAACTTTCTACATAATCCTAAATTGTCTATTATTGGAGAATTCTCTAAATTCTTCTAAAACATTTCATAATCTTCCATATACCCCAAGACCTTCTAGATATTTTAGTATCTTTCAACATTTTAGAACCTTCTAAGAATGCTTCGGATCCTTCCAACATGTTTTTTAGAATGTTTTAGAACCTTCTAGAACCTCTAGATCCTTTTAAAATCTTCAGTGCCTTCCATGGTATTCTAGAACATTCCAAAGTATTTTAGATTATTCTAGAGTTTTAAAACTTCCTTTAGTGTCTAGAATTTTTCACTAATATATTTTGTTCTTCTAAAATAAGTTCAAAATTTAGTTGATTAAGTTTTTAGTTTCTGACATTCTCCCCTGGCTAATTGGGCGACGTCTTTGTTGCTTCTCCCCAATATGACAGAATCTTGTCTTTATAGTTCCATAAGGATAGCTCATGTTTCCAAGTTGACTCGGCCTTAGACAAGCCTTTCCAATGCACAGTGTTCTGTGTAGCTTATTTCTCCCTTGTCTCGGAATTGCTTGATGTGTAATAATCTCATCTATATCACGGTCATGAGTAGTAGTGACCCTGGTAGGAGCCCTCTTTGATTCACCCCTACTTGGATTTTCTTCATCAACATGATAAGGTTTTAAAGAACTTACATGAAACATGGGATAAACCTCGAGGTGAAGCGAGCTTCGCGATCCTTTTCTCCATAGAAAATGGTGCTTCGTACCTCCTAAGTAGTCCTTTATGTGCTTTACCATAATTGCAAATGTTATGTGGAAGTAGCTTCACCATGACTAAATTTCCTTCTTCATACTCCACATGCCTTCTTTTTGTGTCAGCCCATTGCTTCATTATTTTTGTTAACCTTGTATGTCTATCACTCACTTGATAGTATCCTAACCATAGGTCCAACTTAGAAAACCACCTTGCTTCTCCAAGTTGATCGAATAAGCCAGCAATAAGTCTGATTGGATACTTATTTTTTTACAATGATCTTGTTTAGTGTACGGTAGTCAACACACATTCGAAGCGACCATCATGCTTCTTTTGGAATAATACCGATGCACCAAATGGAGCCTTCGATGGTTGGATATTCATGCATCCAACAACTCATTTGGTTGTCTCCTTAATTCTTCAAGCTCGAGAGACACCATGTAGTAAGGTACCGCGGTAGGGGGTCTTGCCCTAGGCTCAAGCTCAATAATGTGATCCACCTCCCTCTTAGGTGGAAGCTTTTTTGGCAACCGACATGATGTCTTGGTACACTTCCAAGACCTTCTCAATCTCCCTCGATACCTCAGTCTTTCTCTCCTCTATTTCCTCCTTAATAGCCATCAAGAAAGTAGGGTCACCTTTCTTAAGCCCTTTGGAGAGTTGCATGGCTGATAGTGGGGTACATGGCTTCTTTTTCCTCGAGATAAAGGTACCATACACAAATGTCCTTCCTCTAATATGACATCTGTTGGCGAAGGACATCAATATGGCCTTTTCCTTGTCTAAGAACTCCATGCCAAGTGCTATCTCGGGATAGAATTGACGCTTTAGCTCCTTAAATTCCTCTCAAGTGGATATGGTGCAAACTCCCCTCTCGATCTCACCATGCCTACGACGCCCCCATGGCATCGCAGTATCTTCCAAATAAAGTGAGGCATGGTTGATCCTCCTAACATCCTCCACGACATTTGCAGCTCGAAAAATATTGGGACTTTTCATAGTTGGGATACTCAACAAAAAACACCTTATAGTCGGGGAATTATTTATGTAGTTTACCCATATATAAATTATTTGTATCTTATAACCCGATATGTATATCTCTCTCAAAGCTCCGTGTATCCAAAATCCTTTTCAACATCTTGCAATAGAACTAAATATTTCTCATAATTTTAAAGGTAAGATCTACCCTATATTTGTAAAACTAAATATTTGGTCACCAAAAAACCCTTTTTTCATAGAACTTTTTATCTAAATATAAATATTTACTTATAAGTAAATTTTAATTATTATAATTATTAAGTAAACTACATAAATAGTAATTGAATTTTTAAAGCACTTGTATTTTTGTCACCAAATTTTTAAACCTTGCAATAGGGTCATTAAAATTTTAATTTGCTTGTAATAGAGGATCAGTGTCGTCAACTTCTGTTAAAGATGCTGAAATGACATGTTAGGTTATCTTTTTCCCCAAAAACCTAAGTTCGTCAAACTAATGACAGCCTCCGATAGGGGTGTTCAAACAGTTAATTCGGTCGGTGGTCGAATTGAATTGCCCAAAATTGAGTTAATTGAAAATTTTAAATCTTTAACTGTTAATTGAATTTTTTCAAAGAAATTAACAGATACGAACAAATTTTGGTTAATTCGGTCGGTTTTTGAATTACTTGAAATTTATCATTAGTTTTACTAATCAAAATTATTACACAATAAAAATCTTTGGAAATACTTTTTAGTTCACAAAGATAATTTGTATTTAAATCTAAACAATATCTAAACATGGATAAAAACATTAGAATTTTAGATTAAACATTAGATTTTTTCATTTGGTTAGAAGTGGTTTTAGAATTTTAGTGGGCTTAATATGTATAATATATTTATTTTTTTTATATTTCGGGTAATTAAGTTAATTAACCGATTTCAAACTGAATTAACCGATAATCGATCTTTAAAAAGTTCTTTAATCGTTCACTGATGCTTTTGCTTCGTTGGCTGACTGTATAATTGAACTAGTTTGGTTTGGTCGATCAATTCGGTTTAGCAGACCGTTTGAACACCCTTAGCCTTTGACCTCCTTCCATCTGCACCATCACCCTTCGACATTCTTCCGATTGTCGTTGCCTCTAAACTCAACACCCATCTCACCACCATTTTATCCAAATCTCAAACACACCATTAAAAATTGCACTAACTTCCATTTTCTTGCTACAAAATTCATCAAAGTGAAACTTTAATTGAATGAAGAGAAGAAGTGATTGTAAAAAAATAATGTCAACCCACACAAACTAGAACACCGGACGATTTTGGTGTAAACGTGAGGAGGTTGACGGCTTCCATTAGTTTGACCTTGGGGGTTTTTTGGTAAGAAGATGACCTAATTTGTCACGTCAGCATTTCTTAATGACAGTGATTTTAATGAAACCGAATTAAAAGTTTGGTTTTCTTATTGTAAGTTTTAAAAGTTCAGTGACTAAAATGTTATTGTCCTAAAAGTTCAGTGATTATTCATGTAGTTTAACTTGTAACAATCTCTCGATTGACACAAATTTCATCAGAGTATTAGTCAATTTCAATTTTTAGATAAGTCAAATATTTGTTCATGCATTGTGGCTGGGTCTTCAATAGTTTCAATTCTTATGAAATATCTATTGAAGCACCGCTAGATCAATTAAAAATTACTCTGTATTATTGCAAAAAAAAAAACTCGTGTTTTCAACATCACTAACAAAATCATACACAAGATGCAATATTTAATGTGATTTTGTTTTCCCTACTTTTACTGATAGGAGATAGTAATCCATTATTATAAACGTAGATATCATAAATAGTACAAATATATGAATTTTTTGTCTCATAACCCTATATATATATATCTTAAAACACGATGTATGAAAAAAAATCTCTTTCAATATCCTTACAAAACTCATATTTGTATCGTAGTAAAACAGAATTACATCACTCTAAATTAATTTTTTTCTTATAATTGTAAATGTTAGGAGTCACTCTATTTATAGAGTTAAATTCTTGGTCACTAAAAAAACATAATAAATATCTTACCTAAGTATATATATTTAACCATTAAGTAAATCTATAATCTTCAATCACTATAATTGTAAAATCCTAGTTACCAATTAGATTTGTAACAATCTTCACACTCGACACTTCACACTTGCATTATGTTTGAAAACCTTCTCTATAATTATCATTTAGTGTTGTATTTCCATCAAATTATGATAAATCTACAATTCAAATAGTTGTTTTACTCTGGTATTAAATGGTTGTTGGTAAAACAATTTGGTTTCCCAAATGTGCATGGAAGGATACTCAGATGAGTTATTTTTAGCTCCTGCTGATGCACTTCCTTAAAGAAAAGACGAGTTGAGGAAACAAAAAAATTCTCGTGATTGGAATGCAATTGGGATAATTAGTTGAATTTTGATGTAGTAATTCATGGTACTACTTCAAAATTTTGTTGTCATGATGCTAATGTTGTATAGGCTATTGATTTTATCATATCTGAACTCTGCCATTTTCTCTTACAACTTATAACATCAACCTTTATCTTCATCATGATTTGGTCATGTTTTATTTCATGATTCGTATTTTTACTGTTGTGTTTTGTTTCAGGCAATGAAGGCTCTGATAATGTGAAACTCGAAGATCATGTTATTACAAGGTTGCATGGCTGCTGTTGATGTTTCTTTAGCTGGATTGTCACGACCATCGCTAATCTTTGCAATAGCAGACAAGGTGTAAGTTGCCAGTATGTCTTTGATTCTATAAATCAGACTATTTATGTCTTTACTCCATATTGGATAGACGTTGCAGAATATATTTACTCGATACCCCTCCTTTGAGAAGAAAAAGGTGCAGAATTTACACGAGCAATTAGCTATCTTATAGTTGTTGGGCAAGGCCGGCTGGTAATGTGTCTTTTAGCTATACTTGTTTCTTAGTTGTTGTAGTTCCTTGAGTGTGAATTCATTGCTAAGATGATGTAAAACCTAGAGCCTTCGGAAAGAATGTTTTTATGTTAATGCATTAATTTTCATCTCCGGTTTATTTGCTCCTTTCCGGTTGGGACTTGGGAGATAAGATAAACCATATTTTATTATCATAAGAATAATGAACTATATTTGTCGATCGAAACCGTAGTGAATGGTTTTCTGTTGAATTGAATCTTGATTGGTACTTCGTCTTGCGTTCCAAGCATCCATGTTCTATCCCCCTTTTAGAAGTCAGCCAATTTGGTGTTTTTTATTTGCTTAAACGACCACAGCCATTGAAAAACACTTTAAACCAAGCTCTTTTTTCTTCTAATTCACACGTCTTGTACTAAAAGTTTGGCTTAATCTTTATTTTTTAAGGAACTATGAGCTTATTGTGGTATTACAAATCACAAGGTAAACCCTAAATCTCTTTCACATTCTTTGGGTTAAAGGAATCTAGTGAAATAGAAAAGAATGTTGATGGAATAACTTATCTTGTGGAGTGTTTGAACATGTATAGGTGTGCATCTCTTTTTGTTTTGTTGCAAGAAAGCTTATTCAACTCCAAATATAGCTTTGATAAAACTGTTAGAACATCCTGCCCACTAGGTGTTTGGTGAAATTCCTAATACAACGTCCAAGTTCTAGTTAAAGCATCAAGATTGTTTGTCACCGTGCCTTTTAAGCGAGCTAGGACTTTTGGTGCTACTTCATCTATTCTAACCCACCGAGTGACCAGAATAACTTCACCATTGCATGTTTTAGGAACCCTTGAGCAATAGATTATTTTACACCTTTTATGTGACTAGAAAGGTCAATGTTTCTCATCCCTTGGAGATCATATTTTTTAATTCGACTTAAAATTTCATAAACATGTCTCGACTTAAAATTTTAAATAAAATTTGAGTTGTAAAATAAAAATTCGAATAACTTGAAATTTTTAGTAATTAGTGGATCATTTTTTAAGTTCGAGTCTTTCAATTCTTCATGATATGTATATACCACATATGAAAAATACAAAGATATGTCACATATGAAAAAATATGAAGAAATATATATGTATATTGTATATGAATATAGAAAGCTGTTTAAATTGAAATCAATCTGAGTTATAACTAATTACAATTAAATTTGTATAGAAATTTAAAAACTCAACTCGATTTGAATTTCATAAACTCAAATCGAAAAAATTTTAATAAAATTTTAGTCATAAAATAAGACTCGTAAATCAATTAACTCAAATTTTTTTGACTGTACTCGATTTAACACACCCCTACCCAACCCATGCTAACGTAGTCCGAGTTTTTTACTTGAACACCGCACTCGAGTACAACTCTGTAGGAGAGACTATGACAGTTATGAACTTCTTTGTTATGGGCACCCAAATTTAACTAACCTTGGCAAACTCCACGAATTTTAAACTAATAATTTTCTAGGGATAATGGCACCAATGCCCCCTGTACTTTGATAGAAACTTCAATGTGGTGCCTAAACTTTGGACGCGTTCAATGTGCCCCTGTAGTTTACTTCTGTTATCTAAAATGCCTCTCGACGCTAACAACGTTATTTCATGATGTGTCATGGACACTTGGCACTCTCTTATGATGCCATGTGTCATTTTTTAAGAAAAAAATATTTAAAGTTTAAGGACATTAAAATAATTTTACCCTTTTAATTTAGCCGTTCAGATTTATTTATTTTTTAAAAATCACATTTAAAAATTGATGACCTTTCAATACTTGACACGTGTTGAATCAGAATTAGGGTCATCTATGGTCTTTTTCAGTTAAAATTTTAAACCCACTATTGATTTTGTCTTTTTTACATCTGGTATTGTTTGAATTCAAGGTTAAGTTTTCAATGATTGGATTAAAATCAGGTCTAAATCTACGACAATGGGTTGTTTTCAATCTTGGGGTTTTCTTCACTGATAACACACAATGGGGAACAAAGCCAATCAAGGAAATGGGTTGTTTTGAAGCTTAATTTTGTTTTCAAACTTGACGATGAACTGTTCATCAGTTTTGGCTCTAGATTAATCCAAGAAATAAAGGTCGAAAGTCTTTTTCATGTTGGGCGACTGTGACTGGGCTCGAAAATACCCAGATCAGATCGAGAGCATATGAGATGAGAGGCGTGAGACTTACTGTCGTGGCCTCACAACCGATGCAGATCGACGCGGTCTGAAAGCCAACAACGCTTGAACGATGCGCCGAGTGTGTTTGGGGTCGTAGGGAACATGGTGGTGAAAGTAATGATGTTTAGAACATTCGAAAAGGGTGATAAGGGAACAATAACGGTCGTCGGAGAAGATTGAAGCCAAACGAAGCTTGGCCGGAGAATAAGACGACGGATGACTGTTATTTATTAAGGAGGGCAAGGGTTAACAAGGGTGGGGAGTTAGTCGGGGGAAAGGGGAAACAAAGAGAGTGCCACGTGTTTTCTTTATTTTTTAATTTATTATAAAAAAGTAAAATTATTTTAATGTCCCTTAACTTTAAATATTTTTTTAAAAAAAAATGATACGTGGCATCATAAGAGAGTGCCACGTGTCCATGACACATAATGAAATAACAGTGTTAGCGTCGGGGGCATTTTAGATGACAAAAGTAAACTATAGGGGCACATTGAACACGACAAAAGTTTAGGCACCACATTGAAGTTTCCGTCAAAGTACAGGGGCATTGGTGCCATTATCCCAATTTTCTAGGACCGGTGACTGGACCCTATCACTTTCAAAGAAAGAGCAATCGTGGCCGTCCAGTCCTAAAGGACCCTATCACTTTCAACTATATCTCTGCTATAATGGCTGCTATCACCGATCAATCATCTTCTTCTCCTTCTCACCCAATCACAAGTACAACATATAGTATAAGTCTTGGTCAGCACGGACAAAGCAGCCCAAAAATGCCGGGAACTGGCTTCCATGGCACTCTAAATGCTTTAAGGTTTGTGGTTATAATCAGCAGTCTTGTTCCTAGCAGCAAGGGTAATTTCGTGATTAACTTTTAAAACCTGTATGGCAGGATTGAAAATTTGTACAAGGCAGGAAAAAAAAAACATCTCCGTCGAACATCATGATTCAGACCTATTAACTTCTCTAGACACAACAATTCAACTATGGCTTTTATCTTGTCGGTGAAAATGCTTACTGCTTCTCGATTTGATATACAAACTCTGCTGACAAAACAGTTGTTTGGATGGCTAATTATGACAAACCCATCAATGGCAAAGGCTCCAAAGTTTCACTGCGGCGAGACGGTGCTTTTGCCTTGACAGATATCGACGGCTCCACGGTTTGGGAGACCAACACCAGCTCCACTGATGTCCTAAGGGCAGAGCTTTTGGCAAAGCTTTGATTTCCCTACAAATACACTTCTTCCTCAACTACCAGAAGCAAGAAGCTGGTTTCGAGGTTAGGAAATGGAAGCTATGCTGCTGGATATTTCAGTTTTTTCTTTGATAGTGATTATGTGTTTTGAAGTTGGTATATGACGGACCTGATATTTCAAGTTTATATTGGCCTAATGTTTACAAAAACGTAATTCAAAATGGAAGAACAAGCTACAACAGCAGCAGAATTGCATTTTTAGATGACATGGGGAGGTTTTCGTTGAGCGATATGTTGCGGTTCGATGCTTTGGATTTGGGTTTCGGAATCAAGAGGAGGTTGATGATCAATTACGATGGGAACCTCAGGCTTTATAGCTTGAATCATGAAACAGGTTTGTGGAAGAGCACCTGGGAAGCTGTCCTACGACTGTGTAATGTGCATGGAATTTGTGGGAGGAATGAGATCTGTGTCAATACTCCTAACTCAAAATGCTCTTGCCTGCCCGAATACTAGATGTCCGACCTGAGTAACTGGAACAAAGGTTGCAGTCCTAGGTTCAATATAACCTGCTCCCCATCCGAGACGATGAATTTCCTGGAGATTCCGCACATGAATTTCTTTGGATATGATTCCTACACTCTTGCCAATAAGTCATTAAATAGCTGCAAGAAGAAATGCATGGAGGATTGCCATTGTGTAGCATTTAACTATAGACTAACAGAGGAAGGGAAATGTCACTTGAAATTTGCTCGGTCCAGGGCTTCAAATCTCCGAAATTGAAAGTCACCACATATCTGAAAGTCCCTTTGAGTGTAGAAACATCAGAACACATTGTTCTCAACGGTACCGATCTTACGTGCAGCTTGAGAGTACTTAAACCGTTGCCCGGACCTTTTTCTTCCAAATACACAGCCAAAGTTAAAAGGGTGAGATGGGATTATCTATATTGGTTCGCCGGCACTATCGGTGCAATTGAAATGATTTTCATTGTATCAAGCTTGTGGTTTCTTTACAAGAAACATGATGTGCCTGCTGCTGTAGAGAAGGCTATCTTTTGTTAGCCGGTCAATTCAGGAAGTTTTGCTAATCAGAACTCAAGAGAGCCAACAACAACTTCAAAAAAGAACTCGGTAAAGGAGCCTCCGGGGTTGTTTTTAACGGTGTCTTGGCCGACGAAAGAGCAGTTGCTGTCAAGAAACTGGAAGATGCATTTCTAACAGAGGAAGTTTTCTGGGCAGAAGTGAGCACAATTCGAAGAATCAACCACATGAACCTTGTGAGAATGTGGGGATTTTGCTCAGAATCTAGACATAGACTCTTGGTTTATGAGTACGTAAAGAATCAGTCTTTGGACAAACATCTTTTTGCAAGAAATGTTCTTGGGTGGAAAGAGAGGTTTAAAGTTGCCTTAGGGACAACTAAAGGTTTGGCCTATCTTCACCATGAGTACCTAGAATGGATCACTGTGACGTGAAGCCAGAAAATATACTTTTGGACGACGATTTCGAGCCCAAATTTCAGATTTTGGACTAGCAAAGCTGTGTCAAAGGGATCGCAACAATCCCGAATTCTCTCGAATTCGAGGAACGAAAGGGTACATGGCTCCTGAATGGGCTTTAAACCTTCCGATCACAGCGAAAGTTGATGTGTACAGCTACAGGGTCGTGATCCTGGAGTTGGTGAAAGGCGTTTGACTCTCGAATCGAGTATCGGAGGATGGTAAGGAGCAGGAAACTGAGCTGACCAAGTTTATCAGAGTATTTAAAAGGAAAATTCAGAGTGACAAGGCGACTTGGATAGAGGATGCAGTGGACACGAGATTGAATGGAGACTTCAGTAGAGTCCAGGCTGAGAAAATGGTCAGAATTGGAATCTCTTGTGTAGGAGAAGATAAAAGCAAGAGACCAACCATGGATTCTACAGTCCAAGCTCTACTGGAATGTGAAGAGGGAGCTAAAGTCCAGACCAATCCTGACACTCGTAGCAGCACCGGAGCTGCAAATTACTTTTCTATTTTCATACAACCTGCTGTCGGATCACTAAAGATTTAGCTTATTCTCTAATCTAATCGTTGGAATAATTCTTCATGATGCTCTTGCTTCATAGGATCCTAATTATTGTCCATGTGTTCATGATATGCAGGTTAACCATATATTTTCAACTGTTACACCTAAGAAATCCAATAGTTTTAGTTGAAGAATTTAAAACAAAACCTTTTAAGTTAGGCTTAAATGTTAGAAAGACGTCTAAATTATACTTTTTTCGGTATTGTGCCTAAACTTTGTTACCGATATCGAAGTCCCAAGTAGTACCGATACCGAAGGGCCCATAACTACATTTATGGCTGAAATTTATGTCTCCAACGGCTCTTAACAACCTCCAACGGCTAGCAACAACCATGAAGTCATTAGATGGTTTAAAAGACCACTCCAAGCATTCGTGGAAAAATAAGAAACATATTGCCAACATTCATGTATTGAGAAATCTAGTTTTGAGCTAAATTGTCATATTCTATGTAAAAAACAGTAGTGAGCCAAATTGTCACATTTGCTAAAGTGTTTAAGATTTTGGTGAGTGCTTATTTGCGCAAACACATTTGCCTAGTGAGGTTTTCTTTGTTAGCTAATTTGTAGTCTCTTATAAAAAAGTGTCTTCTAGACTTTGGGGTATAAGTCTAGTTTGTGAGGGTTATCTCCTTGATCCGGCAAAAAGGAAAGACAAATTAGTGAATTTGTAGAAAATCCTTAGTGTGGATAGTTAAGGTATTGGAAGTAGACTTGGTTTAGAAGTTTGAACCACTATAAATTCTTGTGTCCCATTTTTTATTCCTTAGCCTTTCATCCACCCAATCGAAAATCCAATTTACTCCCTCTTGGCATTCAGTTGATTGTTGAGCAGCCCAAAAATTTGTATCAGAGCGTCGACTCTACTCTGGATTAACATCCCATAGTCGATCTTTAAGGTGCTCAACCTTTCTACATCAACCATCGTTCTTGTCGCAATCCATCGATAAACCACATTTCTTTGACGAGACCAACTACTCCTATTGAAAGAAGAGGATGATATACTTCATGAGAGCCAAAGATTATCGTCTTTGGGACATTGTTCTTAATGGCCTGTTCGTTCCACAAAGAAGCAAGGCGGAATGGAGTGCGAATGATCGCAAGAAGATGGAGCTTAATGCAAAGGTCTTGCACATTCTCTTTTGTGCATGATGGTACTCTAAAGAGCACGTATTTTCCCCATATTTATCAATTAATTTGTCCCCACTTTAGTTTCTCATGAATAATTTCTTGCATTTTCTTAGTTTAATTATGTATTTCTTTTAACTCATTTATACTTGTGTGTTTTTTGCTAAATTAGGTAAATTCTATTGTTTTCATTGCAATTCTAATGTCACTGTAAAAAACCTTATTTGTTGCAGCTAGATATGTCACTGCAGTTCTGATGTTGTTGTAAAAGCATCTTATTATTGCGACTAGTCATTTGTCGCTGCATTGACAACTGTAAAAAAGATAAGATAAAATGACGTTGGTAAAAGGATAAGATCAAAGGACGATGAGCTGGCAGGTTGTTACAACAACTTTTGTCTAAACATGATGTAGCTACAATTTTTGTTGCAATACCATCACATCGAAGTAGTCATTGTCACCACAATAACAACTGTCAGATAAGATCAAAAGAACGATGAGCTGTCCATTAATATAGCTGTCTTGCACGAAATTTACAGTTACAAATATATAAAGGACACATGCAAACACCCAATTGAAAGATGAAAAGGATATATATTCACAGGATTTGAATGCTTTGTTTGCACGAAAGTGTTTCATTGCAGCACTGACATTGAGAGATGCAGTGATAGTTCAGATTAACAAGTTATCACAACGAGAGTTGGATGAGGATGCAACGAGAGTTGATCCACTTATTTGAGGATGTGTAGATTTGGCCATCAATGAGAGTTGTGGTTGAATCGCATGTTTTAGTAAATGGTTTGGAGTGGAAGGAAAAATAGTAAAATAGATATATTCTTCATTGTTAATTAAATCATCAGATACTTTTACCTTGCAACATTTGTTCATCTGCCAAGTTGCACCAAGGGGATCCAATTTACATATTGATTATCTCTCTCTTTATTTCCTTTAGTTTTTGGTTATTCATTATTGCACTCACAACATTTACTGCTGTTGCGCGCATTGAGTGCTACGCAAATGGTGCAAGTATGCATGTTACAAGTAATAAAGTGATATGAGTATCGAGTATCGTCTCCACAGGGATTAGTTTGGGCCACTTTGCTTAAGTTACTGTGTTGGAAAAGAAAAACACAAGTAGGTGATTGTAGGAATTATAACTAATGAGTAAACTAAGAGAAATAAAATAAAAGAATAGATGAAATCAAAAGAGAGAATATGCCAGGTTATCGTGAGTTGAGGAGTGATAGCCGATTGATCGTCTTGGTAAAAGAGTGCAATGGCAACTCAGTTTCCGTGGCAACTTGCGTAGCGGGGTTGCCTTGGCAACTAATCGATAGTTGCCTGGGCAACTGGCTAGGCAACTGCTTGGGTGATTGGGCAGCAACTTTAAGGTTCGACAGAGCGTTCTTCAATGGTTTCTTCTTATCCCTAAGTCGAAACTCTAGCTAGTTGTGCATACCTTGACAATACATCCCTGCGTGAATCAATGGTGAACAACAACCAATCTTGCGCTCCTCTTAGCCGTTGAAATCCTTAAATTATTCCTAAGCTGCATTAATCTTCACCATCAATAGATTGAATAAAGACCATACTCATTCGTTTCTTGAATCTAACTCTCCCGCTATTAGATAAATAGATGAAGTTACGAGATCTTCTCCCAATTCACTCGCAAACAATAATAAAAACCAAGAATGAGTAAACCTTGAATTGAAAGTGCAAACTCTTATTACCTAAACAAAATCCAATTGTTCTCACAACAACAAAACACAATAACCCCAACCAATCAAGTTAGTTTATGGTTGGGTTCAAAAGATATACAAAGAATAATCCCCAAACCATGAATCTAATAGAAGCAAAGAAGAAGAAGAAATTGATCAGCCCCTTGAACTCTCTCCCAATCGAACTCTCCCCTCTTGAACTCTCTTGTCGAAATCTTTTTTCTTCTTTCTCTCTTTGAGTTTGAAGGCTTGGTCTCCTTTAAATAGGATATGACTAGGTCAAAATCTTTCTTGAGGAGGAAGTTAAGTTGGAATTAAATACTTTAAAAGAATATAATTTTTTATTATATTTAAATTCATCCTAGATCTTCTCTTATCTTTTTGGGATTTAATTTCTCTTTGACCTTTTCATGGAAATTAAACTCCTTTGGGATTTAACTTTGCTCCATGTCATCTTGGGCTTATCTAGTCATCAATTTCGACTACCATATCATCTTATCCCTTATCGAAAATTGCCCTGGCAACTAGCTACACATCTCCTTCATGCATTGTCCTGGCAACTGCGTCGACATCTCCTTCATGCACTGCCCTGGCAACTGGTTCCAGCCTTGCTTTGGCAACTGATTCTGCACACACAAAAACACACCAAAGCAACATCTTTTTCTACAAAATTAAGCAAAATATGAAATCAAGCTTGTCCACCAAGGAAACAATGCAAACATGCATGAATGACTAATAATGCAACTAATATGAGCCTAAGTCTAGCAATAATATGAATAAAAAGGGTGAATAAAATAGTACTTTTAGACACTTAACACACCCCCAAACTTGAACTATTGCTTGTCCTCAAGCAATGCAAACTAACAATTACCTGACAATACTTTAATCATCAAAGACATGCTTCAAACTTGAATTCAAACCTCGAAATAGTGGCACAAAGTATGATCACCTTTTAATTTTTCGGATAGCACAAAAATTACCCGGAATCAAACTATAATGCTCGTGACAATGTGTGTGTGTAGTTGTGTACAAGTTGATTTTCAAGATTCTATGTGAACAATAAGCTTTTATCAATTTAATTACTGGGGCATTTATTTTTATATTCACTAGAGCCAATTTCAGGCACCTCTAGCAATTCAACAAATTCTTATTTTATTTTAGTCAACTAGAGCCATTTTCGGGCACCTCTAGCAAAGTAAGCAATTTCTCATTTTATTTTAGTCGACTAGAGCCAATTTCAAGCACATCTAGTAAGAAATTAACTTTTAATTTTCAAATTTACCCAAATTTTAAGCAACCTAAGTTCACTAAGTTTCTTTCAATCAACAAGCCATAAACGTGTAAAGAAAAAATTCAGCATCATAGTAAAATTCTAAGTTCTTTCCATGCAATCCTAAAATTAAAGGTTCTTTCAATTAAGTGCAGTGGCAAAAATTCATCATTGGATCGCAAAAATTCATCATGGGATATTCAACAAGTCTTAAGCAATTAAATCCAATCAAAGGCATAGCAAGTAACATATGCAACCTATATGTGATTGCTAAAGATGAATGCAACTAAACATGAAACTAACTAGAAATCAACCCCCCCAAAACTCGAGAGAAGCATTGTCCTCAATGTATCTAAAAGTGAAACAAAATTTAAAAGAAACTAAATGAAATGAGTTAGTCGGAGAGGTCGTCACCTCGAGTGATAAGTTTCCTTCATGTCGTTTGCTTGATTTATTTTCCGGTCGGTGGTTGAATGCTTGTGGCTGGTATCGCGTGAATAGCATTGCTTTGATTTGATCCATGTTTGCCGAGGCAGGTTCACTTGCCTGGGCATCAGTAGTTGCCGAAGCCATTGTTGTTGCCTGGGCATTGCCAGTTTTTGTTGCCGTGGCAACTGCTGAGGTAGTTGCCAGAGCGTCCTCTATTGCGGTTGCCGTGGCAAGTAGTCGGCAGTGAAATTCCTTAGCATGGTGGTTGTGAGTCTTGTTGTGGAAAAGAAAAGAAAACAAAGAAAACCTAGAAACTAAAGATAATGAAGAAAAATAAAATAAAATATCTCTTAAAAATTCCAAAAATAAATAAAAAAAATGAAAATAAAATAAAGTTCCAAAAAATTAAAAACAAAAATTAAAGATTCTTAGGAAGAGCATTTTTATGCATCTTCTAATGTTACTGCATATCTGAGAAAACTTGAGGAGGGTCGTTTCCAATACTTCTTATAGTCTATTTGCACCCTCCATCGAGTGATAATATTGCCCAAAAAGAGTTGGGCCAATGTGCTCACAGCTACTCCCTTTTGCGTTACCATGGTGGATGTGTCTTTCTTCTGTGTTCCCTTGTAGTCTATGCATGTCCTCCACCTTGCTACTGTTCCTGAAGGCACAAATATATTAATAGGAAAAATTATATCAACATCCAACCATTTAATTACCTCATTCTCGTCGGGCTCCATCATGGTTGGATGTAGCCTTCGTTGTCGTGGCAATTACTGCTCTAGCCAATTAACGTGGCAATCAGTTGCCAAATTTTGCTGTAAATCAAGGGAAGAACCAATTTTCTGAAAAGCTTTACGAATCCAAACACCTTTTTCTTTTGGCCTCTCAAATATCTCTATCAATGGAGATTTCGATGGCTTCAAATCTACCAACATCGGTTCCTCAAGACATACCTGCAATGGACAAGGTGAGTTTTTAAAGAATTCGAAAGGTTTAACCATTACCTGCTCATATTCCATTGGCAAAGTATTATCATCTCATTGATCTTGCATGTGGTCGTGCAATTGCCGTGACAACTGTAGATAAGAGCAATCTACAAATTCCTGCTTCAACATCAACATTGTAACCTTCTGGGCATCAGGTTCCTCAGAATTTGCTTTAGTATTGTTGTTCTCAGCTTCACTGAGTGTTGTCACATCATTGCTCTGTTCAGGCTCCTCAATTATTGCCGAGGCAATTTGTTGCTCAAGCTCATCATGTGTTGGGCAGTCTCTCTCATTGTTATCCTCTTGACTTGGAGGTTCTAGTTGTTCTCCACACATCGTGGACCTCTCTTCACATTGCTCCTTATCCTCTTGCCTTGGGACGTCAGTATCCCCAGGAATGGATTGTTGGTTCATGTTATCCAAGGCATATGTGGATCTCCTCAATTGATCTTCTGAATCCTCCAAGGTTGCATCCCACTAAGCTATCCTTGCATCCATTTTCTTTGATAGCTATCGAATCTCTTCAATTGATCCGTCAAGTTTAGCCAAGGAAGTTAGCAACGTTTCCTCCAAGGAATTTGAATGTTCTTGAAAAGGACTACATTGTCATGGCATATATGTTGTCATGATACTAGGCTGCTGATAAGGACTACATTGCTGAGGCATGTCTATTGCTGCAGCAAAATTGTTATGGTAAAATTTTTTTGAGCATTTTGATCATACCATGAAGGATTTTGCCACTGGTTCCATCTATGGTTCTCCATGTAGTCATATGCACCGAAAATGTGAGGGCAATTTTCAAACACATGATGTTCTCCACAACAAGTGCACGAGTGTTTTCCACGATATATGCTTTTCTCGGTTGGTATAAGTAATCATCGAAGGGTGTAAGAAACTCTTGATTGGATTGATTCATATCTTCCAACATCAACTCTCGAATAGATCAGCTTTTATTTCCCGACATGTTGATGTCCCTTAACTTGTAGCGCACCTAATTTTTTTTGATAAAACAAACAAAAAGAAAAGTTAGTAAAACTAATAAGAAAAATGCAATAAGAAAAACAACTAACACCAATTGCCAATCCCCGGCAACGGCGCCAAAAACTTGTTGTACGTATTGAGTGCTACGCAAATGGTGCAAGTATACACGTCGAAAGTAATAAAGTGATCTGAGTATTGAGTATCGTCTCCAGGGATTGGTTTGGGCCACTTTGCTTAAGTTACTACGTTGGAAAAGAAAAACACAAGTAGGTGATTGTAGGAATTATAACTAATGAGTAAACTAAGAGCAATAAACTAGAAGAATAGATGAAATCAAAAGAGAGAATAGGCCAGGTTATCGTCAGTTGAGGACTGATAGCCGATTGGATCGTCTTGGTAAAAGAGTGCAACGACAACTCAGTTGCCGTGGCAACTTGCGCAGCGGGGTTGCCTTGGCAACTAATCGACGGTTGCCTGGGCAACTAGCTAGGCAACTGCTTGGGCGACTAGGCAGCAACTTCAAGGTTCGATAGAGCGTTCTTCAATGGTTTCTTCTTATCCCTAAGTGGAAAATCTAGCTAGTTGTGCATGCCTTGACAATACATCCCTGCGTGAATCAAGGGTGAACAACAACCAATCTTGCGTTCCTCTTAGCCATTGAAATACTTAACTTATTCCTAAGCTGGAAAAATTTTCACCATCAATAGATTGAATAAAGACCATACTCATTCGTTTCTTGAATCTAATTATCCGATATTAGATAAATAGATGAAGTTATGAGATCCTCTCCCAATTCACTCGCAAACAAGAATAAAAACCAAGAATGAGTAAACCTTGAATTGAAAGTGCAAACTCTTATTACCTAAACAAAATCCAATTGTTCTCACAACAACAAAACACAATAACCCCAACCAATCAAGTTAGTTCATGGTTGGGTTCAAAAGATATACAAAGAATAATCTCCAAACCATGAATCTAATAGAAGCAAAGAAGAAGAAGAAGAAATTGATCAGCCCCTTGAACTCTCTCCCAATCGAACTCTCCCCTCTTGAACTCTCTTGTCGAAATCTCTCTTCTTCTTTCTCTCTTTGAGTTTGACGGATTGGTCTCCTTTAAATTGGAGATGGCTAGGTCAAAATCCTTCTTGAGGAGGAAGTTAAGTTGGAATTAAATACTTTAAAAGAATATAATTATTTATTATGTTTAAATTCCTTCTAGATCTTCTCCTATCTTTTTGGGATTTAATTTCTCTTTAACCTTTTCATGGAAATCAAACTCCTTTGGGATTTAACTTTGCTCCACGTCATCTTGGGCTTATCTAGTCATCAATTTTGACTACCATATCATCTTATCCCTTATCGAAAATTTCCCTGACAACTAGCTCGATATCTCCTTCATGCATTGTCCTGGGAACTGCGTCGGCATCTCCTTCATGCACTACCCTGGCAACTGGTTCCAGCCTTGCTTTGGCAACTGATTCTGCACACACAAAAACACACCAAAGCAGCATCTTTTTCCACAAAATGAAGCAAAATATGAAATCAAGCTTGTCCACCAAGGAAACAATGCTAACATGCATGAATGGCTAATAATACAACTAATATGAGCCTAAGTCTAGCAATAATATGAATAAAAAGGGTGAATAAAATAGTACTTTTAGACACTTAACAACTGCAATAAATTACATTTACATTTCCTTTGCACTAACAACAACACTCACATTTCTCTTTATCTTTCATAACTTTGCACTGACATCAATAGGCAGAGAACCATTATCCTCGTGGGATCGATATCTAAAACATTAGATTATGTCTACTATACTTGCATCGACCGTGTACGCTTGCACTATTGCTATGATATTTCATAGCCGATTAGTGCACTTGGCCCGGAAGAATATGCAAAAGTCTCTTCTTGTGAGAGTGCCAAGGATATTTGAGACAAGCTTGTAGTTACTCATGAAGGAACAAATGAAGTAAAAGAGACTAAGATTGGTTTTCTCAACCTTGAGTACGAGAACTTCAAGATAGACCCAGAAGAAGACATCAAAGCTATGTCTGATCGATTCTCCACTATTGTGAATTGACTCAAAGGCTATGGAGAAGTGATTTCGGAAGACAAGCTTGTGAGGAAGTTGATTTACTCACTTCCCGACTCATTGGATTCCAAGAAGACCGCCATTATAGAAGCAAAGAATTTGAAGGAGCTCAAGCTTGACGAGCTTATGTGATCTTTGCTCACCCATGAGATGATGATTCCGAAGGGGAAGAAGAAGAAGGTAATAGAGCAAGGCATTGAAGACTTGAATGTTGTTGCTCTCAAATCCTTCACAAGCCAAAAAGAAGATTCAAGTAGAGAGGATAGTGAAGAAGAGGAGATGGCCAAGCTTTTCAAAAAGTTCACCCGATTCATGAAGTGCCATATGGAAGAATTAAGACATGAATCGAGAATTAAGAGAAGGGATCCCATCATATGCTTCAAGTGCAAGAATTTGGGGCATACCAAGTACGATTACTCTCGTTTCAACAAGAAGGGATCAAACCATAAGAAGAAGGCATTTGTGGCTACATGAAGTGATGAAGATGACTCCACTAAAAATGAGGTAGCCCACCTATGCTTCATGGCCATCCAAGATGAAGAGGTAACTTTTAACTCATCTAATTTATTTTTTGGATAAATATTGATTTATTCATCCAAAGACCATCCACTAAAACCATCCTTTACAACCAAACAACCCATATACAAATAGGTAACCTAATTACATATCAAGTTCCATCTATCAGTCAAAAAAGAAGAGCAATTAACTAATTTGGGATATCCATCCAATCTCATATTTACAGTTTTCTTGATTCGTATGAACAAAACATCTACCATTTGAGGATGCCTCCCATGCAACCGAGAGTTTCTCTCCTGTCAAACCAAATAATTACAACAACACCAAGCAATTCTCAAAATCACAACAATCAACGATTTCCTCTTTCCCTTGACCTGCATCCAGCTTTGTAAACCAGTCCAAAAAACATACGTATATTGAATACCACAGGTCATCAAAATCAAACTAATAAGCTGCCTCACAAAACCACAATCTACAAAAACATGATCTCTCAACTTTAATCCATCTCGCAAAGCAAGCAGTTGGGATCAACATCACATCCCCAAGCAAGCAACCTGCATCTAGTGGGTAGCCGATCCAAGATTACCAACCACGTGATAAATGAGTATTTAGGAATACACTGTGAACCCCATACAACTTTGGCCCATGGCACCTTTTCATGTTGATGTCTAAGACTATCACAAAAAGATCTAGCCTTAAAACACCTCTGCATATTCATATCCAACTGCAACCATAGCGCACGCAACTTTAAAATATTTTCCACGACCAACTATTGTGACTTTAAAATCTAATTTAAATTCTTATACTTTTGATGAGTTACAAGATGCCTATGATGATTTAGTTTTAGAGTTTAAAGCTTCATTTTTGAAAAACAAGAGATTAGTTTCAAAACTAAAAATCGAAAATGATTTGCTTTCTAAAACTAATTTAGAACTTGAAAGCAAACTTGATCAAATGCAAGTTATTTTTAAAGACTTTAAAGTGAAAATTTCAAACTTGCAAAATTTGATTTCTAAAGTTCAAGAGGATCATCAAAGGGAAATTGCTGATCTCAAAAAGAATTTGTTTAACAAAAATGTTAAAAAATGTGAAGTTGGAGATAGCTCCAAATCAAGTTTTGTTAAAACAAATTTTTATCAAAGATAATCTAGTTCCCCTATAATTTTGAATGGAAAATGTGTTGAAAAAATTTGGGTCCCAAAATGACTCATTTTTCAAAGAAAAAGATGAAATTGAAAAAATGGATTCCTAAGGGGACTAAATTTTTTGGGACTAACTCTATCGGATCCAAAGCAATTTGAATACCAAAAATTACTTGATTGTCTTGTGTAGGTGTGCTTGAGCCATTGATGATCAAATTCAAATCTTGGAAGCTCATGACACACAAATAAGGAAGAACACTTGGAGAATGAAGGCTTAACATCCTACTTTGGTTCAAGTGGTAAAATTTAATGAAATTGCTTGATCACATGCATTCTATGTCTAATTTTTTTAAATGATCTAAGCATGTTTTGTATGACTCCATATTGTGCTTAATTGCATATAGTTAGGAGAGTCTCAAATTGCATGAGTTACATGTTTTTGGCCTTGTATGCTCATATCTATGTTTTTGGCCTTAAACTTGTAATAATTGGTTGAATTTGGCAAAATTCATGCTTTTGGATGCTTAAATGTGTTATCTTGAGAAGCATGTTGTTGTTTTGTGGCAAAAATGATCAAAATGCATATCTAAGACTTTATAGAGCCTTTGTATGAACTTTTAATTAAATTGTAAGACCTTTAAAGCTGATTTTGCTGCATTTTCACCATATTTCGTGACTTCGGTACATGTACAACCCATACCGTACCGATAAACCATCAACTAGTACCGATACGACCTATACTGTATCGGTACACACAATAAAAAGGACTATTTTGACCCTTTCTGCCATGCCCTGAATGCTTATATGAGTATCTTGATTTATGACATGTTTATATTGAATTTCTTGTTTTTAATTTATTTGATTGTTTGAAATTCAATTATATTGAATTGTTAGACTAACATTTTATTCGATGCTTGATTAAGGGGGAGCCATTTTAAAAATGTTTTCATGATAAATATTTTTGGTCTTTTTTCTCCAAATTTTATCTTACACCAACAATTGATATTTTCTATCAATTGGTACTAATTTTCCCAACAATTGGTGTTTTTGAACTTAAATGTGATTTCAAACTTAGTTTTGAAATTATTTTTGATATAACAAAAAGGAGGAGAGATATGTTTGAAAAATTCAATTTCAAAAAGAAAAAATGGGGAGTCTTAAATATTTTCAAAATATATTCTTTTTTTCTAAAAATATTTTCCAAAGGGGGAGTTTTTACAAAAATAATTTTTCAAGTGGTTTCGTTATATAAAAAAGGGGGAGATTGATAAACTTATTTGATTTTGATATAATTTAATGAAAAATGTTTTTGGACTTAAACTAATTTGTAAAAATATTTCAAAAGTCCATAAACTTGAAAAATATGCTTGAAATGTTTTCAAATGGTTTTTGGCATGTTTTAAACATTTTTAAACAACTAAAGTGTCAAAAACTAGTCCTGAGTACCGATAAGATTTGACCTGTACCATACCTAGAGGACCCCGTACCAGTACGATTTTAAGAGTACCGATAACCCCTTTATCCCCGGGTTTTAAAAAATTCCAATAGCCAAAATCAGTACCGGTACAGGCTTGGCCGTACCAATACCGATGGGTTCGTACCGATACTATATATTGCGTACCGGTACCCCTGTGTAATAAATGCTCCAACGACTCTTTTTGTTTAAGGCAAGTATCGATACCAAAGTCCTGAGTACCAATACTGAAATGCCCATAACTACATTTATGGCTGAAATTTATGTCTCCAATGACTCTTAATAACCCCAATGGCTAGCAACGACCATGAAGTCATTAGAGGGTTTAAAAGACCACTCCAAGCATCCATAGAAGAATAAGAAACATATTGCCAACATTCATGTATTGAGAAATCTATTTTTGAGCTAAAATTGTCATATTCTATGTAGAAAACACTAGTGAGCCAAATTGTCACATTTGCTCAAGTGTTTAGGATTTTGGGTGAGTGTTTATTTCTGCAAACACATTTGCCTAGTGAGGTTTTCTTTGTTTGCTAATTTTTAGTCTCCTGTAAAAGAGTGACTTTTAGACTTTGGGGTATAAGTCTAGTTTTTGAGGGTTATCTCTTTGATCCCGGAAAAAGTAAAGACAAATTAGTGAATTTGTAGAAAATCCTTAGTATGGATAACTAAGGTAGTTAAAATAGACTTGGTTTAGAATTCGAACCACTATAAGTCCTTTTGTCCCATTTTTTATTCCTTAGCTTTTCATCCATCCAATTCACCTCCTCTTGGCATTCGGTTGATCGTCGAGCAGCCCAATAGGCTTGGCCAAGCATTTTACTATTTTTGTGGAGACATCATTGTTGTTTTGTTCTTTTTGTGCAGGAACGAATTGTTGAGCCATTGTCGAACAATTGCCAAGGCAAGTTAGAGATAAGAGCATATTTTTCAAGAATGATCACTTATCCTTATCCTTATCACATTGGATAATGCCAGATTTAAATCAAGATCTACTGTAGATAAAGATGAAGAGATAATCCATTCTAATTCAAAATTCAAATAGAGAATTCCCCCTCTATATAAACGGATTGCATCTTCAACAACAACAACAACGAGGAGGATTAGATCGAGAGTGAGATTGAATCAAGAGGGAGGATCGGATCAAGGAAGAGTTCGACTTCTCCAGATTTTATTTCTTTTTTTATCTTTTGATTAAACCAATGTCTGGTATTTATTCTTTTTTGATTTCTTCCAACCTAGTCATGAACTAAATTAATTAGCTTGAGTTATTGGGTTTATGATGTTTGTGAACGAATGATTTGTTTTGATTTTTAATTCAATATTCGGTGTTTATCCATTTCTTGTTTCTTTATTTTAATTTCAAGTGAACTTGGGAAATGGACTTGAATGAATCCATTTATCTCGGCTCGAGAGAGCTAAATTCACGAAACGATTACATAGTTTCCATTGAAACAACTGTTGGTGGAAAATAATTCACCTTAGGGATAAGGAGTGAATTTCATCGACTATTAAAAGTTTACTGATCAACAATGTCCACCCAAGGTAAAAAAAGGTTTGAGTTTGTAAAAGGTTTCCTCTTGAGCCTAGAAAAATGGAAGATATTCTTAGTGAATTTGGGAAAGTCCTTAGTGGGAAGCTACGGTAGTGGATGTAAACCTTGTTAGAAGGTTGAACCACTATAACTCCTTGTATCTCAATTTTTTTATTTTCCAATTTGCTTCCACATCTTTTTAATTGCCAATTCACCCATATCTTGGCCACTTTCACCATTGATTGATCATCGTAACAAAGAAGGAGAGAGCTAAATGCTATGGCAGATCCACCTATTAATCTAGTCGGTGATCAAAATGTTGTGACAGGAAAAAATGCAGCTCTAATGGAACCACCTGTTTTTGTACGGAACAGATCAATCCATGGTCATTCTAGATCTTAATGATCTCAATCCAGGAAATGTCACCTTTAGATTCAAGGCATACAATTTGAATTGAAGCCGGTTATGTTTAACATGCTCGATTCAATTGGACAATTTAACGGTTCACCATACGAATATGCTAGGCAACATCTAAGATCTTTCTTAGAAGTTTGCGATTCTTTCAGAAAACATGGAGGGAGTCCATGAGGATGTCATGAGGCTTAGATTATTCCCTTATTCATTGAGGGATAGAGAGAGAGCATGACTGAACAGTATACCATCCGAATCTTTATAATATTGGACAAATCTATGCCGAAGTTTTCTTATCAGGTTTAATTATACCAGTATGACTAATAAAATTCATAATGACATTACTTCTTTTCATCAAGTAGATGACGAATCCATGTACAAGGCTTGGGATCAGTATAAAATGCATCTACCCAAATTCCCCATGCACGGATTCAGAGATTGGACACAAATGGCAATGTTCTAAAATGAAGTAAATTCATCGACTATGATGATGCTAGATGCCTCGACAAATGGCACACTCCTAGACAAATCATCTGAGGACGTCTTAGAGATCTTAGAAAGACTTGCCAATAATGATTACTAGTTCCCAACCACTAGGAAAGAACCAACAAGAAGAAATGCAACGATAATTGAGCTTGATTCATCAGATTCTATTTTAGCACAACTCGCTGCATTAACCAACATGGTTAAGAATTTGCAAAGACCCAATAGTACACAAGAAGTTAAGGTGGTTGATTCATTTTGTGATTTGTGTAATGATAACCATGATTCTTCTAAATGTCTGCAGAATTCATAGTCTATTTTTTACGTTGGGAATTACAACCGAAACAATAATCTATATTCTAGCACATATAACCCAGAATGGCGACAACACCCTAATTTTTCATGGAGTAACTAGAATAGCTCCAACCACACATCTCGATAGAACACAACATCATCAGGATTCTGACAGAACTTGCTATGACAATAGAACCGATTACCACAACAACAATCATCATCAACTAGTTCTTTGAAAACCACTTTAAATGCTTTCATTCTTAAGACATAATCTTATATGGTCGAGACTAGTAATTTTATGAAAAAAGACTAACTCTTTTATAAACGGGGCTGAGTTCATAATGCAGAGTCAAGGAGCAATGTTGAAATCATTGGAGACACAAGTTGGGCAATTTGCCCAAGTACTAATCACGACGCCACAATGAAGTTTGCCAGTGACATTGAGGTTACATGAGGAACGGGCCATAAATAGTGTAAACTAGTCACCCACTGAAGCAGACTGAAGGCGTGCAATGATCTTAACCAATATGAGGATAGTAATCAACTAGTAGAGCAATCCTCTATTGAGAAAGACGTGCCCAGCGACAAGGCTATGACATTTGTAGATAATGAGCTTTTAGAAGTTGCCATGAAAATTCCATATGCCGTGATAATTCCATCCAACACTGCCACGCCATGAGACAAGTAAAGGCAAAAAGATCAGATTACCACCACCATACCCATAGAGGCCGAGGAAGCAGAAGCATGAGTATCAAAGTTCAAGAAGTTCCTTGACATCCTTAAGCAAGTTCACGTCAACTTGCCATTGGTTGATGCAATTGAGCATATGCCTAATTATGCTAAGTTCCTTAAAGACATTATCTCTAAGCGAACACGGTTGAGCAAGTTTTAGACAGTTGTCTTGGCAGAATGATGTATGGAAATGTTGCATAATTGATTTCCACCTAAGCTAAAAGATATCGAAAGTTTCACAATACCATGTTCTATTGACAATCATTATTTCGGGAAAGAATTGTGCGACCTTGGAGTAAGCATAAATCTTATGCCAAAATTTGTTTTTCAACGATTAGGCATAGGAAAAATGAGACTCACCACGGTCATACTGCAGCTTGCAGATAGATCTTATGTTCATCCAGAGGGAAAAATCGAGGACATCTTGGTAATAGTGGATAAATTTATTTTTCCTGCCGACTTTGTTGTTTTGGGTTATGAAGCATATGAGTTCGCACCCATTATCCTTAGAAGACCATTCTTAGCCATGGGAAGAATAATCGATTTCGAGAGAGGAGTACTCACGATGCGGGTGAATGAGCAACAAGTCACACTCAATGTCTTCAAAAAGCTCAAGTATGCAGATGATCTAGAAGAATGCCAAGCTATTAGAGCCATTGCAAAGTTCAGGTTTGATGTGGAGGAATTTTTCCATGACAATTTTATGATTGACAAACCTAAAATAGAAGAAATCGTGGAGCCAGAGACAGACAAGGAGGCATAACAAGAAGCGAATTGGATTGTAAGTCAAACGAGTAAAAGTTTTGAATCCCTTGATTATTAAAGTAAGAAAATTAAACCTGAGAAACCTTCCATTGAGCAACCCCTTGTCTTAGAATTAAAACCATTGCTAGAGGAATTGAAATATGTTTACTTGGGAAAGGATAACACCTTGCTCGTTATAATTTCTTCTAAGTTGCAGCCTAAACAAGAAAAGAGATTGATTGATATGTTGGCGCTGTACAAAAAGGAAATAGGTAGGACGATTGCAGATTTAAAGGGGATCAGCCCGATAGTATGTATGTACAAGATACTACTAGAGGAAGGCCACAAAGATTCAATTGAGGCTCAAAGAAGACTTAACCCTACCATGAAACAATTCGTGATGAAGGAGATCATCAATTGACTCGATGCCGATATCATATACCCGACCTCCGACAGCTCATGGGTAAGTCTGGTACAATGTGTACCAAAGAAGGGAGATATGAATGTGGTAAGTAATGAAAACAATGAACTCATTCCAACTAAAACTGCCACAAGTTGGAGAGTATGTATGGACTACCGGAAATTGAATAAGGCTGCTAGGAAAGATCATTTTCCATTACCCTTTATTGAACATATGCTTGATCGTCTTATAGGAAACTCTTATTAGTGTTTTCTTTATAGATACTCAAGTTATAACCAGATTGCCATAGCGTTAGAGGACCAGGTGTAAGCACTAATTTTTGTCCGGGTATTACTATTATTATTACTATATTTTTATTATTATTTATTTTTTTATAAAAATATAAAAAAATATAAATAAAAAAGAGAGACAAAAAAGGATGGTAATCCATGCCTCTAAATCCTACACCCTATGCCTCTAAAATCCTCACTGACGTTCACCATTACCACACAACAACATCCACAAATCCCTATAACAACTCACCCTTCACCAAAACTTCTCCACTACCCAAAAACCGAGCACCAAGTTCTTCTCCTTTGTCACTTTCCTCACCTCTCATCAACCGAACCCATTATTTTTCCCTATTCACCCACACACAGTTGCCTCCCTCATCGAAAGGATTCATCCTTAGACCTCAACACCCATTTTCCCATTATTCATCCACTTCCAAGCTCACCATTCGATCCCTTCCTTTTTCCCATCCTCCACTAAAACCCATTGCCCTATTTAATTTTGATTTTCCTTAGTCGCTCCCAGCTCTGTCATTGGCAGCTCACATCAACTTTCCCTTTGGCAACCCCCCAAAGCCCAAAAACCTCACCACTATTCGAACAAAAAAAAACTCGCACACTTGGAACACCCATAGAAACCATTTTCTACCATCACTATTCTTATTGAACCGAGCTTCTCAACCCCAACAACAACCCGTGGAATTTAGTGGATTGAGCATAAATACTTGGATTTTGGGTATATTCTTCCCCCATTTTATCATTTGTTGTGTAATCCATTCTTATGGTTTAATAAAATGTTGAGAAGTTTATTGGTAATCCTTTTTTTATTTAAGTTTCACTCTTGTATGTTATTTATTTGTTGGTGTTTTGTGCCTTTTTGTTCGATATGTGGTTTAATTTCATGTTTGTTTGCATTGCTTTTAGGATAGGTTTAGCTTTTAGAATTTGATTTAATTAATTTAAAACATTCCCTTGGCTTAATGGGGTGTGTGTTTAGATTAATTAAATTAAATTTAGATTCTTTTAGATTAGTTAAATCCTTAGTTAGAATTTAGGGCTTGAACAAATTTAGTTAAATAAAAAATTGTCCTTGGCTTAGTGGGGCATATTTTAAATTAGTTAAATTTATTCTATTTCTCTTAAATCATTTTAGGTTATAAAATTAATGTTTAACTTAGCATAATTAAATTTCATAGCTCTTAATTTGATTTATTTTAAACAGTAACATTGGCTTAATGGGATGCCATTTTAAAATTAATCAAATTAATTATTATGATTCAAGATAATTCCATAAAATATTAGGTTTTCTTAAATTTCTAGGTTTTAATGGATTAGGGTTAATATTAGAAGAATTTAGATAATAATAGACCATTAATTATATCTTTCATAATTTGGGTCTCTTAGGTTAAGACTTTAGTGGGCCTTTAGGGTGTCTATTTTAAATCTTTCTATGACATGCATTAATAGTCATTCATTTGACCTTTTAATTTTCCAATGGACATTTTGATAATCAATTAATGTTAATCATAAAAAAGAAAATACTTACTAGTTCGTGTATTTGTGTCGTAATATCTTGACTTAATGAATATTGACTAAATATTCGAATTAATTCATATTGTCTAAAGGCAAACTCTAACATGAATAAAATTTGACAAGTCATAACATCATAATTAATTGTTTGCATCATGCATAAAAGTGATGTACTTGATTTGAACCATAAATTAACATGGTAGTTGGTCTTATTTGATGTCGGTTTGACCTATGGTCAGAATATATAGTCACTCTTATTAATTAAAGGACTAAGTATTTCGAACTCGCCAAGTGTTAAAGCCCACTTAATTAAAGCTTATATTCAATAGAGAATATTTAATTAAATTTAATTTAAATTTCAATTATTTTCATTGATAAAAGCAACGTATGATTTGATACCGATTTTGGGCGTTGTGGGGTGCTAATCCTTTCTCACACGTAACCAACTCTCGAACCCATTTTAAACGAATTCTCTGGTTTTATGGTGTCCTGTCTACCTTATCCAAGTGACAGGTGGCAACTCCAAGTTTTATTTTCATAATTTGACTTTTAAAAGAAATCCCCCCAAAATTCAAAATTTTGAAAACATGGGATACTTCGTATTGTAATTTTTAGTCACTAAAGCATGGCGACTCTGGTGGGGACCGAATTTTTTGTTTTTTTACAAAAAAAGAGTTAAGCCAAGAAATTTATACATTGCTTTTATCGATGGAAATTTTGAAATTTAAGTTGGCTTTAATTAACTTGTTCTTTCTTGAATGTAATACTTTAAGTAAGTGGGCTTTGATAATTGGTAGTTTTGCATTAATTGCTCATTTAGTTTATAAGGAATCAACGACATATGTTACATCATAATCATCGAGCTTTCTACCCAAGCTCTATCCTTTGAGTGGGAGTGAAACGCGACATACCCACGTGAGTAGCCCTCCACAGTTCGATAATTCGCTTCTGGAATCCATGCCTTTTAACATGTGAGCAACCCTCCACGTTACTAGGTTGTGCTTTCCCTCAATTCAAATCCAATTTGCAAGTTTGTAATGGGCTAGAATTGGGGTTCTTGTTACCTTAGTAGGTAATAAGATAGGTTCGGGTACCCTTGTCTTGAACCAAACCCACATGTGTGAGAATTTAAGAAGCCCACCGCACTAGAGCCATGCAAATAACCATAGCGAACTATAATTCATGATGTTAGGCTTTTTTGTAGTTAATCCACTTTGGTGTGTTATTTATTTTCTTTATATTCATTATTAATTATATATGTTACTAACTCATTTACTTTTTATGTCTTGTTTTGTTTGTCTGTTTGTTTTTGTGCATATGCATGGCATCTTCATATGAAGAGTTGATTCGAGAACAATTCAAAATTAAATGCTTTCGTAATAGGAGAAAAAGTCCATAATAAGTAGTTGAAGAATCTCGAAGTTCAAGATTGATTGAGAAGATGAGCAAAGGCTAACCTAGATTTTTAGTTGTGCCCTATGTGGTAGTTTTCCCCTCTTTTCTCATTGTAATGAGACTCAATCTTTGTTATAGACAGTTGTTTAATGAGTATGTTTGTTGATCAACACTTCTTTGCATTCATCCTTTCATGGTAGCATTACCAATTTTTCATTTCATGCGTAGTTTTTTTCTTACGATATTGTTCAAATCTTCAATAATGCATTCTCGTTCATCCACTTGCATCAACATCTTTGCATTTAGACATTAGTATTGCATTTAAGGGAATATCTTTTTCACTCATCATCACATTGGTTCAGAATAAAGGATCATTCATTTCTAATAAAGTGGATGCCCTAGCCAGTGAAAACGATGACGAGCTTGATGACCCACAATGGCGAGCCAGACAATGTAAGTAATTAAACATTGGGGGAACCCGAGCACCCTCCCAGTAAGTTTACAATTTTAAGCCCGAAGGTGGTGGGAAATCTTTTGTAAGGGCAAATGACTACTTGTTGTCATTTAAATAAAAATGCATCTTTTTGTAAAATTTTATTTTAAGAATATATTTGTCTATTGGGACCTCGTATATCAATTGCACGGGGGATATTGATTTTGACCTGAAGATGGATTTTGAGCAGCCTGTGTCTAGTTGAAATCAGAAGCTGCAAAGATGATGAATATGTGACTTACATTCTGATTTAATTTGGTCAATTATTAAGGACCACACATAGGGGAAAATTAATGCGTTTGGACGAGCAATGAAAATCTTCCACAAAAAATATAAGATGAAAGAAAAAGAAATCTCAGGGGCATTCCACTGTAGTCATATGATTAAGTAACCAATAAGGTAGATATACTCCATCTACTTTATATCTGGCTTCATGAATGATTTTCAAATCTTGACAAAGTCAAACAACTAATGAGATAAAACCCCGAGAGAGGTAAAATGAAAATAATCATAACAAAAATGCAATCCAATGTTTGAAGCCTGGTAAAAAAGGCATTTTTAGATAAGAGTATGGTAGCTTTGGGGTACTCCACTATAGCGAAATGACAAATAAGGTAGAAATAAACCATCCAAAGCCTTTGCTTCATAAGTGATGGTAATATTTTCAAATCATGACAATGCCGAGTAGTTTGGGGTTTTGTTGTTTGCTCCATCATTTTTCTCAAGCCAAAAGAATGTGATGAGTTGAATTCCCAAAAAGAAAGAAATGACAAAGAAGTAATAATTTAAGGTGAACCTACAAAAGGTAGTTTTAATTTGGTCAAAGACCAAAGTAAATCGGAAGGTACTTCACATGTTCAAACATCGACTTAGCTTTCGAGGTCTCCTTGACACATGATATGCTTGGGGCAATCCTCAGTAAGTTATTTCAGTGTCGCTCTTGCACTTGATATCCAAGAAATTTTGAGATGTCACAATTCATGCATCATATGTAGTTAGGCATCATTAGGTTAGGAGCATGCTCCATCAAATCATTTTGTCTATTTTGACAGGTATTTAAAGATTATAAAGGATTTTGAACCACAACTCCATTTTTGAAGGAGCGAACCTCATCAAGATTAAAGAGTTCCTAATAAGAAGAACTCGCTTGACAAATATCGAAGAGTTCCTCAAGAGAAGAACTTGCCCAACGAAGATTGAAGAGTTCCTAACGAGAAGAACTCTCTCGATGAAGTTTGAAGAGTTTCTAATGAGAAGAACTCACCTCGCAAATTGAAGAGTTCCTAATGAGAAGAACTTGCTCAACAAAGATGAAATAGTTCATAACGAGAACTATTTTAATCTTCGAATTAGCCTTTGCGGGAAAATGAAAAGTTCATAATGAGAAGAACTTTTTCGTGTTCTCTAGAAAAAGAGGAAGCAAAGAGTTCATAATGAGAAGAATTCACCAACATTTTCAGAAGATTGAAGAGTTCATAATAAGAACTGTTCAGACTTCAACCTTGGTCGAAATATGAGAAGTTCATAATGAGAAGAACTTGTTCAAGCTTTTTAAAGAGGAAGATGCGGAATCTTTGTGGACAATACGAGAAGTTCATAATGAGAAGAACTTGTTTGTGTTCTCTAGAAGGAGGGAAAATAAAGAATTCGTAATGAGAAGAATTCACCAACATTTTCGGAGAATGAAGAATTTCGTAATGAGAAGAACTTCATACTCCAAATTTTGGCAAAAGATTGAAAATTTTTGAAATGAGAAAAATAACTTCAAGCTTCGACAACTTTGGTAAAGGAATAAAGAATTTCGTAATGAGAATAACAGCTTCAGACCTCGGAGGATGAAGAATTTCGTAATGAGAAGAAAAACTTTAGACTCTAAATTTTGGTAGAAGAGTGAAAAGTTCATAATGAGAAGAACTTGTAGCTTTGAATCTTCAGACATGGAAATAAGATAAAATTAGCGCTTATAATCTTTGCTTTTTGTCGTTTCACAAGAATGAGCAAAGAAGGGGTAGTTGTAAGCACTAATTTTTGTCTGGGTATTACTATTATTATTACTATATTATTATTATTTCTTTACAAAAAATAAAAAAAAGAGAGAAAAAAAGGGGATGGTAAACCATGCCTCTATCACCTACACCCATGCCTTTAACACCTACACCTCATGCCTCTAATAACCTCACTGCCTTTCACCATTACTACACTACAACATCCACAAATCCCTATAACAACTCACCCCTTCACTAAAACTTCTCCACTACCCAAAAACCGAGCACCAAGTTCTTCCCCTTTGTCACCTTCCTCACCTCTCATTAATCGACCCATTACTTTTCCCTATTCACCTACACACGACTGCCTCCCTCATCAAAAAGATTCATCCTTGGACCTCAACACCCATTTTTTCATTATTCATCCACCTCCAAGCTCACCATTGGATCCCTTCTTTTTCCCCATCATCCTCTAAAACCCACTGCCCTATTTCATTTTAATTTTCCTTAGCTATTCCCAACTTCCCCTTTGGCAGCTCACGTCAACTTTCCCTTTGGTAGCCCCCAAAAGCCCCAAAACCTCACCATTTTTTGAACCACAAAAAAACCCACACTCTTGGAACACCGATTGAAACCATTTTCCACCATCACCATTCCTATTGAATCAAGCTTCTCAACTCCAACAACAACCCCTGAAATTTAGTGGATCAAGCATAAATACTTTAGTTTTGGGTATATTCTTCCTCTTTTTTTTCACTTGTTGTGTAATACATTCTATGGTTTAATGAAATGTTGACGAGTTTATTGGTAATCCTTTTTGTTTATTTAAGTTTCACTCTTGTATGTTATTTATTTGTTGGTGTTTTGTGCCTTTTATTTGATATGTGGTTTAATTTCATGTTTGTTTGCATTGCTTTTAGGATAGTTTTAGCTTTTAGAATATGATTAATTATTTTAAAACATGCCATTGGCTGTGTGTTTAGATTAATTAAATTAAGTCTAGGTTCTTTTAGATTAGTTAAAACCTTAGTTAGAATTTAGGGCTTGAACAAATTTAATTAAATTAAAATTTGTCCTTGGCTTAATGGAGGATATTTTAAATTAGTTAAATTTATTCTATTCCTCTTAAATCATTTTAGGTTATAAAATTAATGTTTAACTTTGCATAATTAAATTTCATAGCTCTTAATTTGATTTCTTTCAAATAGTATCATTGGCTTAATAAGATGCAATTTTAAAATTAATCAAATTAATTATTATTATTCAAGATAATTCCATAAAATATTAGGTTTTCTTAGATTTCTATGTTTTAATGGATTAGGGTTAATATTAGAAGAATTTAGATAATAATAATAGACCATTAATTATATTTTTCATAATTTGGACCTCTTAGGTTAAGACTTTAGTGGGCCTTTAGGGTGTTCATTTTAAGCCTTTCTATGACATGCATATAATTGTCATTCATTTGACCTTTTAATTTTCCAACGGACATTCTGATAATCAATTAATGTTAATTATAAAAATGAAATATTACTAGTTTGAGTATTTGTGTCGTAATATCTTGACTTAATGGATATTGACCAAATATTCTAATTAATTCGTATTGTCTAAAGGTGAACTCTAACATGAATAAAATTTGACAAGTCATAACATCAAACTTAATTTTTTGCATCATGCATAAAAGTGATGTACTTGATTCAAACCATAAATTAACACGACAGTCGATCTTGATGTTGGTTTAACCTTTGGTCCGAATGTATGGTCACCCTTATTAATTAAAGGACTAATTAATTCAAACTCACCAAGTGTTAAAGCCCACTTAAGTAAAACTTATATTTAATTGAGAACATTTAATTAAATTTAATTTAAATTTTAATTATTTCTATCGATAAAAGAAACATATGATTTGATACCAATTTTGAGTGTTATGGGGCTGCTATTCCTTACCCTACAAGAAACCAACTCCCGAACCCATTTTAAACGAATCTTTAGTTTTATGACATCCTATCTACTTTACTCAAGTGAGCGGTGATGACTCAATGTTTTATTTTCATAATATAACTTTTAAAAGAAATCCCTCCAAAATTCAAATTTTAGAAAACGTGGTATACTTCGTATCGTAATTGTTAGTCGCTACACCAGGAAAAAACCATCTTCACATGCCTTTCTGGCACATATGCCTTTAGGAGAATGTTGTATGGATTGTGCAATTCTCCGGCAACCTTCCAGAGGTATATGATGGCGATTCTCTCAGACATGGTGGAAGATTTTCTGGAAATCTTCATGGATGACTTCTTAGGATTCAGAGATAGCTTTGACAATTGTCTTGGCAATTTGGAAAAGGTGATAGCACGCTGTGAAGAAACCGATCTAGTTCTAAACTGGAAAAAGAGCCACTTCATGGTGGATGAAGGCACCGTTTTGGGACACAAGATCTCATCTAAGATAATCGAAGTAGATAAAGCCAAGGTGGATGTGATTGAGAAATTTCTGCCACCGAACTCAGTTAAAGGGATTAGGATTTTCCTTGGACATGATTTTTATAGAAGGTTTATTAAAAAAAATTAAAATTTCTAAACCTTTGTGTAATTTTCTTGAACAAGAAAAAGCCTTCGATTTTGATGATTCATGTTTGAATATCTGAAGAAGCAACTTGCCACGTCACCTATTGTAGTTTCCTCTGATTGGTCCCTACCTTTTGAGCTCATGTGTGACGCAAGCGATTTTGCCGTAGGAGCAGTCTTAGGCCAGCAAAAAGGTAAAAATTTTCATGTGATATACTATACTAGCAAAACACTCAATGATGCCTGTCAAGTGTCTAAAAGTACTATTTTATTCACCCTTTTTATTCATATTATTGCTAGACTTAGGCTCATATTAGTTGCATTATTATCCATTCATGCATGTTTGCATTGTTTCCTCGGTGGACAAGCTTGATTTCATATTTTGCTTAATTTTGTGGAAAAAGGGTGCTACCGATAGTTGTTTTTGTGTGTGTACAGAATCACTTGCCTAAACAAGGTTGGAACCAGTTGCCAGGGCAATGCATGAAGGAGATGCCGACACAGTTGCCAAGGCAGTGCATAAAGGAGATGCTGAGCTAGTTGCCAAGGCAATTGTTGATAAGGGATAAGATGATATGGCAGTCGAAATTGATGACTAGATAAGCCCAAGATGACGTGGAGCAAAGTTAAATCCCAAAGGAGTTTGATTTCCATGAAGAGGTCAAAGAGAAATTAAATCCCAAGAAGATAGGAGAAGATCTAGAAGGAATTTAAATATAATAAATAATTATATTCTTTTAAAGTATTTAATTCCAACTTAACTTCTTCCTCAAGAGAGACTTTGACCAAGTCATCTCCTATTTAAAGGAGACCTAGCCGTCAACTCCAAGAGAGAGCAAAGGGGAGAGATTTCGACAAGGGCTTTCAACCATCCTTCATTGTTTTCTTTCTTGTTCGTTAGGTTTATGTTAGTGATTCTTTGGAACCTAGCACCCTTTTACCAAGACGATCCAATTGGCTATCACTCCTCAACTCACGATAACCTGGTATATTCTCTCTCATTTGATTACATCTTCTTTTACTTTATTGCTTTCTAGTTTAGTTGTTAGTTAAACTCCTACAATCTTCTACTTGTGTTCTTTTACTTTTTACAGTGCAAGAGATTGGATTCTTGAAGTGGCACCAATCCTTGTGGAAACGATATCTTTTATACTATAACTTGTGACGTGTACACTTGCAAAATTGCGGAGCACTTATTACGTACAACAAGTTTTTGGCACCGTTGCCGGGGATTGGCAATAACAGCTTTGTTTTTATTTTCTTGCACTTTTTATTTTTTTGTTTAAGATTCAAAGGGCTAACAAACTTTGGTTTTGCATTGGTATATGACCAGGGCGAGACTGATTACACAATAATATCCCTTTAATCCAGAAATCGAGCGAACCTTGCAAAGACTCAGACAAAGGTTAAGAGTAGCAATGGCTAATCAAGACGGAAATATGAATCAGGATGTTCCAGCAGGAGGGGGAGTGATTCTTGCACGAAACAGAACTATTCGAGACTATCTTGAAGAAGATCTTGAAGGACTTAATCTAGGAGTTGTCACTCCTGAAATTGAAGCCGACCACTTTGAGTTGAAACTGGTGATGTTCAATATGATCAACACAATTGGTCAATTTGACGGCTCAGCAACTGAAGATGCATGACAACATCTTAAATCTTTCCTCGAGATTTGCAATTCATTCAAAATACAAGGAGTCACCCCCGATGTCTTATGACTAAGATTATTCCCCTATTCACTGAGGGATAGGGCGAAAGCATGGTTGAATAGTATTCTTGCTGGATCAATAGGATCTTGAACCGATCTTTGTCGTGATTTCCTTGCTCGATTTAATCCTACAAATTTGACTAATAAGCTTCGTAACGAAATTACTTCTTTTCGGCAGACAGATGATGAATCCATGTACGAGGCTTGGGAGTAATATAGAGAACTTCTACACAAATGCCCCCTACACGGATTCCCAGTGTGGACACAAGTAACAATGTTTTACAACGCTGTGAATACACCAACAAGGATGATGCTAGATGCCTCGGCAAACGACATACTCCTAGATAAGTCGCCGAAGGAAGCAATGCACATTCTAAATAGGCTTGCCAAGAATGATTATCAATTCCCATATGCTAGAAGATGAGGAGTTAGACGCCAACCCACAATACGTGAACTGGGATCATCAGACTCAATTTCGGCACAATTGGCCACTCTAACCAAGATGGTCCAGAACATGTAGAAACCAAACAATACACAGGAGGTCAAGGTAATGGAATCCTTTTGAGAGTTATATGGTGGTAACCATGATTTTTCTGAATGTATGCAGAATTCGGAATCCAGCTTTTATGTGGGGAATTACAACCGGAACAACAATGTGATGTCCAACACATGCAATCCAGCTTGGAAGAAGCACCCAAACTTTTCATGGAGTAATCCCAACAATGCTCTAAACCAGAACAATCAGAATGCACAAGCATCGGGATTCCAGCAGAATATGCCACGGCAACAGTTGTCGTAGCAACAACCGACAACATCTAGTTCTTTGGAAAATTCTCTCAATGCTTTTATGTTGAAAACTGAATCTTATATGGCTGAGAATAGTAACTTCATAAAAAGAACTGATGCTTTTATTAACATGACCGAGATGACATTGCAAAACCAAGAGGCGACAATCAAATCATTGGAAAATCAAGCTAGACAATTTGCTCAAAACCTGAATACTAGTCCGTAAGAAGGTTTACCTAGCGATATTGAAGTCGCAAGAGGAACTGGCCATGAGAAATGTAAGGCGATCACCACTAGAAGTTGCCAACAACTTAAAGTGGCTCAAGCTAGCTCATAAAAAAAACTCCACAAAAAGAACAAGATGAACTCAGCGGCAAAACCTCAGATGCTGAACCAGGAATTGCCGCGGCAACTAGCAATAAGCAAGCCTCGGCAACCAGCAATAAGGATACCTCGGCAACCAACGATAGGCACGCCGTGACAACCCCAGTTGATGATGCCTCGGCAACTCTAGTTGCCCTAACAATGCCATTAATCAGGTTCCAGACAAATGAAAGGATCGAAGATATCTGACTTCCACCACCATTCCCACAAAGGTTGAAGCGACAAAAGCAAGAATATCAATTCAAGAAGTTTCTTGATATCCTAAAGCAAGTCCACATCAACTTGCCATTGGTTGAAGTAATTGAACAAATGTCGAACTATGCCAAGTTTCTTAAAGACATTGTGTCCAAGAGAACAAGGCTAGGAGAGTTTGAAACAGTTGCCGCAACAGAGGGATGCATGGCCATGTTGCACAATCGCATGCCACCCAAGTTGAAGGATCCCGAAAGTTTCACAATACCTTATTCCATCGGAAACCACTATGTCAGAAAAGCATTATGTGACCTTGGAGCAAGCATAAACTTGATGCCTAAATGGATTTTCCAGAAACTAGGAATCGGGAAGGAAAGACCTACAATAGTTATGCTACAGCTAGCCGACAGATCCTATGTGCATCTAGAGGGAAAATCGAAGACATACAGGTAAAAGTTGATAAATTTATTTTTCCCGCTAAGTTTATTGTTTTGGATTGTAAAGCAGATGAACATACACCTATCATTCTCGGGAGACCCTTCCTAGCAATAGAAAGAACCTTGATCGATGTTGAAAAGGGAGAACTCACAATGAGGGTGAATGACCAGCAAGTTAAACTAAATGTGTTCCAAACACTAAGGCATACCAATAATCTAGAAGAATGCCAACTTCTTCATGCCACGACGGAGTTTGACTTCGACGAGGAATTTAGTTGCCTCGGCAACTACATTGCCGATCAAGAGAAACCTGAGGAGTATGAAGAACCGATCGATGAGGAACAACAAGAAGAGGCGAATTGGTTAGTCAATCGACCAGGTACATGATAAGTGTTCAAAAGTACTATTTTTCTTACCCTTTTTACTCATATTATTGTTAGACTTAGGCTCATATTAGTTGAATAATTAGCCATTCATGCATTAATTCATGTTTCCTTCCAACGTTGAGCTTGATTACACAACTTGGTAGTTTTTGTGGGAAAAGATGCTGCTTTGGTGTGTTTTGTGTGTATGTGCAGGATCATTTGCCAAAGCAAGGCTAAAGCTAGTGCCAGGGAAATACATGAAGGAGACGCCGAGCCAGTTGCCAGGGCAATTGTCGACAAGAGCAAAGGTGATATGGCAGTCGAAATTGATGACTAGACAAGCCCAAGATGACGTGGAGCAAAGCCCAATCCCAAAGGAATTTGATTTCCATGAAGAGATTAAAGAAGAATTAAATTCCAAGAAGATAGGAGAAGTTCTAGTAGGAATATAATTATAATAAAGAATTATATTCTTTAAAGATAATTTAATTCCAGCTTAACTTCCTCCTCAAAGAAGGACTTTTACCTAGCCCTATAAATAAGAGGGAGATTTCGACAATCCATAGAGAGAGCAAGGGAGGAGAATTTCGACAACTCCAAGGAGAGCAAGAGGAGAGAATTTTCGACAAGCATCTAGGGCAAGGAGGATTTTGACAAGCCTCCTTCTTCATCCTTTTCTTTCTTGTTCGATTGGGTTCATGCTAGGGATTATTGATCTTGTGTTTCTTTGGAACCTAGCCATGAACTAAATCTATTTGGCTATGGTTATTGTGTTTTGTGGTTGTGAGAAACTTTTGGATTTTGTTTAGGTAATAAGAGTTTGCACTTTTCTATTCAAGGTTTATTCATTCTTGGTTCTTATTCTTGTTATTGGGATAGGATCTCGTAATTTCATCTATTTATCTAATATCGGGAGAGTTAGATTCAAGAAACGAATGAATATGATCTTTATTCAATCTATTGATGGTGAGGATTAATCTGGCTTAGGAATAAGTTAAGGATTTCAACGGCTAAGAGGAGCGCAAGATTGGTTGTTGTTCAGCCTTGATTCACGCAGGGATGTATTATCAAGGCATGCACAAGTAGCTAGAGTTTCGACTTAGGGATAAGAAGAAACCATTGAAGAACGCTCTGCCGACCCTGAAGGTTGCTGCCCGGATGCCCAAGTAGTTGCCCAGCAACCATCCATTAGTTGCCAAGGCAACCCGTTGTGCAAGTTGCCACGACAACCGAGTTGCCCGTGCGTGCACTTTTTACCAAGAAGATCCAATCGGCTATCACACCTCAACTCACGATAACCCTATCTCTCTCAATTGATCTCATCTATTCTTTTACTTTATTGCTTTCTAGATTAGTTATTAGTTAAAACTCCTATAATCATTTATTTGTGTTTTTACTTTTTACAAAGGCAAGAGACTAGATTCTTGAAGTGGCACCAATCCTCGTGGAGACGATATCTTTTATACTATAACTTGCAACGTGTATACTTGCACAATTGCGTAGCACTTATTACGCGCAACAAGTTTTTGGCGCCGTTGCCGGGGATTGGCAATAGCGACTTTGTTTTTATTTTCTTGCACTTTCTTTTTACTTTTCTTGTTTAAGATTCAAAGGGCTAACAAACTTTGATTTTGCATTGGTATATGACCAGTATGACCGACTTCACCAGAATATCCCTTTGATCCAGAAATCGAACGAACCTTACAAAGACTTAGACGAAGGATACGAGTAGCAATGGCTAATCAAGACGGCAATATGAATCAAGATGTTCTAGCAGGAGGAGGAGTGATTCTTGCACGAAACAGAACTATTCGAGACTATCTTGAAGAAGATCTAGATGGACTTAATCCAGGAGTTGTCGCACCTGAAATTGAAGCCAACCACTTTGAGTTAAAACCGGTAATGTTTAATATGATCAACACAATTGGTCAATTTGGCGGCTCAGCAACTGAAGATGCACAGCAACATCTGAAATCTTTCCTCGAGATTTGCAACTCGTTCAAAATACAAGGAGTCACCCCCGGTGTCTTGCGATTAAGATTATTCCCCTATTCACTGAGGGATAGGGCCAAAGCATGGTTGAATAGCATTCCTGCCGGATCAATAGCATCTTGGACCGATCTTTGTCGTGATTTCCTTGCTCGATTTAATCCTACAAATTTGACTGATAAGCTTCGTAAAGACATTACTTCTTTTCGGCAGGCAGATGATGAATCCATGTACGAGGCTTGGGAGCGATATAGAGAACTTCTACACAAATGCCCCCTACACGGATTCCCGGTGTGGACTCAAGTAACAATGTTTTACAACGCCGTGAATACACCAACAAGGATGATGCTAGATGCCTCGGCAAACGGCATACTCCTAGATAAGTCGCCGGAGGAAGCAATGCAAATTTTAAACAGGCTGGCCAAGAATGATTATCAATTCCCATCTACTAGAAGAGGAGGAGTTAGACGCCAAGCCACAATACATAAACTAGATCATCAGATTCAATTTCGGCACAATTGGCCACTTTAACCAAGATGGTCCAGAACATGCAAAAACCAAACAACACACATGAAGTCAAGGTAATGGATTCTTTTTGTGAGTTATGTGGTGATAACCATAATTCTTCTGAATGTATGTAGAATCCGGAATCCAGCTTCTATGTGGGGAATTACAATCGGAACAACAATGTGATGTCCAATACATACAATCCAGCTTGGAAGAAGCACCCGAATTTTTCATGGAGTAATCCCAACAATGCTCTAAATCAGAACAATCAGAATGCACAAGCATCGGGATTCCAGCAGAATATGCCACGCCAATAGTTGCCGCGGCAACAACCGACAACATCTAGTTCTTTGGAAAATTCTCTAAATGCTTTTATGATGAAAACTGAATCTTATATGGCTGAGAATAGTAAATTCATAAAAAGAACTGATGCTTTTATTAACAGGACCGAGATGAGATTGCAAAACCAAGAGGCGACAATCAAATCATTGGAAAATCAAGTCGGACAGTTTGCTCAAAATCTGAATACTAGACCGCAAGGAGGTTTACCTAGCGATACTGAAGTTGCAAGAGGAACTGGCCATGAGCAATGTAAGGCAATCACCACTAGAAGTGGCCAACAACTTAGAGAGGCTCAAACCCGCTCATCAAACAAAACTCCACAAAAAGATCAAGACGAACCTAGAGGCAAAGCCTCAGATGCTGAACCAGGAATTGCCGCGGCAACCGGCAATAAGCATGCCTCAGCAACCGACGATAAGGATGCTTCGGCAACTTGCGATAAGCATGCCCTAGCACCCCCAATTGATAATGCCTCGACAACTCCAGTTGTCCCGGCAATGCCGTCAATCAGGTTCCAAACCAATGAAAGGATCGAAGATATCCGACTTCCACCACCATTCCTACAAAGGTTGAAGCGACAAAAGCAAGAATACCAATGCAATAAGTTTCTTGATATCCTAAAGCAAGTCCACATCAACTTGCCATTGGTGGAAGCAATTGAACAAATGCCAAACTATGCCAAGTTTCTTAAAGACATTGTGTCCAAGAGAACAAGGCTAGGAGAGTTTGAAACAGTTGCCGCAACAGAGGGATGAATGGCAATGTTGCACAATCGTATGCCACCTAAGTTGAAGGATCCCGGAAGTTTCACAGTACCCTGTTCTATTAGAAATCACTATGTCAGAAAGCATTATGTGACCTTGGGGCTGGCATAAACTTGATGCCTAAATCGGTTTTTCCAGAAACTAGGAATCGGGAAGGCAAGACCTACAACAATTATGCTATAGCTAGCCGACAGATCCTATGTGCATCCAGAGGGAAAAATCAAGGACATACTGGTAAAAGTTGATAAATTTATTTTTCCCGCTGACTTTATTATTTTGGATTGTGAAGCAGATGAGCATTCACCTATCATTCTCGGGAGACCATTCCTAGCAACAGGGAGAACCTTGATCGATGTTGAAAAGGGAGAACTTACAATGAGGGTGAATGACCAGCAAGTTAAACTAAATGTGTTCCAAACACCAAGGCATGCCGATGATCCAGAAGAATGCCAACTTCTTCATGCCATTCAGAGTTTAACTTCGATGAGGAATTTATTTGCCTCGGCAACTACATTGCCGATCAAGAGAAACCTGAGGAGTATGAAGAACCGGTCGATGATGAACAACAAGAAGAGGCAAATTGGCTAGTCAATCGACCAGGTACATACTTTGAACCACTGGTTTACTCAGGTAAGGAAGGTAAGCTCGAAAAATCCTCTATTGAACAACCACCGATTCTTGAGTTGAAACAATTGCCAGAGCAACTAAAATATGCATACTTAGGAACCGATAATACATTGCCTGTAATTATTTCTTCAAAGTTACAGCCTGAGCAGGAAAAGAAGCTGATCAAAATGTTGAAGCTACACAAAAAGGCAATAGGGTGGACAATTGCCGACTTGAAGGGAATTAGCCCGGCAGTGTGCATGCACAAGATTTTGTTGGAAGATGATCAGAAACCTTCAATTGAGGCCCAGAGGAGACTAAATCATGCCATGAAAGGGGTTGTAATGAAAGAAATCATCAAGTGGCTTGACGACGGTATTATATACCCTATCTCTGATAGTACATGGGTAAGTCTGGTACAATGCGTACCGAAAAAGAGAGGTATAACGATGGTAAGTAATAAAAACAATGAACTCATTCCAACCAGGACTGTGACCGGTTGGAGGGTTTGTATGGATTATCAAAAGCTAAACAAAGCCACTAGGAAAGATCACTTCCCATTACCCTTTATTGATCAAATGCTTGACCGTCTTGCAGGTAAACCCTTTTATTGTTTTCTTGATGGTTATTCAGGTTACAATCAAATTGCCATAGCACCAGAAGATCAAGAAAAGACAACCTTCACATGCCCATACGGTACTTATGCTTTCCAAAGGATGCCGTTCGGATTGTGTAACGCCCCGACAACCTTCCAAAGATGCATGATGGCGCTCTTTTCAGACATGGTCGAAGACTTCCTTGAGATCTTCATGGATGATTTTTCTATTTTCGGTAATGACTTCGACAGCTGTCTCGGCAATTTAGAGAGAGTGTTGGCAAGATGTGAAGAAACTGATTTAGTACTCAATTGAGAGAAATTCCATTTTATGGTAGATAAAGGAATAGTACTCGACCACAAGATTTCATCCAAGGGAATTGAAGTAGACAAAGCCAAGGTGGACGTGATCGAGAGATTACCCCCACCAAGTTCGGTTAAAGGAATTTGAAGCTTTCTTGGACATGCAGGTTTTTACAGGAGGTTCATTCATAATATTTCTAAAATCACTAAACCCTTGTGCAATTTGCTTGAACATGATAAAGTCTTCGATTTTGATGATTCTTGCACCCAAGCATTCAAAATCCTAAAGAAAAAGCTTGCCTCGGCACCCATTGTCGTTCCACCAGATTGGACGCTACCTTTTGAGCTCATGTGTGATGCAAGTGATTTCGCGGTAGGATCAGTCCTAGGCCAACGCACAGGTAAGACCTTCCATGTGATATACTACGCTAGTAAAACTCTTAATAGTGCTCAAGTGAATTACACAACAACGAAGAAAGAGTTACTAGCTGTAGTTTTCACATTTGACAAGTTCCGATCCTATTTGATTGGTACAAAGGTAATTGTTCATACGGACCATTCGGCAATCAAATATCTATTTGCTAAAAAGGATGCCAAACCTCGTTTGATTCGTTGGATATTACTTTTACAAGAATTTGATATTGAAATTAAGGACAGGAAAGGAACAGAAAATCAAGTGGCCGATCACTTATCACGTTTGGAACGCAATAGGGAGGAGGACGCGGATCTAGAGATATGCGATGCATTCCTGGATGAACAACTTTTAGTTGCCTCGGCAACTATGGACGCGCATGCCTCGACAACCCTCGACGCCTCGGCAACTCTCAACGCCGCAGCAACCCTTGATGCACATGCCTCGGCAACCATTGACGCGCACACCTCGGCAATTTTGGGAGCAGTCGCCACAGCAGCACATGCCTCGGCAATACCCTGGTACGCGGATTTAGTTAATTTCCTTGTTTGTGGTATTTTACCTTATGGCATTACTCACCAAGGGAAGAAGCGGTTCTGCCATGATGCTAAGCATTACTTTTGGGACGAGCCTCTTTTGTTTAAACAATGTGCAGATCAGGTTATACGCCGATATGTCCCTGAAGAAGAGCAACAGAATGTACTCGGGCAATGCCATTATTCACCCTATGGAGGACATTTTGGAGGAACTCGTACCGCGGCCAAAGTTTTGCAATCTGGTTTGTATTGGCCAACTTTGTACAAAGATGCCCAAGATTTTTACAAGCAATGTGATCGTTGCTAGAGAACGGGCAATATCTCTAGACGACATGAGATGCCGCTCCAGAACATCATCGAGGTGGAATTGTTCGATGTGTGGGGGATCAATTTTATGGGACCTTTCCCATCTTCATTCGGCAACCTCTACATTCTACTTGTCGTCGACTACGTATCTAAATGGATGGAGGCAGCTGCAGTTCCCAACAACGATTCCAAGACCGTACAATGATTCTTGCAGAAAAACATATTTACACGGTTTGGGATGCCGAGAGCAATTATCAGTGACGAAGGCAAGCATTTTGACAACAGACTAATTGCCAAGATGTTGCAATGCTTCGACATATCACACAAGATCGCCACGGCATATCACCCACAAACCAACGGGCAAGCAGAAATTTCCAACCGGGAATTGAAGGGTATACTCGAGAAAGTTGTAAATCCCTCTAGGAAGGATTGGTCATGAAGACTAGATGACGCACTTTGGGCATATCACACTGCATTTAAAACACCCTTAGGTATGTCCCCCTTCCGACTTGTCTATGGCAAAACATGCCATCTACCGGTGGAAATCGAACACAAGGCATACTGGGCAATCAAGACCGTGAATATGGATTGGGAAAGTGTCGGACAAAAGCATTTGTTGGACCTCAATGAGATAGAAGAATTCCGTGCACTCGCCTATAACAATGCACGAATCTACAAGGAGAAAACAAAGCGATGGCACGACAAGAAACTATTTCCACGGCAATTCACGCCAGGGCAACTAGTTCTCTTATTCAATTCTCGGCTAAAACTTTTCCCGGGAAAGCTGAAATCAAGATGGTCGGGACCATTCAAAGTTGTCAAACCATTCTCCCATGGTGCCGTGATAATCAAGTCCATCTCTGAAAACCATGAATTCAAAGTTAATGGACAAAGATTGAAGCACTACAATGGTGCCCATGTGGAACGTAACAAAGAAGTGGTCAACTTAGGAGATGCATGAGCATGCTCTCCTTTCAATATTTTCTTTTTCTTTTTATTTTTAGGAGATATTTTATTTTTCTTCATTATCTTTAGTTTTCAGGTTTTCTTTGTTTTCTTTTTCACAACAAGACTCAAAACCACTATGCTAAGGAAATTTACTGTCAAGATCCTTGCCCCGGCAACCAATGAAGCAGTCGCCACGGCAACCGCAACAGATGATGCCACGACAACCTACATCGTGCCTGCACAAGCTGATGCCACGACAACCAACCCTGAAGACACCACGACAACCAAAGCTAAAGACATTCCGGCAACCATTGCAAAAGCCAAAGGTAAAGCACCTATGCCCGAATCAACTCCTACGGAATCATTTTCTGATTTTTCAGATTCGGACGAGTCCTCCATTGCACCAATTGAATCCTCCAAGCGAAAAGCCAATGACATGGATGAAGAGGACGATGAGGACAACCCCGTACGAGGATCGATTCCACCACCGGCAGCAAGAAAACAACCATCGCGTTCAAGCAAGAGAATCAAGACACCGACCAAAAGGAAACTAATCATCTACGATGACGAACTCTCGGAGTAAGTCCTCGTATGCATTTTATTTTTCGTTATTTTTATTTTCCTTTAATGCATGCATTGAGGACAATGCCTCACTCGAGTTTGGGGGGATTGTTATTAGTAGTTACCATGTTTAGTTACATTCATCTTAAGTATTACATTTAGGATACATAAATTGCTTGCCATGCCTTTAATTGGAACAATAATTGCTTAGATTTGATGAATATCCGATGATGACTTTGCCAATGCACTTAATTGATAGAATTTTTATTCTAGGATAACCATGGAAAAACTTAGAATTTTACTATGATGCTAAATTTGATGAAACACTATTGTGGTTTGATTGATTTAAGGAATTCTAGTGAACTTAGGTTGATAATTAACAAATTGGGGGATTAGAATAAAAATTGGATGAATGCTAGAGGTGCCCGAAATTGGCTCTAGCATGTGCTAAAAAAATTTTGATCACTAGAGGTGCCCGAAACTGGCTCTAGTATGTGCTAAAAGAAAAATTGATCGCTAGAGGTGCTCGAAACCGGCTCTAGTCGAATAAATTAACTTAAGAAAACTAAAAACAAAACACTAGAGGTGCCCAAAACTGGCTCTAGTTAAAACATGTTAAAAAGAACCCAATAAAGTAATTTGAAAACCTATTGTTTGCATAGAATCCGAAAAATCAACTTGCACACAACTCCGCACACACTCACAAGCATTACAGTTTGATTTCGAGTAATTCCTATGTTTTCCAAAAAAATAAAAAGCCAATCATACTTTGTGCCCCGGTTCAGAGAATTGAAATCAAGTTCAAAGCTAAGTTTGTGAAAATTGAAGTCTTGGCAGGTAATTATGAGTTTGCATTGCTTGAGGACAAGCAATAGTTCGAGTTTAGGGGTGTGATAAGTGTTCAAAAGTACTATTTTCTTACCCTTTTTACTCATATTATTGTTAGACTTAGGCTCATATTAGTTGAATAATTAGCCATTCATGCATTAATTCATGTTTCCTTCCAACGTTGAGCTTGATTACACAACTTGGTAGTTTTTGTGGGAAAAGATGTTTCTTTGGTGTGTTTTGTGTGTATGTGCAGGATCATTTGCCAAAGCAAGGCTAGAGCTAGTGCCAGGGAAATACATGAAGGAGACGTCGAGCCAGTTGCCAGGGCAATTGTCGACAAGAGCAAAGGTGATATGGCAGTCGAAATTGATGACTAGACAAGCCCAAGATGACGTGGAGCAAAGCCCAATCCCAAAGGAATTTGATTTCCATGAAGAGATTAAAGAAGAATTAAATTCCAAGAAGATAGGAGAAGTTCTAGTAGGAATATAATTATAATAAAAAATTATATTCTTTAAAGATAATTTAATTCCAACTTAACTTCCTCCTCAAAGAAGGACTTTTACCTAGCCCTATAAATAAGAGGGAGATTTCGACAATCCATAGAGAGAGCAAGGGAGGGGAATTTCGACAACTCCAAGGAGAGCAAGAGGAGAGAATTTTTGACAAGCATTTAGGGTAAGGAGGATTTCGACAAGCCTCCTTCTTCATCCTTTTCTTTCTTGTTCGATTGGGTTCATGCTAGGGATTATTGATCTTGTGTTTCTTTGGAACCTAGCCAGGAACTAAATCTATTTGGCTATGGTTATTGTGTTTTGTGGTTGTGAGAAACTATTGGATTTTGTTTAGGTAATAAGAGTTTGCACTTTTCTATTCAAGGTTTATTCATTCTTGGTTCTTATTCTTGTTTGCGAGTGAATTGGGAGAGGATCTTGAACTTCATCTATTTATCTAATATCGGGAGAGTTAGATTCAAGAAACGAATGAATATGATCTTTATTCAATCTATTGATGGTGAAGATTAATCCAGCTTAGGAATAAGTTAAGGATTTCAACGGCTAAGAGGAGCGCAAGATTGGTTGTTGTTCACCCTTGATTCACGCAGGGATGTATTATCAAGGCATGTACAAGTAGCTAGAGTTTCGAATTAGGGATAAGAAGAAACCATTGAAGAACGCTCTGCCGAACCTTGAAGGTTGCTGCCCAGACGCACAAGTAGTTGCCCAACTAGTTGCCAAGGCAACCCCGTTGTGCAAGTTGCCACGGCAACTGAGTTGCCCATGCTCTCTTTTACCAAGATGATCCAATCGGCTATCACACCTCAACTCACGATAACCTGGCCTATCTCTCTCAATTGATCTCATCTATTCTTTTACTTTATTGCTTTCTAGATTAGTTATTAGTTAAAACTCCTGTAATCCTTTATTTGTGTTTTTACTTTTTACAGTGCAATAGACTAGATTCTTGAAGTGGCACCAATCCCTGTGGAGACGATATCTTTTATGCTATAACTTGCAACGTGTATACTTGCACAATTGCGTAGCACTTATTACGCGCAACAGTACATACTTTGAACCACTGGATTACTCAGGTAAGGAAGGTAAACTCGAAAAGCCCTCCATTGAACAACCACCGATTCTTGAGTTGAAATAGTTGCCAGGGCAACTAAAATATGCTTACTTGGGAACCGAGGATACATTGCCTGTAATTATTTCCTCTAAGTTACAGCCTGAGCAGGAAAAAAAGCTGATCAAAATGTTGATACTACACAAGAAGACAATAGGGTGGACAATTGCCGGCTTGAAGGGAATTAGCCCGGCAGTGTGCATGTACAAGATTTTGTTGGAAGATGATCACAAACCTTCGATTGAGGCCTAGAGGAGACTGAATCATGCCATGAAAGGGGTTGTAATGAAATAAATCATCAAGTGGCTTGACGCCAGCATCATATACCCTATCTCTGATAGTACATGGGTAAGTTCGGTACAATGTGTACCGGAAAAGGGAGGTATAATAGTGGTAAGTAATGAAAACAATAAACTCATTCCAACTAGGAATGCGACTGGTTGGAGGGTTTGTATGGATTATCGAAAGCTAAACAAAGCCACTAGGAAAGATCACTTCCCATTACCCTTTATTGATCAAATTATTGACCGTCTTGTAGGTAAAACCTTTTATTGTTTTCTTGATGGTTATTCAGGTTACAATCAAATTGCCATAGCACCAGAAGATCAAGAAAAGGCAACCTTCACATGCCCATACGATACTTATGCTTTTTGAAGGATGTCGTTCAGATTGTGTAATGCCCTGACAACCTTCCAAAGATGCATGATGGCAATCTTTTCAGACATGGTTGAAGACTTCCTTGAGATCTTCATGGATGATTTTTCTGTTTTTGGTAATGACTTCGACAATTGCCTCGGCAATTTAGAGTAGGTGTTGGCAAGATGTGAAGAAACCGATTTAGTCCTTAATTGGGAGAATTGCCATTTTATGGTAGATGAAGGAATAGTGCTTGACCACAAGATTTCATCCAAGGGAATTGAAGTAGAAAAAGCCAAGGTGGACTTGATCGAGAGATTACCCCCACCAAGTTCGGTTAAAGAATCCGAAGCTTTCTTGGACATGCAGGTTTTTACAGGAGGTTCATTCATAATTTTTCTAAAATTACTAAACCCTTGTGCAATTTGCTTGAACAAGATAAAGTCTTCAATTCTGATTATTCTTGCGCCCAAGCATTCAAAACCCTAAAGGAAAAGCTTACCTCGGCACCCATTGTCGCTCCACCCGATTGGATGCTACCTTTTGAGCTCATGTGTGATGTAAGTGATTTCACGGTAGGAGCAGTCCTAGGCCAACGCACAGGTAAGACCTTTCATGTGATATACTACGCTAGTAAAACTCTTAATAGTGCTCAAGTGAATTACACAACAACGGAGAAAGAGTTACTAGCAGTAGTTTTCGCATTTGACAAGTTCCGATTCTATTTGATTGGTACAAATGTAATTGTTCATACGGACCATTCGACAATTAAGTATCTATTTGCTAAAAAGGATGCCAAACCTCATTTGATTCGTTGGATATTGCTTTTACAAGAGTTTGACATTGAAATTAAGGACATGAAAGGAACAGAAAATCAAGTGGCCGATCACTTATCAGTCTTAGAATGCAATAGGGAGGAGGACGTGGATTTAGATATATGCAATACATTCCTGGATGATAAACTATTAGTTACCTCGGCAACCATGGATGCGCATGCCTCGGCAACCCTTGACGCGCATGCCTCAGCAACTCCAAACGCTTATGCCTCGGCAATCCTTAACGCGCATGCCTCGGTAACCTTTGACGCGCACGACTCGACAACTCCAGACGCGTATGCCTCGGCAACCACTGATGCACATGCCCCAGGAATTCCAGACGCGCATGCCTTGGCAACCACTAATGTGCATGCCCCGGCAACCCTAGATGCGCATGCCGCTGCAACTCTAGACACGCACGCCTTGGCAACCATGGAAGCAATTGCCACGACAACACATGCCTCGACAATACCCTGGTACGTGGATTTAGTTAATTTCCTTGTTTATGGTATTTTATCTTATGGCCTTACTCACCAAGGGAAGAAGTGGTTCCGCCATGATGCTAAGCATTACTTTTGGGATGAGCCTCTTTTGTTTAAACAATGTGCAGATCAGGTTATACGCTGATGTGTCCCTAAAGAGGCACCGGTAAAATCCCCAACGCGTTCAATTAACTCCTGCCTCCTCAGAAACTCTTAATGCCCAAGCAACTATGCCCGAGCAACTCAAGAAGCAACCCCGAGACAACTTGAAGCACTCTTACAACCGTTGGAGAATCGTCTTAGGCAAATTGCAGACCGACAACTAATGTTCATGCGGTATATGAAGGATCACAACAATGCCATCACCTAAGTCATCCTGGAAAAGTACCCGAACAGCCGCGTGCCGTTCCCCATCTTTCCTGTAAAAATCCTTACCACGACAACCAATAAAGCAGTTGCCACGACAACTACAACAGATGATGCTGCGGCAACCTACACTGCGCCTGCCCAAGCAGTTGCCATGACAACCAACACTGAAGATGTCGCGGTAACCAAAGCTAAAGATGCCCCGACAACCACTACAAAAGCAAAAGGTAAAGCACCTATGCCCGAATCAACTCGTACTGAATTATTGTCTAATTTTTCAGATTCAGATGAGTCCTCTATTGCACCAACAAAGACCGCAACAATTGAATCCTCCAAGCCCAAGCGAAAAGCCAATGACATTGATGAAGAGGATGATGAGGACAACCCCGTACGAGGCTCGATTCCACCATCGGCAACAAGGAATCAACCACCGCATTCAAGCAAAAGAATCAAGACACCGGCCAAAAGGAAACTAATCATCCACGACGACGAACTCTCAGAGTAAGTCTTCGTTTGCATTTTACTTTTCTTTATTTTTATTTTTCTTCGTTGCATGCATTGAGGACAATGCCTCACTCGAGTTTGGGGGGGATTGTTATTAGTTAGTTACCATGTTTAGTTGCATTCATCTTAAGTATTGCATTTAGAATACATAAATTGCTTGCCATGCCTTTAGTTGGAACAAGAATTGCCTAGATTTGATGAATATCTGATGATGACTTTGCCAATGTACTTAATTGATAAACTTTTTATTCAAGGATAAACGTGGAAATGCTTAGAATCTTACTATGATGCTAAACTTGATGAAGCACTGTTGTGGCTTAATTGATTTAAGGAATTCTAGAGAACTTAGGTTGATAGTTAAAAAAATGGGGGATTAGAATAAAAATTGGATGAATGCTAGAGGTGCCCGAAATTGGCTCTAGTATGTGCTAAAAATTGTTCGCTAGAGGTGCCCGAAATTGGCTCTAGTATGTACTAAAAATTGATCGCTAGAGGTGCCGAAACCGGCTCTAATCGAATAAATTAATTAACTTAAGAAAACTAAAAACAAAACACTAGAGGTGCCCGAAACTGGCTCCAGTTGAAACATGTTAAAAGAACCGAATGAAGTAATTTGAAAACCTCTTGTTTGCATAGAATCCAAAAAATCAACTTGCACACAACTCCGCACACACTCACAAGCATTATAGTTTGATTCCGAGTAACTCCTAAGTTTTTCAAAAAAGGAAAAGCCAATCATACTTTGTGCCACGGTTCTGAGAATTGAAATCAAGTTCAAAGCTAAGTTTGTGAAAATTGAAGTCTTGGCGGGTAATTATTAGTTTGCATTGCTTGAGGACAAGCAATAGTTCGAGTTTGGGGGTGTGTTAAGTGTCTAAAAGTACTATTTTATTCACCCTTTTTATTCATATTATTGCTAGACTTAGGCTCATATTAGTTGCATTATTAGTATTCATGCATGTTTGCATTGTTTCCTTGGTGGACAAGCTTGATTTCATATTTTGCTTAATTTTGTGGAAAAAGGGTGCTGTTGATAGTTGTTTTTGTGTGTGTGCAGAATTACTTGCCTAAACAAGGCTGGAACCAGTTGCCAGGGCAATGCATGAAGGAGATGCCGACGCAGTTTCCAGGGTAGTGCATGAAGGAGATGCCGAGCTAGTTGCTGGGGCAATTGTCGATAAGGGATAAGATGATATGGCAGTGGAAATTGATGACTAGATAAGCCCAAGATGACGTGGAGCAAAGTTAAATCCCAAAGGAGTTTGATTTCCATGAAGAGGTCAAAGAGAAATTAAATCCTAAAAAGATATGAGAAGATCTAGAAGGAATTTAAATATAATAAAAAATTATATTCTTTTAAAGTATTTAATTCCAACTTAACTTCTTCCTCAAGAGAGACTTTGACCTAGCCATCTCCTATTTAAAGGAGACCAAGCCGTCAACTCCAAGAGAGAGCAAAGGGGAGAGATTTTGACAAGGGCTTTCAACCATTCTTCATCTTTTTCTTTCTTGTTCGATTAGGTTTATGTTAGGGATTCTTTGTTTTGTGTTTCTTTGGAACCTAGCCATGAACTAAATCTATTTGGATAAGGTTATTGTGTTTTGTGGTTGTGAGAAACAATTGGATTTTTTTTAGGTAATAAGAGTTTGCACTTTCAATTTAAGGTTTACTCATTCTTGGTTTTTATTCTTGTTTGCGAGTGAATTGGGAGAGGACCTCGTAACTTCATCTATTTATCTAATATCGAGAGACTTAGATTCAAGAAACAAATGAGTATGGTATTTATTCAATCTATTGATGGTGAAGATTAATCCGACTTAGGAATAAGTTAAGGATTTCAACGGCTAAGAGGAGCGCAAGATTGGTTGTTGTTCACCCTTGATTCACGCAGGGATGTATTATCAAGGCATGCACAATTAGCTAGAGTTTTGACTTAGGGATAATAAGAAACCATTGAAGAGCGCTCCGCCGAACCTTGATGTTGCTGCCCAGTCACCCAAATAGTTGCCTAGGCAACCGTCGATTAGTTGCCAAGGCAACCCCGCTGCGCAAGTTGCCACGACAACTAAGTTGCCCTTGCACCCTTTTACCAAGACGATCCAATTACCTATCTCTCCTCAACTCACGATAACCTGGCCTATTCTCTCTCATTTGATTACATCTTCTTTTACTTTATTGCTTTTCTAGTTTAGTTGTTAGTTAAACTCCTACAATCTTCTACTCGTGTTCTTTTACTTTTTACAGTGCAAGAGATTAGATTCTTGGAGTGGCACCAATCCCTGTGGAGACGATATCTTTTATACTATAACTTGCGACGTGTACAGTGCCCAATTGAATTACACCACTACTAAAAAGGAGTTGCTACCAATAGTATTCACATTTGATAAATTTCGTCCTTACTTGGTTGGTACTAAGGTAATTGTTCACGCTGACCATTTGAAAATTAAATATTTGATAGCTAAAAAGGATGCAAAACCACGATTAATTTGATGGATATTACTTTTACTAGAATTTGACATTGAAATTAAGGACAAGAAAGACACAAAGAACTAGGTTTTGACCATCGATCAAGGATTGAAGGGAGAAATGGAGATGGCTATTATTTGGAGATCCATGACATATTTCTAGACAAGCAATTGTTACTTGCTGTAACAACTCCCTGGTATGCCGATATAATGAAATTTCTTATGAGTGGTATTTTACTTTATGACCTTACTTATTAGGAAAAGAAGCAGTTCATTCCTGATGCTAAGCATTATTATTGGGACAAGCCTCTCTTGGTTAAACAATATGCAAATCAGGTCATAAGAAGGTGTTCTCCCAATGAATAACAACAAAATGTGCTCCTTCAATGTTATTCATCACCTTATGTAGGCCATTTTGGAGGTACGCGCACCGCGACCGAAGTCTTATAGTTAGGATTTTATTGGCCCACACTTTATAAAGATGTTCATGAATTCTATTAGCGATGTGAAAAAACATGAAATATCTTAAGGTGACATGAGATGCCATTAGGATGTAAATGAATCATGCTTAAACGAACAAAACTATGTACGTGTTCTTTTGTTTATTTTTAAAGGTGTTTATGTTTAGTTTGTGTTCGTTTAAATGTTTAATATTGTGTTCATGTTCATTTATGTATTTTTGAAGGTGTTTGTGTTCATTTGTTTAGTGTTTGCAAACGTGTTTGTTTAAGTGTTCACAAATGTGTTCATTTAAGTGATCGTGAATGTGTTTGTTTAAGTGTTCACAAATATGTTCGCTAACGTGTTCGCGAACATGTTCGTTTATTCGTTCGCAAACATGTTCGTTTATATGTTTAGAAATATTAACTAAATTAACAATAAATAAATAAATAAAACAAAAGCAACAAAATAAAACTTTACATTTTAACATGAACTTATATACATCTGTAGCAACAACAAAAAGTAATACACATTCAAAAGCATTTTAATCTTATAAATGAACTTATAAATGAGCCTATAAATGAGTTTATAAATGAGCCTCTAAACGGGCTTATAAACGAGTCTATAAACAGGCTTATAAACGAGCTTGTTCATGAACATAAACGAGCTGAACACACATCTGTCTATGTCGTTTGTTTATTAAATGAATATAAAATTTTTCTTCATACTCGTTTATTTAGCTTAATAAACAAACATAAACGAACGCTATACAAATGGTTAATGAAAGGTTCGTCGAAGGCTCTGTTCATTTACACCCCTAGATGTCATTACAGAACATCCTTGAGGTATAGCTATTTGATGTATGGGGCATCGATTTCATAGGACCCTTCCCATCTTCATTCGGCAATTTATACATATTACTTGCCATGGACTGCAGTCCAAATGGGTTGAGGCATCTGCAGTTCCCAAAAATGATTCAAATACTGTGTAGTGATTCCTACAGAAAAACATATTCACACGGTTCAGGATAACAATGGCAATTATCAGCGGTGAGGGCAAACATTTCAAAAATTAGCTTATTACCAAGATGTTGTTGCGATTTGGAGGGACTCACAAAATTTCCACAACATATCACCCATAGACTAACAGAAAAGCTGAGTTATCTATCCGGAAGTTAAAAATTATCCTCGAGAAGGTTGTCAATCCTTCATAGAAGGATTGATCTACAAGACTTAACGACGCACTTTGGGCCTATCGAACAACATTTAAGACGCCCCTAGGCATGTCTCCTTATAGACTTGTCTACGGCAAAACTTGCAACCTTTTAGTGGAGATCAAGCACAAGGCCTATTGGGCGATTAAGAAAATGAACATGGACTGGGAAAAAGTAGGACAAAAGTGCTTGTTGGACTTGAACGAGAAAGAATTCCATGTAGCAGCCTACGAAAATGTCAAGCTCTACAAAGAGAAGAATAAATGATGGCATGATAAGAGGCTATTATCGCGACAATTCTGGCCAGGGAAACTATTGCTTTCTAACCAAAGCCTACATGCACTACCTTAACTTCTAACTAAGGATTTCACCAATTCACTAAGAATTCTTCCCCTTTTCAAGGCTTAGGAGGAAACCTTTACAACCTATACTCACTCACCAAGTCTAGCAACCAAAGCTCACAAACTGAGCTTTGGGAATACTTTTGTACAAAGAGAAAACTTAGCAAACTAGAAATCCCTCTAAAAAGGTTGATGTTTGCACTCTTAAGCTCTCACCCAAATCCTAATACACTTGAGCATACATTGACATTTTAGCTCAACAAGTGTAGCCTATACAAAGAGTGGGAAATTAAACACTAAGACAAATTTTCATCATAATGTTGTTTACTTGTTGATCATTAGTCTTTCATAGATGCTTGGAGGTCCCTTATATACTCCCAATTGAGCTTCTAACCGTTGGAGACCGTTGAGATTGAATTGGAGCCGTTAGGGCCTTTATCTCCCGCAATAATTGTAGTTCTAAAGTTGTTCGTATCGATACGCGGGTAGCCGTATCGGTACGTGTTCTTCATAAACTAGCCGTTGAGCTCTTTCCAGCTGATGCGTATCGACACACTTAGGAGTGTATCGGTACAGCCTGCAATTTAAAAAATTGTTGGGAAATAGCCGTTGGGGGTTTTGGCCACATAGGCGTATCGAAACGCTAAGAGGTGTATCGAAATAACCTTCTCCGTATCGATACGAGCAAGACCTGTATCGGTACGTGTTTTGACAGTTTCAAATAGACTGTAGTTGAAACCGTAAGGCGTATCGATACGGGGAATACCGTATCGGCACGGTTACTTGAAAAACTCAGGTTTGACTAGTTTAAAGACATTTAAATCATTTCAAAACCTTATAAAAATCTGTCAAACATGTTTTCAAGTTGTTTGGACTTAAAATCATTTTTGAAATCTTTTCAGTTTAGTCCAAAACTATTTTTCAATTATTATATCAAAACAAATATCCTAACAATACCATACCACTTCTTCATCTTCTTTACTCACCCCTTTTCACTATCTTCTTAAAACTTTTAAGATTTTTCTTGCTTTCCTTATTTTTCATTCTTGGTCGACACATACACCATGACCAAGAAATCCACTCCCAAAGTTGGATCTTCCAAGGTTGACACTATTCTATTAGTCTGCAGTTTCGCCATACTGGCCACCGAAAAGAAATTCACAATAAAGCTCATCAAGCACAAGGTTTTGGAAGAACAAAGATTTGTTTATGACATGGAGAACCCAAATTTTGGTCTTGAAAAGTCTGTGTATGAAGTAATCGGCAGCCACCGGTGGTCTATCTTTTGTGACCAACCGAGAGAAATCAATTGTTCTTGGGTAAGGTAATTTTATACTCATATTTTGAACCCTAACAATCCTTTGGTTTTTGTGCGTGGTGGGACAGTCTTTCTTGATGCAAACGCCATTAGCGCTCACTATGGGGCATTATTGGAGAACGATGAACATGAAAAATTTGCCAAGAATATCATACTGAACGAGTTGGAGAAGGTTTACTGAGACCTTACTATTAAAGGAGCTACTGGAATGATGGGAATATGAAGGGTACAGTTAATCAAGTTTTGCTAAAACCTAAGGCGAATGTGGAACAATATTGTGAAAACTCGCTTGATGTCAACTATGCATAACATCACTGTTTCCTTTTCTCGTTTACTTTTAATTCATTATAACTTGCATAAACAAACTATTAATATTGGTCATATAATTATTGATGAGATTTATACCTGCAACAAGAAGGATGTGGGCTGATTGTATTTCCCCAATTTTATCAAGGCTCTTTGTACAATAGTGAAGGTGCCATCTGATGCAATGGACGAGAAGTTGCAGTTTAAGGAAGGTTGGTCCAAAAGCCATTACATGAAGATGCAAAAGGACCAGCAAGATTGCATATGACAACAAAGGGAGTGTAGGCTACCAAACCTACCTTGACAAGTGTAAATGCCGCAGTAACTCCCCAATTGCTAACTGACCTCTCCGTTCGTTGTTGCAACGATTTAAGCAATGGGAAGTCAAGCAATAGTTGTTCTAGTGTTATATGAAGGATTGAGATATTGCTCTTGAAAATGTTATCCTAGAGATCAATTCAACGACTATTTTCCCTTTTCTAACTTTTCATGCTTAGTTACATGCCTTAACAACTGATGCTGAGCCAACTGTAAGTGGCATTGTGGCGGTAACCCATGCACCGCGTAAAGGTAAGGAACCAGATAAAGACCCACAGCATACTGAATCTTGTCATGATTTTTTATATTCCAAAGACACCACCTCTAAACCTTTGAAGTCCCCACCTCTGAATGTGCCATCCAAGAATGCATCAAAGCATAAAGCTTCGCACCAAGAATAAGCTTAGAAAAAGGGTGAGTCAGTTGAGGGGTAGAGGAAATTGAAAAATGTGATCCTGCACCAACTCCACGACCACAATCAAGGCGAGGCAGCAAGCGCTTTAAGCAAACGGCCTAGAGGGCTCTACAAATTCGAGGTGGCGACCTCTCCGATTAACTAATTCGCATTTCATTTTTCTTTTATTTTTGCATGCATTGAGGATAACGCTTCTCTCGAGTTTGAGGGGGTTTTCTTGTTTTGATTTTTTCTGTCTCATTGTAGTTTGCATATATTACTTGCTATGACAATTGTTTGTTAATTGTTAGAACCTATTATGATATCCTATGATGAGTTAATTGCCACGACATTTAATTGAGTGAACCTTAGACTTCAGGATGCCATAGAATTAACTTGCAAATTTGCTATGATTCTTTTAGTTCTTACACTGTTGTGACTTCTTGATCTAGGGAGACCAGTAAATTTTAGGTTGTTAAAAATGGAAAAAATTATGGTAGAGGTGCCCATATGGCTCTAGCCAAAGAAAAAAGAATTTGCTAGAGGTGCCTAATTGGCTCTAGCTGCATAAATTACCTCAACAATATAATTAAAACTGAGGTTTGCTTGGAATCCTATTGATTGACTTGTACACAACTCTGCACACACTTGCATCAGCATTATAGTTTATTTTTGAGTAACTTTCTGTACTTTCCAAGGGTCGAAAGGTAATTGATTCTTTATTGCCACGATTTTGAGGATTAAAGTCAGGTTCAAAGCATGTTGTTTGGTGAATGCCTTGGCAAGTAATTGTTGTTAGTTCATGCATTGCCTGAGGAGAAGCAATAGTTCGAGTTTGGGGGTATGTTAAGTGTGAAAAAAGTACTATATTTTATACCTTTTTACTTAGATTATTGTTTAGACTTAGGCCCGTTTATTTACATTTGTATTTATTCATGTATAAATTCGTAGTCCTTCTGTTTATTGGTATTGGTCTTGCGTTTTACTATTTTTGTGGAGAAATCGCTTATGTTTTGTTCTTTTTGTGCAGAAATGAATTGCCGAGCCATTGTTGAGCGGTTTCTGGGGTAAGTCAGAGAAGATTTTTCAAGACTTATCGCTTATCCTTATCACAATGGATAAAGCCCATGTTTAAATTAATAGTTGATGTAGATAAAGATTAAGAGATAATCCCTTTCTAATTTGAAATTCAAATGGAGAATTCCCCCTCTATATAAATAGATCGCATCTTCAATAACAACAACAACAACAACGAAGAGGAGGATCAGATCGAGAGTGAGATCGAATCAAGGAAGATCAGATCAAGGAGGAGTTCGACTTTTCCAGATTTTATTTCTCTTTTTAACTTTCAATTAAACTGATGTCTGGGATTTATTCTTTGTTGATTTCTTCCAACCCAGCCATGAACTAAATTAATTGGCTTGGGTTATTGGGTTTATGATGTTTGTGAATGAATGATTTGTTTTGGTTTTTAATCCAATATTTGATGTTTCTCTATTTCTTGGTTCTTTATTTTAATTTCAAGTGAACTTGGGAAAAAAAGTGATGTGAGCATGACTAAGCCCAACTTTTTCCATACACTTTTCACACCTTGGACGTTTGCCGTGATGGATTCTAAGGGAGTTCTTTCATTCTTTACTTTAATTTATTTCGTTTCATTTATGTATCATATTTATTCATACATATGCAATTCCATGTAATTATATGCTTAAGATATCATGTCATTCATATCATTCATATATATATGCCATGATTGCATATCATTTCTTAGGTTATTATTATTTTATGTTTCCTTTCATCATTTACCTTGATTTGCATATTGCATGGTAGATTTGCATATAACCTATAGTACACATCTTCATTTAGGTTAGTTTTTCATATATCACATCTTTACCTTATATTATAAGCATTAACTGTTGTTTGTTTTATTTTTAAGGTTTTATTATAGCTCAAGGTTAAAGAAAGGCAGCTCAAATAATTCAAAGCATATGGAAGGTAGCTAAGCCAACTACAAGGTAGCTCAAAGCTAAGCATGGAAGCTGAAACTAGCAAAAAGGGAGCTGAGGACCAAGTAATTGACTAGTGGAGTGTAGCTAGCTACAAGTGAGCTGGAGTGTGAGCTGAGGAGCTGAAAGAACACTAGGCACATAGCTAAGGACCTACCTTGTCACCAAGCATCATGTGCCTTCATGTTTGGCGCCTAATCTACCCGAACCATCACAAGTATTCAGACAAGCGTCACATGCTTTCACTTTGGTTCCATCTTAAACCAACATCATTACTATTCGGCCATGAAGAGTCATATGCATTCAATTAAATCATGTATTTTAAAAGGGACACCACTCGTAGCCAAAACATCATCTTACCATTCGGCCATGCCTCTTGATTTCCTCCTATATTAAGCCAATGCATTGGCATTTGTAAGGCATATCATTACAATCAATTAAACTTTCTTTGTGAGAATTTTCTCTCTTTAAGTTCTTCATTGAACTATATCGAATTATCAAGCCCTTATGCTTGTGGCATCACCCCGCTATACTTTCCATCTTGATACTTGTGGTTCTTGGTTGTTTTATAACCAAAGGGCCCAATTCTTTTTTACCACCCAAACATATAACTTATAAGGTGTGGGGTTATGCTTTAATATAACATAGGTTCTACCTTGTTCTTGTTCATACTATCTAGCCTTAAACACCACCATCATCATTTTCCTTCATAAACCATCACCACGCCCCAAAACAACCCACTTATCTTCGTAAAGATTCTTCTTTCTTTTATCATTTTTAGCCCACCATATCACCCTTACATCAACCCACCTTTAACCATTCTTTTTTGAGCCTATCTTACTTGTAGGATTACTTGTTGCCTTTCTAGATTCGAAAATCAAAGGGAGTTGTCTTCAACATCAACCAAGGCATGCACAAATACCCTGCATCAAAAATTCTTGAATGAAGACTCACAAAATGATTGGATACGGTTTCCATTGAAACAACCATTGGTGGAAATTAATTCACCTTAGGGATAAGGAGTGAATTTTAGTGACTAATAAGAGTTTACTGATCGATGATGTCTACCCAAGGTTAACACAAGGATGTCTTATCGAGGCTTGCACAATAATTAGTTCTTCGGTTAGGGATAATTCGAAGGCATTGAAGACCGCTCTGTCAAACATTGAAGGGCAATTAATTGCCACGAATATTCGGCTAGAAACTGTATCATTATACTCAGTAACCCAACCTACTCTCTCAACTTGGTTTTACTTGTTTATTATACTTGTTTATTATCACTATCTATCACCATCAATTTATTTACTTTTTTAGTGCGAGAAGCTAAAAGTCAAGTTTCACCAATCTTTGTGGAGACAATAATAATCTATACTAATACTTGCGATGTGTATACTTGTACCGTTTGCGTAGCACTTAAATCACGTAACACATATCATCGCCACTATTTTGGCATAACTTGTCGCCATTCTTCCTGCTCAAGTCCACCGCTTCCATAAACGTGCATCTCTTCTCGTCTCAACTGTTCTTGCAACATAATGGCTCATCTTTAACCTTACCCGCCAAGGCCATCATTTCGAATCTTTTTTGCCTATTTAACATGATTGCAAAAGTATCTCACCATTTTTTTCAAGCGACCAATTTAATTGTTCAATCTTCTTGATTTATTTCTCTTGGCCTTTTAGTTTCTTTGTTACTATTTATTCAATGACTTCCATTATTTTCCATGATTGCCTTTTTCTTTTCTCCTCTATTTGCATGGCCTTGTGGACCAAATCCCTACCATGAGTCATAGAGCTTCAAAGAGTGGCCGCCCAACCCGCGAGACTGAACTCTAGACTCTACAGATTGGGAATCAAGCCTACCTTTAGAGACTCATCAATAGCAGTCATTAGGTCTGGCGTCATCCCATCAAATGACTCCAGGAGTTATAAATACCTTGAGGTAAGAGATAATGGTAGGAAAGAGAACCTAAGACAATATCTCTCCTATCCTTTTCTCTCCTTCTTTACTCTAACCACCGTATTAATTGCGGTTCTCCATCCAAATTTATAGGGGTCATAGGCGGAGTCAATATTTGGGGTTGAGGGCAAATTCATAAATAATTCAAATTTTTAAATATATATATATATAAGAACAAAGGTAAAAAAAATTGGGGTGGGGGGCAATTTTCATTCAAAGTGAATAATTCACGAAATAAAATAGATTTTTTTGAATAGATACTACTTAGGAAGAGGTGAGGAAAAATTTGTTCCTAATGAATATTGAACCTACAAACTAGTGGAGAAAGAATGGTGTCAATCGAAAACTTTATTACCTACTCTAGAGATCATTGACGAAATAAAATTGACTTAAATTATCATTTGAAGATAAATATATATTTTAATTGAAAAATAGGTAAGTAGGTATGGTAAAGCAAGGAGGTAATTGGCTGCAGTTGTGGATGGAGAACAATGTCAGATTATTTGGTGATCTTGCTGCAGTCCTATTCTGAATTTAGGTAGTTGTTTGCTGTTGTTTTGTGTTGCTTAGGACATTTTCTTTAATTTACAAAGTCTACTGTGCATCCTTGCATTACAGTTCTTTGTATAGTGGGCTTTTATCCATTATTCAATAAAAACTTGTCATGCTGAGCAAAAAAGTATGGAGGACCGTGGGTATCTCGATACAAATAATCTTATAAATATTTAGGGGGAGATTCAAATACAGCTAAAGACTCATACGAGAAGCTCGTGGCTTTGGTTGACATCAACAACCATATTAGCTTCACCTCGAATCAATTGAAGATCTACTGACCATGCCTTTTCTCGAAGTTTGGCAATTGTTCCAACCAGCTTGTACGAGCTTAAAAAAGCCGAAGTAGAAGATAACAACACTAATACCTCAGCATTATCAGTTTGGAGTTGGAATTTTTCAAAACCATTAACCAAGCTAACTTGAAACCTTTGTAACCCCCAGAGTTCAACTTGGTCTTCTGTTCTAACACCTAAATATCTGTTGAAGCCCAAGAGGAAATTTCCTTCATGATCCCGTATGATGTCATCCTATGTTGCACTGATACGGATATAAATACGGGTGTTAGTATGGGGAAAAGACGAGAACATTAACAAAAAAACACAATTTTTAAAATTATAGAGTACGAGTACGACAATCGTACAACAAATATGAAATATATTTTATATTTTGTGAAAATGTAAAAATAAAAATTTATAGAAAATCATGTGAACATGTTATCACACATACTTATAGTTGAATCACATGAGCAAAAGAAAGTCGAAAAAAAGAAAAAAAAAATGGATAATAGAAGAAGAAGAAAAATAGAGTGATGAAATATTTGAGAGTACTCAAGTTGTACTCAATATGTCGTCGGTATAAGAACGTATTGAATACGTGATACGACATAGGATTGAAGTACTCGTGCTTCATAGAATTACTTCAACAACTTTAAGATAAGGATAGCATTAAATTATCCAAATTTAACTTTGAATTTTGCACCTACATCTAAACAAAATCAAAATTTGCCTACGATGAGCCTTTATTAATTCTGTGCCTGTTTTAATATTAGAAAAAGTATTAAGCAGTAATTTAAATAATTCAGTTTTTCAATGTTATAGAAAGCAGTACTCAATCCGAGCTAATTTAAATAAAGAAATGTTATGTTGTATAAGCAAAAATTTTAATAAAATTAGTGTCTTGGTGTCAAAAAAATGATTTAATTTATATTCAGAAAAAATGATTTAATTAAAGAAAACTTTTGCAACCGGGGAATTCAATCCAAGGCCCCAAGCATGGAGGTGTGGACATGTTTAACTTATTCTCAAATATAATCCTCGAAATAGTTTTCCTATTATACCTACCTTGCTTCGTACGATTCAAATGATTATTGATGTGTTCATGGTATGCAGCTTACTTAGGATATAAATGAATCGAGCTTGAACAAATAAGATTATGTTCGTGTTGGTTTGTTTATTTATATATTCATTTTCAGTTCGTGTTCATTTAAAAATTATTTTGTATTCATGTTCTTTTATTTATTTTTGAAGGTGTCCGTGTTTATTTGTTTAGTGTTCACAAACGTGTTCGTTTATATGTTAAAAAAATTAACTAAACAAAAAATAAAAAATAAAACTAACTTCGTAGTTGTGAAATTAATCATGTAGTCCTTAAGTTTCTTAGACTTCACAATTTGAACTCTAAAGTTCATCATGTATTTAATTTAGTCTTTACCTTCATCAATATTTAAATTTAAAAAAACAAAACGGGCTTATAAACGAGCTAACAAACGGGCTTGTTCTTAAATATAAACGAAACGAACACACATTTGTTCGTTTCATTCTCTTATTGAACTAACATAAAAAATTTATTCATACTCGTTTATTTAGCTTAATAAACGAACATAAACGAACGTTATACGAACAGTTCACAAACGATTTGTCGAACTTTATGTTGATTTACACCCCTAAGCTTAATCTTATGTTTTCAAATATTACACATGAGAGATCCAATGGTATTTAGACTTTTAGTTAAAAAACTTTAAACAAAACTTGCCTTAATGTTATCGTATGAAGATAATCTCTAACACCCTAATTCCAAATCAAAAACTCTTAGAATTCCCTATGGAGATTATATGTAAAGGATTAAAACCGTACTTTTAAGATGTATTCTGCGAGAGGGTTTTGACCCAAACCCGACAATAAAGTATGGATCTCTGTAAAATGAAGTATGTGGAGAATGTCAAGTGATCCCTATGAAATTGATGTGCAGCATGCTAGGCATTGTTGCAGTCGGAATTCGGAAATGACTTCGGATCATGCATTTCGTGTCCGGAAGTTTTTGTTTTCTTCCATGTAGAGATGATGGAGTTTCTCACCTTCAAGGAAGACAAGAGCCTCAGTGAAATATCATGCCCTTAAATGAGCATCAAGGAGAAATATCGACTCAGTTGATGCATGAACCACCATAGAATGAGGGCAAATAAGCAACATAAGTAGATTACCATGAATTCCTCCTTGTAGTGCACCTATCTAGGTTGAGTGACAAGTTTTTGTATTGCCAGAGAGGAAGAGGTAATCTGCAACCCAAGGACCAGACACAACAAGCATGTCGATCCGGACCTCAGGATGCAGATTACCTGGTCCTTACCGATACGAAATCTGCAAAGAAATCATTTGTTGAAGCAAGAGTAATGGAAGTTAAGGGGAAAACACAAGAGGTTGAGGCCTTCATGCATGAGAACAGAGATTTATAGTGGCTCCTAAAGCTAACAGGGAGAATTAGTCCATAAATTGGGGACTAAAACTTTTAAAAACATAAAGGGAGATAAGGTGCTCCAACGGGGAATCAACGTCGATTCTGTTCTTCTCAAACCAATGATGGCCTCACTTTCCATAGACAATGATGGTATGATGATCTTGACTGCTTTTTAATCATGACTACCGACCACTAAACTTAATTTTTTAGTGTGGGTAGAGAATTTCTATCCCTGACTGCTTGTTAAAGAAATGTTTAATATTGAAGAAAAGAAGAATTCTTTTCGCAAAACCTATCACTGCCAAACAAGCTTTAAGTCTGCTTGAAGCTTACAATTCCACTTGAAGAATCTTGAGCTTTATGAGCTCATCTTCTAATTTGGGGATCTTAAGCTCTCTTTATCGAACATAAAAAATGCCACATTTACATCTAGTATTTCATGGTGGCCATACACTTTATGTATATATAGCATACTCTATTCTCTTGGCCGTTGTAAGGCACCTTAGTACCTACGGTCCGAGTGTTTAAACGGTTAATTCAATCACCGACCGAACCGAAATAATCAAAACCAAATTAATTGAAATATTTTTCTTTAACCATTAACCGAACTAAATATTTTTTGAAAATTATTAATCGAACCAATCAAAAATTCAGTTAATTTGGTCGGTTTACGAATTAATTAAATTATGTTATAAGTTTTAGGGTTTGTGTTTTTCTTTTAGTTAGATTAAATTAATTTTTCGTTTTAGTTTAAAAGGTTAGTTGGTGTTTTTTTAACAATGACATCTGAATTTTATTAATCACCACGAAATATAATTCAATACAATGCATCAAAAAGAGAAAAAAAAAGGATAAGTCTACTAAAAGTCTTTTACAATGGTGCAAAAAGAAACAGACAGTTCTATTGAGATTAGCATACTAAAATTCAAAAACCTTTCCGAGTCTCCTTGTCTCTATCCAAACGAGACGCTTTACAGGGTGAAAAGGAGTGGTGAGCGAACAAAGCTATCAAGCAGTTTGCTCCGCTACCCAAGTCTGATTACATCAGCAACCAACCATCATCGAGTGGGGATCTATCTTTCTAAGACCACCGACAGAACCATAACCAGGGATTATCGTCGTGAAGATCTATGTACGAGCACCAACTGACCGCTAAGGTATGCTGAAAATCATGCCACAAGGACAGATGAAACGAACCACAAAAAAACAAAGGAAAACATGGCACAAGGACAAAGGAAACGCGTGCCACAAAGGCAAAGATTCTTATTAAAACATGAAAAATAATAAAAATAATAGACCTGGTGGTCGACAACTAATACTAAGATTAGTTGCCCACCACCAATCAAAGGAAGAAAACCAAAGTTGCAGGAAACAAAGATTTGAGAGAGCGGCTAGATTAAATTAGTTGGTGATTTAAATTTAATAAATTTGAGCTTACTATATATATATAATTGTTATGAATATCTTTTTTATAGTGGATATCTATATATTAAATGAGACTTTGATGTACTTTATTGTTAGGGTTTAATACCCATTGAAATTAGGGTTTCCATCTTATGCCTATAAATATAGAGTTTGGAGAAAATATTGTAAATAATCATACATTGAGAATATAATACAAGTCTCTCTCTTTGTCTCTCATCTTTCTCTTGCTCATGTTCTTCTTTACTTTATTCGTAACACGTTATCAGCATGATCTCGCTCAATTACCGTGATTCTTGTTGGCAATTCCTGAAAATATTTCAACATGATATTGGTGACTACATCTACCGTATATTCAACTTAGCTTAAAAATTTTGATATGTTTTTCTTATTTATATATCGATATAGTGGTTGGTTAATCACTCTTATATTAAGAACATTGTATTTGATAAATTATTTGATTATTATTTCGCTCTAATAATCAATAACGTTTTTGCACCGAGTTTATATATATAACTCCAGGAAAAAATATCGAGCCTTCAGCAAAACTTACGAGATCAACTTAGTTTGAAAATTATGGTGATAGAAAGACCAACCACTACTTGAAGGTGAAGAAAGTGGTGGAATTGTATATGCCACTTGACAATGATGTTTTTCGAGTTCCCCAACCTATTTGCACCTCAACATTTTTTTCCACATATTTGAGATTAGTTTTTATTATTTTTCTGAATTTGACGTTTTGATTTTTAAGGTTCATATAACATTATGATGAAAAGATGAGATTGTTTCATGCTTCAACGAGGATGAACAAGGTTCTACTGCGGTTCTTTATTGGATTGAAAACCCCAATCAAAAGGAAAAGACTGAAGGCAAATTCAATACCTATAAATTTTTTTATTTGTCATCTTGATTTTTAAGTCTGATAATGTAAAACTTGTATTTGATTTTGATATAACAATGAATAATTTGAAAAAGGAATAAATTTTTAAATACTCAAAAGACTTAAAAAATTGACAAGGATTCGAACTTAAATTAATTTCCAAGTCAAAACCTTAAACCCCAAACATTTTCTAAGTGTTTTGGTACTAAAAAATAGCCAAATTGGTCCAGGAGTATCGATACGCCTTAGGCCGTATCGATATGGTTTTTAGCTACTGGAATTTCAATATATACTTGATGGCTATAGGGTACCGATACGCGTGTAGCTGTATCGGTACGCCATTCAACCTGGAAACTAATTGTGCTTTCAAGTATCGGTACAACTTAGTGCGTACCGATACGGGACATTAAGATTTTCTAGATCTTTTGCAATTAATATTCAACCATTTCTTGTTAGTTTTATTGGAACCATAACTTTGAAAATCAGCTAACACGTACTGACACCCTCATAGGCGTATCGATACGATTTTTTGTACATAACTATCAGGATTCTAGTAAGCAAAGTTGATACCCATACGGCCTTTACCGTACCGACACCCTTTGTAAATTACTCACTCTATATCGATACAGCTTCTCGCATATCGATGCCCCTTTGTACAACGACTATTTCTTCTTATAGCAGGCACCGATAGATTGCTCAAGTACTGATACCCAATGTTGGCAGACAACATTTATTATGGGAAAATGAAGTTCAACGGCTATAATCAATATCTCAACTACCCAAACGGCTAGAAATCAATGAGGAGTATAAAATCGAGTCTCCAAAGCATTAGCAACAACTATTGATCAAGTCTAAAGCATTCAAGCATACATCCAACAATCTTTGAGCTTTTAGAGTCAAATCTTGTAACTCACTTGAGCGATCTCAATTGTAATTCTTTTATTCAAGTTTTTGGGTTTTTAGTGAGCTTAGAATTGTGCAAACTATTATCTTGCTTCTAATAATATTGATGGCATATTTCCAAGGGAACCAAGATTTTGGGAGCTAATATACTCATGGTCCCAAAAGAATTCGGGTACCAAAAATCAAGACTTGATGCTATGTTTGTAGGGGAGCATTACTACAAGGCCAAAGCTTCAAGTGCAAACTCATGGTACCTTGATAATGGATGCTCGAGACATATGACTGGTGACAAGAGTCGATTCTTGAAGCTAAAACCAAATAGTAAAGGAGTAGTGACTTTCGGTGACAACTACAAAGGCCACATTGAAGGAATTGGTTCCATTGGTAATCACTATTCTGTACTTATTAACAATATTTTATATGTCAACGGTCTTAAGCATAATACTTTGAGCATATGCCAATTATGTGATAAAGGTTTCAATGGTCTTTTTGATTTAAATGGTTGCAAAATTATCAACATTGAAACTAACAAAATTGTGCTCATTTGTCATAGAATAGGAAACATTTACATGGTGCATTTATATGACATTCATATTTCAAATGCATGTTTTGTTGCAAAAGATGAGCATGATTCGTGGTTGTGGCATAGAAAACTAGGACATGCAAGCATGGGTGTTTTGGAAAAATCAATTTCAAATGATCTAGTAAGATGTTTGCCAAAAATAAAGTTTTCTCTTGATAAAATTTGTGATGCATGTGCAAAAGGCAAACGCAAAAGAATTTCTTTTAAACCTATTAATGATGTTTCTACTAGTAGAGTTTTACAATTAATACATATATATCTTTTTGGCCCTATTAGGACTATGAGCTTGGGTGGAAAATCATATGCATTTGTTTTACTTGGATTCTATTTTTAAGTACCAAGGATGAGGCTTTAGAAAAATTCACCAGGTTTCAAAAGTTAATCAAAACGATGTTGGTTACTCTATTTCTCATGTTAGGAATGACCATGGAACTAAATTTCAAAATCTAGGTTTTGATGAGTTTTGTATATCAAATGGGATTAGCCATAATTTTCCGCTCCTTGTACACCTCAACAAAATGGGGTTGTTGAGAGGAAAAATCAAACTTTAAAAGAAATGGCTAGAACCATACTTTGTGAAAACAATTTGCCTAAGTATTTTTCGGTGGAAGCCACTTATACGGCTTGCTATATTGTTAATCGAGTAATGATTAGGCCTATTTTAAAGAAAATACCTTATGAACTTTTCAAAAATATAAAGCCTAACATTAGCTATTTCTTCCTTTTGGATGCAAATGTTTTGTTTTAACAATAGAAAAGACAATTCAGGCAAGTTTGATGCAAACAATGATGAAGCTATTTTTCTAGGTTACTCTTTAAACTCTAAAGCCTATCATGTATTTAACAAAAGAACTTTAGTAGTTGAAGAGTCTATACATGCAGTTTTTAATGATAACCTCCATTTGAAGAAGGATACATGTGATGATGATGATGTAGGAATTTTTGATGCCAATGATGGTGGAGGACAATCATCAAAGGTAGATGAAGTTTCATCAAAAGAAGAACCACGAAATCCACCTCTAGAAGTCTTAAAGGATATGTCTCTAGAGGAAAAGAAGGTCACCTACCCAAGGGAGTTCAACTATGTTAAAGGTGGTGAGATTTTGGGTGATCCATCCAAAGGGGTAACCACTAGATCCTCTCTTAGAAATACTTGTAACTTTGTTGCATTTATCTCATGCATAGAGCCTAAAAATATCAAAGAAGCATTAAATGGTGATTATTGGATATTGGCCAGGCAAAAAGAGTTAAATCAATTTGAGATGAGTAAAGTTTGCACGCTAGTTGATAGACCTAGTAACAAATCTACTATAGACACTAAATGGGTTTTTAGAAACAAACTAGATGAGAGTGGTAACATAGTGAGAAACAAGGCTAGGCTTGTTGCTCAAGGTTACACTCAAGAAGAATGAATTGATTTTGATGAAACCTATGCACCCGTAGCTAGAATGGAACCCATTAGGATGTTACTTGCATTTGCATGTTATCATGAATTCAAGCTTTTTCAAATGGAAGTTAAAAGTGTTTTTCTAAATGGTTTTATAAATGAAGAACTGTATGTAGAACAACCACCCAGTTTTGAAGTTCCAAAATATTCAAACCATGTTTTTAAACTTTCAAAAGCTTTATATGGTTTGGAACAAGATCTTAGAGCTTGGTATGAACGTTTGTCAAGTTTTCTAATTGAAAAATGTTTTGACAAAGGGAAGGTTGATACTATACTTTTTATAAAAAGAAAAGGCAAAGACATTTTAGTAGTTCAAATCTATGTTGATGATATCATTTTTGGTTCTACTAATGAATTGCTTTGCCAAGAATTTGCTAAGTTGATGCAATGTGAGTTTGAAATGAGCATGATGAGAGAGCTCTCATTCTTTTTAGGACTCCAAATAAAAAAAGAAGGATGGCATCTTCATCAATCAAGCAAAGTACATCAAAGATATGCTCAAGAAGTTTGGCTTGGAGAATGTGAAACCTCAAGCCACACCGGTGGGCTCATCTACAAAGCTTGACAAATATAAAGGAGGTAGGTGTGTTGATCTTAAACTTTATAAATGTATGATAGGATCTTTGCTTTATCTTACCCCAAGTAGACCGAATATCATGTTTAGTGTTTGCTTGTGTGCTATATTTCAAGCTGGTCCTAGAGAATCACACCTACAAGGCGTTAAGAGAATCTTTAGATACCTTAGAGATTAGAGACACACCTAGCCGATTACAAAATGTTTTGATGTCAAATTTTACAAGTTCGTATAAAACTCAACTCTTTGTCCACTTATGAATATGATTTCATTTTAACGGCCTTAACATCCAGAAAGTGAACTGCAATCACCGCCACATTTCTGGCGCTAACCTGTCACTTTTCTTCAATAGGACACCACATTAATTAAGTTCCACTTTTTTTTATAAATAGCCACTGATTTTTTATTAAATCCATAGAAAAATCACAGTTACAACGCATCCAAGAAGAAGAATATTTGGATTAAACAACCCAAAAAATTCTTACAACCCAAAAACAAAGAAAAAATGAATAATTGTATGGAGATAAGCATACCAACAAAATTCAGAAGCTTCATGAATCTTCTTGTCTATTTCCAAACGAGGCGCATAAAGAAGGAATGAGTGGTGCGCGATCCAAACTGTCAAACAAAAAGTACCGCTACTCAGGACTAATTTCATCGGCAAACAACCATCAACCGATTGAGGATATAAATTTCAAAGTGACCACCGACAAAAACATAAATCAGAAACTAGCACCGATTGAATCTCTGTGCGAACAACAATCGATCGCTAGGGTATGCTAAAACATGCCACAAAGACAGATGAACCAAGCCACAAAAACAAAAACATGTCACAAAGACAGAAGAAAAAACGTGTCACAAGAACAGAAAAAGAGCATGCCACAGAGGTAGAGATTCTTATTAAAATAAAAAACTAATAGATTCGGTGGTCGACAACCAATACTAAGATTGATTGCTGACGACCGATCAAAGGGATTGATCAAGGTGGAGAGCGACTAGGGTTGAAGGTATTTTGGCAGTGGAGAGCGGCTAATTAAGTTCCACTTTTTATCGGACAAGCAAAGAAAGAATTAATATGTTGAAACTTTTTATTTATACTAAGTTAGTGATTATTAACCTAAAGTATAATCTACATAAATTTTACCTATTAGGGTTAAAGTATGATTAAGTGTGCTTTATTGATTTGAATGAGTAGTGTTTTACTTTTACATTTAGAATGGCTCTAACTAAGATAATTTAGTACCTAATCTTAGGGGCTTTATTTAACCTAATCACTTAATTAAAAACTAAAGTTTAAGTATTTTAGGAAAGAATCCAATTAGTGAAAAGGAACTAAAATTAAACAATTATGTTTACATAAATTAAATGAATACGAAATTTTAAAACAAATTAGTGAAAAGATAAACAAAAGAATTTTTCATAAAGGAATGTGTATCCCTCCCTAAAGTGGGTCAACACCATATGTGAACCTAGTTTCCTTTTTTTAAAAATATGTACAAACTAAAATTTAATTTAAAATGTTTGAGAATATTAAAAAGTTCAATACTATTAAAATTTGAAAAAATTGACTAAATTAAAAAATAAAAACCGAGATTAAATTTAAAAAACAATGGCTAAAAAAGAGCTTGAAAATTAAATGACCTATGGAGATGGTGAATTGAATGTAAATAACTCAATAAATATATAAATTAATTTTTATAAAAAACCCTCTTTTCAAATCTCTCTTTCAAAGAAAATAGATCAAACATCCACTTTTATTTTTTCAATCTTAAATTTTCAACCACCCCTTCACTTGAATTCGGGTTATGCTAATGGTAATTTAAAAATTCGAACAAAAAAATTAAAAAAGTCTTTTTATACAAACATTCAAACAAGAAGAACACATAAAAAAGTAAAATAAATACCTCGAAAATGCTTCAAGCTCTTATTCCAACTTCGAATCTAAGTACAAAAGCCCGAGTATTTTTAGCGAACTCTCGAATAGATCAACTAAAAAATTCTCTAAAAAACACTCAACTCTCCAAAAAACTTTGTTTCTCCAAAACTAACCGTCTAAAATTACAAAGGCTTTAACCCCTTTATATGGGTATTTTTTGACCTAAAAATACAGAAAGTCAGAATTAAAAAAATCCTATTTTGGGGTATTTTTTCCCTTTTTCCATTTAATGCAGATTCAGATACGATTTGGAGCGGATTTGATTCGAATTTTGGGAAACTTTGTGTTGATTCTTTCCACTTTTTATTCAATGAAGATTCAGATACGATTTGGAGAAGATTCGATTTTGAATTTTGATTTGAATATCATCTAATTCTTTCTCATTATTGCCATATTCGAATAAAAAATCATAACCCTAACTCTTTCTCTTTGGATTTTTACAAGTCTCGGCTGGAGGGAAAGGATGGCGGCAGCACGACCTGGTCGCGAGTGGTCTGGCAAAAGTGGGAGTGGTTGTCGACGACAGTGCGAAAGAGCTGATCGGCCTCGCGCCATACGAGGACTAAGCCATCTGGAGCCCTGTGTGTGTGAATGAGGTGACGACAAGGTGTGGACGGGAGCTGGATGCTTGTGGAAGGCCAGTCAGAGTGACCTGGTGACGCGCCACACTAGCGTGGTTTCACTACAGTAGAAATCGAATGTCCTGTTGGGTAAGGGAGTGTGCGCGTGGTGCACGCGCGCTCGGGGGTAGTCGTGCGTGGCTGCGCGAGTGAGCTAGTCCCTCCCCTTTTTTTGGTTCAATTTGGACCGTTAAATATCTAACCCTAGATCAAACGACTGAGATTAAAGCCTGCACATGGGATAAAAATAGGGTTAGCTTGGGTTTTTTTGTGGCCTAGTGGGTTATTATGTACATGGGTTTTTATTTATTTGAAATGGACCCCTTTTTCTGGGGGTTATATATATATATATAAATAATAAAAGCAATAAAAATAAAAATAAAAGGAGGTAAAACTTAAGTGACAACATCTGCCCGCTTTGCTTATTCTTGTAAAACAGGGATGGTGCAAAGAATGAAAGGTACTAATTTTCATCGATCGTAATTCGTTTGGTGGTTCTATTCTCCTGGCGCCTGAACAAATAGGCTGGCTCTATTCTCCCAATGTCTGAACAGATAGACAAGTTCCATTCTTCTTACTCTTGAACGGATAAGCGGGTTCCATTCTCCTTACGCTTGAACGGATAAGCGGGTTCCATTCTCCTTACACTTGAACGAATAAGCAGATTCTATTCTCCTTACGTCTAAATGGATAGATGGGTTCCATTCTCTTTATGCTTGAACGGATAAGTGGGTTCCATTCTCTCTACACCTGAACGGATAGGCGGGTTCTATTGTCTTTTCGTCTGAACGGATAGACGAGTTCCATTCTTCTTACTTCTGAAAGGATAGATGGGCTCCATTCTCCTTATGCTTGAACAGATAAACAAGTTCTATTCTCCCAATGTCTGAACAGATAGAAGTTCCAATCTCCTTATGTTTGAACGGATAAGCGGGTTCCATCTTTGTTTGGAAAACTGTATACTTGTCAAAATCCAATGACTGATGCAACTATGATGATCATGCACCTAAGGATGAATACATGTCAGTTTTATATTTTCTTTTTACTTTGCTTGTTTAACCCAGTCAAGCAATCATCTCCACTGTCTCTGCTTCTTCATTCTCATTCATTGTACCATTTTGTTTCATAGAAAACATCTAATTCTCTTACACAAATGTCTTCACATTTCTACAAATCCCACTATCATTGTAGTTGATACATCAGTATTGAGTGGAAGGTCTCCCCTCTCCGATTATGAAATCTTTAGGTTTTTGTATGTCCCTTAAAATACACTTAACCCACTTTCAAGGCTCCCTGTGAATTTCCAAGTGAACCATAGAGGGAATTACCATCCTGGATGTTTTCGAGTGATTCTAGCATTTTAATCCTTTCCATCACGCCTATTGTCATCAGGGAATCTTAAGTTGACATGAATTGCCCCAACTGTGGCATATTTATCGAGCAAAATCTCTTGTCTATGGCTCAAAACTTAACAACAAACTACGTCAGAGTCCCTATACTTTTTAGACCATTTTTAGAGTAATGCACATAAATCTTTTGCACATTTTAACAATGTTAACCAAATGGCTCTTATCCCAATATCGGATGCTTATGCACGGGGTGAAAATGCAAGCGAGACAAGTCTTTAAAGAGAAGTTTTATTAATATTGTGGTAAACATGAAAGAAGGATAAAAAGTGAAAGAGTTAAAGAAAACAAGTATCCAGATATCAAGGGCCAAAACTCCCCAAGTCGAGACACTTGAAGTGATTCTGAATACTGCCTTTCTCGAAAAGATTTTTTCTACTATGATGATGTTTGAAGATATGAGATTCTTTCCAAATGTCAAGTTTCTGAGGGAGTCACTTGTTGTCTGCCTTACTCCAATAATTTCGAGTCACCCTTTTTGGGTTTTCAACTCGAATTCACCTTTGGTTTCAAGACGCCATTTACAGATTTTCACCTTGAACCCTCCTTTTCTTTTTTTTCCTTTTTTCTCTTTTTTTGAAGCACCCTTTTGGTTATTCCTTTTTTCCCTTTTCATTCATAGTATTTCTTGACTAAATCTAAATTCATGAGGTTTTTGAGCTATTCCCCGTCCATTTCAGCCAAGATCAATGCTCCTCCGTAGAAAGCCTTCTTTACAATGTAAGGCCCCTCCCAATTAGGCGCCCATTTTCCTCAGAAATCTCTATGGACTGACAACATTCTCCTTAGGACCAAATCCCCCTCTCGAAATTCTCTCTTGGATGAACTTTCTGGTCGTGAGCTTGTATCATTCTCTTTTGATACATCTGACCATGGCAGATGGCTCTCAATATTTTTTCATCAATGGTTTTCAGTTGGTCGTATCTGGCATGGACCCATTCAGCTTCTTCTAACTCTATTTCCATCAAAACTTAGAGAAATGGAATTTCAACCTCAATTGGTAACACAGCCTCCATCCCATACACCAATGAAAATGGTGTTACCCTGGTGGAAGTTCGTACGACAGTTCTATAAGCATACAATGCAAATGGCAGCTTCTCATGCCAATATTTGTAAGTGTCAACCACCTTTGCGACTAATTTCTTAATTTTCTTATTAGGATCCTTTAACGCCTCATTCATCTTTGGCGATAGGTCACTGAGTTGTGATGCTTGATCTTGAACTGTTCACAAACCTTGGTTATCATTTTGTTATTCAGATTGGAGGCATTTTCATTAATGATTCTCTCAGGTAGGTCGTAACGACGGATGATCTCTTTTTCAAGAATTTACAGACCGTGGACCTTGTGACATTCGCATATGAAGCCGCTTCTATCCATTTGGTAAAATATTCAATAGCCACTAAGATGAACCTGTGCCCATTAGATGTTTTAGGGTAAATTTGCCCGATTACATCCATGCCCCACATTGAGAAAGGCCAAGGTGCCATCATAACATGGAGTGGTTGTGGAGGTGTATGGATCTTATCAGCATAGACCTAACATTTGTGACATTTTCGGGCATAAATGATGCAATCACTTTCCATGGTAGACTAATAGTACCCACAACGCATAATCCGTCTGGCCATGGTGAAACCACTGGGGTAAGTTCCACAAACCCCTCTGTGAACCTCTTCCAAGATCGTTTGAGCTTCTTTGGCAGCCACACATCTTAGTAATGCTTGATCTCGACTCTTATTGTACAAGATTTCTCCATCGAGTACATATCTAATGGCCATCTTTCTAATCATTTTCTTATCATTATCAGCTGCCTGTAACGGATGTTCTTGGTATTTTACATACTGCAAGATGTCATGATACCAGGGAAGACCATCTATTTCCTCTTCTATGTCATAACAGTGTACCGGGGAATCGAATGTTTGCATCCTGATTGGCGTCGTCAAAGAACCTTCACCTGCTCTGAACATGGCAGCAAAGTGGCAAAAGCATCAGCCATCTAATTTTCCATTCTCTGGAGATATTTGAAGGTGACTTCATCAAACTCTTTGATTAATTAGAGGACTAACTTATGATACACGATTAGCTTTGTATATTTTGTTTCTCATTATCCCCGAATTTGGTAGATGACTAGTGCAGAATCCCCAAAAACTCTTAAGGTTTTGATCTTCCTTTCTATGGCCGCTCGCAGTCCTAGCATTCAAGCCTTATATTCAACCATGTTATTGGTACAAAAGAATTTCAAACGACTGGTGAAAGGATGATTGCTTCCTTTTGGTGAAACTATAACCGCTCCAATGGCTCGCCCCAAAACATTAGTAGCGCCATCAAAATTCATCACCCAAGACTCCATCGGGTCATCATCATTCTTCTCTATTGAGATACACATCAGATCTACATCAGGAAATTTTAAATTCAATGCTTCATAGTCATCGTAGGCGTGACTCGCCAAGAAATCTACTATGGCGCTTCCTTTCACTACCTTCTGGTTTACATACTGAATGTCAAATTCTGAGAGTAACATCTGACAGCGGGCCAATTTTCCTGATAAATTCGATGCCTTCATCCTGAATTTCAAGGGATCCAACTTTGATATTAACCACGTGGTATGATATAGCATGTATTGTCGGAGTCTCTTAGCTGCCTATACCAAAGCGCAACACAACTGTCAATTGGAGAATATATGGTTTCACAGTCGGTGAATTTCTTACTTATATAATATATTGCCTTCCCCTTTCTTCCATTTTCATCATGCTACCCTAATACATATCTCATCGAGCTTTCATAAACTGTTAAGTATAGGATCAAAGGTTTCCCTAGGACAAGTGGCACTAGTATAGACGGGTTTGTCAGCTGCTTCTTGATTTTTTCCAAAGCTGCCTGGCATTCTTCATTCCATATACCCAAATTATTCTTTCAGAGCAGCCTAAAAAGGGATCGCATTTGTCCGTCAACTGGGAAATGAAGCGGGCGATGTAATTCAATCTTCCAAGGAAACCCCGAACCTCTTATTGCATTTTAGGGGGAGAAAGTTCTTGTATGGCCTTAATTTTGTCTGGATCAATCTCAAATTCCCTTTTGCTTACGAAAAAGCCTAGCAATTTCCCAAATGTAACCCCAAAAGTGCACTTGGTGGGATTAAACTTTAATTGGAACTTCCTCAACCTTTGGAAGAGTTTTTCCAAGTTCACAATGTGTTCCTCTTCTGATCGAGATTTGGTGATCATGTCATCTACATATACTTCTATCTCCTTATGCATCATATCATGGAATAAAGTTACCATGGCCCATTGGTAAGTTGCCCTTGCATTCTTTAGACCAAAAGACATCACCTTATAGCAGAAGGTTCCCCATAATGTAACAAATAGAGTTTTATCCATGTCTTCTGAGCACATTTTGATCTGGTTAAACCTATAGAAACCATCTATACAGAAGAAGAAGGGATGACCAGCTGTGTTGTCTACCGGGGTATCAATGTATCGTAACAGGAAATTATCTTTAGGCCTTGCCCGATTAAGATCTTTGTAATCGACGCATATAGGGACCTTCCTATCCTTCTTTAGGACTGGAACGATATTAGCCACCCATTCTAAATACTTTACCACTTTGAGGAACCCAACATCATATTGTTTTTCACCTCGCATCTAATCTTTAGAAGCATCTCATGTTTTATCCTTCCGAGCTTCTAATATATCGACTTGCATCCTGTCTTTATGGGTAACCGATGTACTACAATATTTGTGCTCAGGCCTGACATATCTCGATACGACCAAGTGAATAGATCCTTATGCTATTGTAGGAGCTCTATTAACCTTTGTCGAGTTTCAACAGTGATGGTAGTATCAATCTTCACCTCATGTTTTTCTTCTTCAGTTCTGAGGCTCAGAACTTCCAATTCTTCCTTGTGGGGTAGAATCTGTTTCTCTTTACTTTCTATCAACCTGAGCATATCGTTAGGCAAATCATATTCTTCTTCATCATCGTAATTTTCAACCTCTCTTAAACACATGGGCGATTCAAAGTCAACTTCTAGGTCAGATTCGAGGTCTTTTATGCCGTTGATTTCTGAAAACCTGAAAAAGAAAAGGATCGAATATATACAGAGGTGCTGGATAAACAAATGGATGAATGGAATATTTTCTTTTTGTGTTTTTCCTTTTCCTTTTGGTTTGTTTTTTGGTTTTTTTCTTTTTTTTGGTGTGTTTGCAATGTTTTATATGTTTATTTACAAAAGAGTGTTTGCCACACAAGGTTTATTGAAATGCATCCTTTATTAATAATAATAGCCATAATGGCTTAACATAGGCATTTTACAAGAGATCCCTTATTTCCTTCGGGCTTAAGGCAAAAGGGTTGGCTTTGAGAATTACTCTGCAAATAATTTAAAGACCACATTAATTTCTTCAGTAGTCCAATTGTTAAGCTCAGAGCAAGGACGAATCATAGATAGGTACTTGTTCCCTTCATCCTCATTTATCATAGCATTGAAGTTCAAGCCCCCAAAAATCTCATCCAAGTCACTCTTTCCTTTCTCCTCCTCAACATCAGGATTCATGAAACCTCCATATTTGAAACTATGACTTAAAGGTGGAAATATCATTGGTTCCCACATAATCTCTTATCCACTTAATCTTGCCTTCCTTATTTCTTGTTTTCTCTTCATCGCGGCCTTCCTTTGTAGAATGCTGGGCTTGTAGCCTAATCCAAACTGATCTCTTTTCTCAGGGACGAACACAGGCTACAACCTTCCTTGGAGCTCTTTCCCAAAGCCCTTCCTAATTTTTGCCCCTCTCCCAAGGGTTTCCTTCACTTGCATCTTTGCGCAGTTAGACAACCCTAGTTTAGAGAGCTTACTCCTTTCGGTAACGAACGTAGCATTGATCAGTTCCAAGGTTCCGAAATGACACCCAAGGGCCCCTTCATCAATCTTAATATAAGCTGTGTCGGTGGACACTGAGGATATGATATCTTTTTCAGCACCAACGGTTACCAGTTGGCCGTCAACCATGAATTTCATCTTCTGGTGCAGGGTGGAAAGGACTACGCCTACCGTATGGATCTAGAGGCATCCAAGCAAAAAATTATATGTGGGTTTAATATCCATCACGACGAAGTCAATGTCAAAAGTAGATGGTCCAATTTATAGGGGCACTTCTATTTTTCCTAACACGTCTCTTTGGGTTCCGTCAAATGCTCTCATGGTGTTCTAATAGGCCCTCATGTGAGAGTTGTCTACTGGTAATTTCTTCAGGGTTGCTAGGGGTAGAACATTTAGGGCTGACCCATTATCAATGAGGGCTCCTGGAAACATATGTCCTCTGCACCGAGTTAAGATATGGAGGGCTTTGTATGTCTGTCTCCCACCTTCTAAAATTTCCTCATCACTGAATGAGATGAAATTTTCTACTATAATGTTACTAACTAACTTGTCCATCTTGTCAGTCGTTATTTCCTTGGGCACAAACATCTAGTTCAAGATCTTTAAAAAGGTATCACAGTGACCCTCAGGGCTCAACAGTAACGACAATATAGAGATTTGTGTTGGAAGCTTATTAAGCTGTTCTACCACACTATACTCACTGTATTTGAGTATCTTCAGGAACTCTTGAGCTTTTGATTCATTCACTGGCTCGTGATACATCAGGGATCGCTCCAAAAAGAAATCCTTCTCAGTTCATTAGCTGTAACCTTCCTTTGGGTTGCATCCCTATCTTTAGCTGCCTGTGGTGAGTAACACCTCCCACTCTTTGTGAAGTTACCACCTCATTGATTGGTCCTTCTTTAGGCTCTTCCTTGCCCGACGTGCTTCCTAGGGTTGTCACCGTGCAAGCGTAGTTCCAAGGTACTTGCTTGCTATCCTTATACAAGAAAAGGGTTGTTGCCTTTATTATTACCCTTGGGGTTGCATTCTTCAGTGGTTCATTGACTTTTTCCTTGACCTTGATCACCAAGGGCTTAACTCCCACAGAATTCCTTCTGCTCGGAGACTCTTCCGATGCACATATATCTAATACCTGGTTCAAATTTTCTTTCTCAAAGAATTCTAGCTCCTTGTTATCCATCTTAGTCTAGACCAGCCACCTAAGCTCTGGGAAAAACTGAATCCCATGCCTTCCTTCTCCGTGATACTCATAGTAAGCTTCACTGTTATCTCTCATACCTTGGTTCCCTACCTTCAGCGTTTCAGCCTCAACCATTTTGGCCCATACCCATCTTAAGGGTGTCCTGGTGTTTGAGATACATTCTTTGACCAATCTACCATCATCTTCGGTCACTGCATTTACTCCATTTTTCTAGTGATTTGGTAAGGGATTCCCCTTTTCCTCCGTTGTTTCAAATGACATCATCCCTGATTTCTGTAGAACCTCCACTACTCTTTTGAAAGTAGTGCAATTTTTTATAGTATGCCCTCTATTTCCTGTATGATATTCGCACTGCGCCTTTTCATCATACCATGGCGGGTATGGGGGTGAGAAAGGAGGGACATGTCATAGTAACACCACTAGCGCTTCAACCAATTCCGAGAATAGTTCTACTTAAGTTATAGGGATTAGGGAAAAGTAAGCCTTTTAATTCCCTTGATACTTTCGTTCATCTTTAGGTGGATTTGAGGCCACCATATTTGCAGTCGGGACATTCGGCTTACTGAGGACTAACCTCTTCGAATAGTTGGGGTTGTAGACACTTGTCATACTAACCTCATTATCCCTCTTCATATACGATTTCTTCGTATCACCTCCATCAAGTTTCTCACTCTTGACAGCAGCCAAGATCAGCTCTCTATTCATCAGCATATCTGCAAAGCTCTTTTTTGCATGGTGTATCATCTGGTCATAGAAAGTGCCCTTCACGGTTTCTACAAACATAGAGGTAATCTCATTTTCTAGCAACGGTGATTGTACTTGAGCGGCCACATCCCACCATCTTTGTGCATATTGACGGAAACTCTCATTATGTTTATGCTTCATTCCTTGTAAGACAAGCCAATTTGGGATCATATCATTGACATGCTTGTACTGCTCATTGAACGCTCTCAATAGATCTCTCCATGTTCGTATATTTGCCTGGCTTAGCTGTGTGTACCAACAAGACGTAGATCCCGTCAGGCTATCCTAAAAGGTGTGAATCAAGAGCTTTTCATTATCTAGATACATTGACATTCTTCGGCAGTACATGGTCAGATGTGCCGTAAGGCAAGTGGTTCCATCATATTTGTCGAAATCAGGGGTTTTAAACTTCGAAATAATCACCAAATTAGTTACCAAACTCAAGTCTTTAGCGTCCATACCGCCATGGATGTTTCCTTCTTGGAAGGCCCTAACAATCCCCTCCAATTTGTCACAAAGGTCCTCCAACTTTTTTTTTGCCATGGCCTTATCATCAATTTCATCAAGGTCAAGCACCTTAGCCTCCTGAGCTCCCTCATTATTATTAACTTCTAGCTTATTCATTATACGAATAGAAGATTCCCCTAAATGAAGCAGGAATTTAGCTTTGGATGCGGTTGTTTTCTTTTGGGCTCCTGGATGGACATAGGCTATCCCTGAAGATGGGATAGGCCATTGACATCTTCTATTGCTTCACCACCATCTGGGTCCTTAAACCCTAACATGGTTGCATTCTGGCTGACAGTTTTCTTGTGGGCTAGTTCAATCTCTTGCTTCAGGTCATTTTCTAACTTGTCTAACTTATCCCGAATGCTTTTGTGGTTGACTTCTAAGGTCGTCAATCTACCCTTCATGTTCATTGCTTTGGTTTGGGCATGAGTACCATACTTGTATGAATTTTTAGCTATTTTGAAAATTCTATCATGTAATTTACTTTAGTTAATTTCGTATGAATGTATACAATGACACTGACTACGCTAATGCAAAGAAGACAAATGAAATAAAGATGCATGAATGCAAGCGAAAGGTAAACTAAAAATGCACGAATACAAGCGAAGGACATTGATCACATGAGTCTTTGCTCTAGAAATAGTCTTTATTGGATATCAAAGGTCTTTATTACATAAAATGTTTATTTTTTCTACGAGTACATCTCAGCTCGAGCACCTAGCTCCTTTATTTCTTCAATCAGCGACATGAGTCTCGGTCCCACCTCTCATACTAGCTTGATGTATTGGCGAAGGGCTGTGGCTTCCGTCGCTAACATCATCACGTGCTTAACCACATCCTTAACCTGGGCCATAACAACCTCATTGAACTTATCTCGTTCCTAGAACCTTCTGGCATTGTCCCTAAGTTGAGTGAACCAGTAGTTTTTGCCCCCCTCATTGGCATCCTCGAGGACTAAAATATTTGTCCTATACTCCTAAATGATGGTCTTCATACCCGTTGCTTGCTTTTTTAGTACCTCATTCTCACTTTGACAAGCCTAGAGCTCCTTATATGTGTGATGATTCTGGAGCCTGCATAGCAAATAATTTCGGTCTTCCATATTGGCCTGTAACTCAGCAACAAAGGCCTGGCTCTGTTTCAACTTCTCTTGGAACGTGTCGTGCATGCTCTGTAGCTCACACACACGGATCTTGTTGTCATGGGCCTTCCTCTTCCATGCAGTCACATTTTCTCTTTCTTTTTCGAAGGCTAGCTTGACTCCTCGTTCCCCTTTCTTCTTCTCTTCTATCAGCATTTGCTTATACTTTACAACATCTCTTTTGTCGTGCTCCCTCTCTTTTCCTATGACTTGCTCAATTTCTTTCTTCCACTACTCAGGCGTCTTTTACAAATTCGTATTTTAGACTGTTGCCTAAAACTTGAGGAAATCGGCTCTCTAAACCTTAAATTTCTCTTCCAGGCTCTTGTATAATTTCACGACCCTGTCCGTCTCCCCCTTGTATTTTTCCATTTCCAGGCTTGCCTCGTACAAGTCTCTCTCATGATTTTCCTGTATGGACTCCATCTTGGCCTTGGTCATTTTTAGTTTAGCCATCAAAATGTCAGCTTCAAATGGGACCACCTTCAAAGGCTCTTCAACGGGTTTAGTTTGCTCAGCCGGTGTAGAACTTTATCATTCACTCTCGCATGCCTCCATACATCATAGTCAGGGGTGAACATGCACTCACCGTCGTGCTCTATCTTTATGACATAGCAATGCTTCCAAGAATCATTAATAGTTTGGACCTTCTCTTTGGATTCCCTTTGGAATGCAAACTCTGATGAACCAAGGCCCGTAGTAAAGGGGACGAACTGTCGAGAGCCATACTATCGAGACACAAGTAAGGGAGCACAACCAATTCCATCCCATAATACTAACAACACCAAGTAATTGTAATCCTCACACCTATATAAGACCTTGGTGTGGCCCATCCATGGAACTCTCCACACAATATCCTGATCACGACAATCCCCAAAAATTTTGATCCATCATTCTTGGTAATCGACCATTCTTTTTCCAAAAACTCCTGGAGTGGCGAGAAGTTTAGGGAGAACACATTGGGCAAATTCAAAGTCTAACATCTCCAGAAATGAATAAGGGCCCAGACTTGGAGCAAAGGGGCCCACCCTCCTAAATGCACACCTTCTATCTTTCGGCAAGCATTCAAAGCAATGAAGGTTTCTGCTAGCACTGTTGGCACTAGATTAACTTCTCTCTTCAACTGCTCAAAGAAGTCTAGTAGAGCCACATCGATATTACCCAAGACCTTAGGAAAGATGACCAAGCCGTAGACTGCAATAGCTAAAAGATCTACTCTCTTCTCCTTGTCCAAATGAGCAGAGATTATTTTCCGGATGCTAGACCAAGGGAAAGAAAATATACCCCCTCTCTTTTGTATCAAGACTTTGACCTATTCGTCACCCATTCCAACAAAAGACTTGAGCCTTAAGTGAACATTCTTGCTTTTAGGAGGTTTAGCATATACCCAATTATTCTTCACCTTGCACAGATTGAACAAGGCCAGATGTTCCTCGAATATAAGCATCATGTCTTCCCCATTGAAGGTAAAGCAACAATACCCTGGGTTCCAGAACTAGACCAAAGCCTTGAGGAACGGTTCATCGACTTTTACATACAGTAGATAAGTTATATCGCCATAGGCCTCATAGAATGACTACTTTGTCACATAGTCAAAACGATACCAAGTCACTCGCAACTCCTGCAAATCATTCTGTTTGACACTGATGTGGGCATACTCTGATGTTTTTGTCTCATGACTAGCTGTCAAACTATCCTCGTGTACTTGCTGGTTGACCTTAGACTAGTGGCGTACATCTGCATTGTCTTCCTCCTTTTTTAGGTACCTCTCATCCATGGTAAAACTGTTTTCTAATCGAGCAAGTATCTTAAGATCCAACCCCTTCTAAATATGGAATGATGATGCATGCAAAACAAAACAGGAAATGAGAAAAAGATTAGTACACCGAATAAGAAATAAAACCTAAAAGGTTCAAAACAATTTCATTGTACGAATAGTAACTGGGCAGCGCATTCCAACACTTCTGGACATGTCTCCACGGACCATTCTTACGAAATGATTTTGACCAAGTTCTAGTTCCTAAGGCTTTCCACATGGCTCTAACTGGGTATGCTTCTAAATTCACACACATGGTTTGGTTCTAAAAAGGTCATCGAGCTGTCCTCATTGTCCCCTACTAAGGGTAGCAAGGCCCCTAATTCTCACCCATTATAGGCTTCGAACGAACCAAGTTCAACTCAGGAGGACCCAATTCCTATGTCTTCACGAAGGACCAGTATACTTACGAAGACGTAGGGCATATGGGTCTCTGAAGGTACTTGCTAGGCTCATACAGAGAATCAGTATTCTTACATGAGCAAAGTGTTTTCCCCTCACTTAAACAATCAGGTCAAAGCTCGGGTGTAGAGCTTCATTAAGCTTTAAATGCATAAAACGATATCATATTCATAAATGGACAATTAAGTTGAATTTTACACGAACTTAGCAAATTTTGAAAGTAAAACAAAGTGTAATCGGCTTGTGGCTTGATTCTTTTTTGTAAAAACAAAAAGTTGTCCCCAAGGGAGTTACCAAGCTGTCGCAACCCTTTTTCAGAGAGCTTGACTTTTTATAAAAACAAAAACAACAGAGTCGCCACCAATCTTTTAAACGGTGTGATTGGATCACCTAAAAATGGGTCATTTTAATAAAATCATTTTATTTTATTAAAACAACATTTTGGTCTACGAAAACAAAAACGAGTTTGGAGTCGGTTACGCGTGGGGAAGGATTAGCACCCCCACAATGCCCAAAATTGGTACCTAGTCGATTACAAAATGTTTTGATGTCAGAATTTGCAAGTTCGTATAAAACTCAACTCTTTATCCACTTATGAATACGATTTCATTTTAACAGTCCTAACATCCAGAAAGTGAACTGCAATCACCACCAATTTCTGGCGCTAACCCATCACTTTCCTTCAATAGGACACCGTATTAATTAAGTTCCACTTTTTATCAGACAAGCAAAGAAAGAATTAATGTGTTGAAGATTTTTATTTATACTAAGTTATTGATTATTAACCTAAAGTATAATCTACATAAATTTTACCTATTAGGGTTAAAGTATGATTAAGTGTGCTTTATTGATTTGAATGAGTAGTGTTTTATTTTTACATTTACAAAAGCTCTAACTAAGGTAATTTAGTACCTAACCTTAGGGTCTTTATTTAACCTAATCACTTAATTAAAAACTAAAGCTTAAGTATTTTAGGAAAGAATCGAAATAGTAAAAAGAAACTAAAATTAAACAATTATGTTTACAAAAATTAAATGAATGCGAAAATTTAAAACAATTTAGTGAAAAGATGAACAAAAGAATTTTTCATAAAGGAATGTGTATCCCTCCCTATAGTGGGTCAACACCATATGTGAACACAGTTTCCTTTTTATTAAAAATATGTACAAACTAAAATTTAATTTAAAAGGTTTACAAAGATTAAAAGTTAAATACTATTAAAATTTAAAAAATTGACTAAATTGAAAAATAAAAACAAGACTAAATTAAAAAAAACAATGGTTAAAAAAGAGCTTGTAAATTAAATGGCCATGGAGATGGTGAATTGAATGTAAATAACTCGATAAATATAGAAATTAATTTTTATAAAAAATCCTCTTTTCAAATCTCTTTCAAAGAAAATAGATCAAACATCCACTTTTATTTTTTTTCAATCTTTGATTTTCAACCACCTTTTCTCTTGAAGTCGGATTATGGTAATGGTAATTTAAAATTCGAAAAAAAAACAAATTAAAAAAGTCTTTTCATACATACATTCAAACAATAAGAACACATAAAAAAGTAAAATAAATACCTCGAAAATGCTTCACGCTCTTATTCCAACTTCGAATATAAGTATAAAAGCCCGAGTATTTTAGCAAACTCTCGAATAGATCAACCGAAAAATTTTCTAAAAAACTCTCCTCAACTCTCCACAAAAAACTCTATTTCTCCAAAACCAACCGTCTAAAATTACAAAGGCTTCAACCCCTTTATATAAGTATTTTTTGACCTAAAAATATAGAAATTTAGAATTAAAAAATCTGATTTTTGGGTGATTTTTTTCCTTTTCCATTTAATGCAGATTCAGATACGATTTGGAGCAGATTTGATTCGAATTTTGGGCAACTTTGGGCTGATTCTTTCCCCTTTTCATTCAATGCAGATTCAAATATGATTTGGGGAAGATTCAATTTTGAATTTTGATTTGAATCTGATCTGATTCTTTCTCCTTATTGCCATATTCGAATAAAAAACACTAAACCTAACCCTAACTCTTTCTCTTTGGATTGCTGCAGGTTTCGGTTGGAGGGAAATGACGGTGGCGGCATGGCCTGGTCGTGAGTGGTCCCACAAAAGTGGGACTTGGTCGTCGGCATTGCGGCGGCGGTGCGAAAGAGTTGCTCGGCCTTGCGCCATGCGAGGACCGAGCCATCTAGAGCTTTGCGCGCGCGAAGGAGGCGACGACAGCATGGCAAGGTGTGGACGGGAGCTGGATGATCGTGGAGGGTCGGTCAGAGCGACCTAGCAACGTGCCGTAGTGGCACGGTGTCACTATTGCGAAGGCCGAATAGCCTGGTGGCTTGGGAAGTGTGCGCGTAGTGCACACGCTCTCAGGGGTAGCCACGCGTGGCGGTGCGAGTGGGTTGGTCCCTCCCCATTTTTCGGTTCAATTTGGACCATTAGATCTCTAACCCTAGATCTAACGACTGGATTAAAGCTTGCACATGGGATAAAAAATGGGGTTAGCTTGGGTTTTGTTTTGGGCCTAGTGGATTATTATGTACATGGGTTTTTTTATTTGAAATGAACCTCTTTTATTTTCTTTTTTGGGTTATATATATATATAATAAAAATAAAAGAGGTAAAAATTAAGCGACAACATTATGTTTTTTAAGTTTAAATTGGATATTTTATGTTGCTTTGAGTTATGTTTTGAGTTTATAATATTTATGTTGTTTGATTATCTTTGGAATTACATTGCTTTATACTTGTGTTTATCCTTATTGATTTTGATCTAACAAAAAAAAGAGAAGTATCAGATTAAATTTTTCAAAGTTTTTCTTTCAAAAATAAACTATCTTATAGCCTTAAAGAAAGGGGGAATGTATTCAAAAGACTTAAAAATTTATTTTGGTTTTGTTATATCAAAAATGGGAGATTGTAAAACCTATATTTGATTTTGATATAACAATGACTAATTTGTAAAAAGGAATAAAATTTTCAATACTCAAAAGACTCATAAATTGACAAGGATTTGAACTTAAAATAATTTCTAAATCAGAACCTTAAACCCCAAATATTTTCTAAGTGTTTTGGTACTCAAAAATAGCCAAATTGGTCCAAGAGTATCGATACGCCTTAGGCTGTATTGATACAACTTTTAGCTACTGGAAATTCGTTTTATACTTGATGGATATAGGGTACCGATACACATGTAACCGTATCGGTACGCCATTCAACCTGGAAACCAATTCTGCTTTCGAGTATCGGTACGACTTAGTGCGTACCGGTACAGGGTATTAAGATTTTCCAAATCTTTTGCAATTAATATTTGACTATTCCTTGTTAGTTTTATTGGAACCATAACTTTAAAAATCTTTTAACACGTACTGATACCCTCATAGGCGTATCGATACGATTTTTTGTACGCAACTTATTAGGATTCTAGTGAGCAAAATCGTATCGATACGACCTTTACCGTACTGACTCCCTTTGTAAATTACTCACTCGGTATTGATATGGCTTCCCGTGTATCGATACTCCTTTATACAATGGCCTTTTCTTCTTATAGCAGGTACCAATACGATTGTTCAAGTATCGATACCTAATGTTGGCAGGCAGTATTTATTGTGGGGAAAATGAAGCCCAGCGGCTATAATCAATACTCAATTACCCAAACGGCCAGAAATCAATGAGGGGTATAAAATTAAGTCTCCAAAGCATCAACAACAACTATTGATCAAGTCTAAAGCATTCAAGCATAAATCCAGCAATCTTTGAGCTTTTAGAGTCAAATCATGTAACCGACTTGAGTGATCTCAATTGTAGTCCTTTTATTCAAGTTTTTGGGTTTTTAGTGAGCTTAGTGAAAACAATTAACCTTGTGAGAATTTTCAGTTTACTTTTTTTTGTATTTCTCTTGTTGAGAGTTCTTAAGACTTTGGGGTATAAGTCATAAGGGAGTTTCTAAGGTTGTCTCCTTGAGCCTCCAAAGGAAAGCAAATCTAGTGGATTTGAGAAATTCTTAGTGTGGATAACTATGGTAGTGGCTGTAAACCTTGTTTACAAGGTCGAACCACTACAAATTCTTGTGTCCTTATCTTTTTACATTTCCATTGCTTCCACCAATTTTTTTTGCCAATTCACCCCTTCTTGGCAATACTTCCTTGATTGATCATCTCAATAGATAAGTATTATATATATATTGGTTGATCAATTATTCTTTAATAATATGATTGTTATAAAGTCTATTTTCTTGAAAGTAATAATTCTTGTGCATCGAAAAACTCGACTATAGACTTCTCTAAGTTCAAGTTACAAAAATTCGGCTTGATCCAAAAAAATTTATGGGAGGCATTCCCTGAAGTGAATGCAAGCATGATGTTTATTCCATGTGATTATTGGATTTGTTTATTCCCTTAAGTGAATGTAAACATGATAATTCACTTTATGGTTAGTGAATAAAACTCAGCTATGTGAAAGTTTCAAATAAAATTAAAATTTTGTGGTTAGAGTATCATTGATAGGGGCGGATGCACCCTTGTGCATGGTAGGTCATCTGGCCTACCATTAAAAAATAGGGTAAATTACATTGGTAGCCACTAAATTTTTTTATGATACTTTCACTTTTAGTCACTGAAATAAAAAATAACTTTCATTATATTTATTAACATTTTTATTTACTTTCATTATGGTCCTGTCATTAACCCCATCAAGAAATACTGATGTGGCACGTTAAAGTCTTCTTCCCCAAAAGAACCCTAATTTTTCAAATTTACAACTATTGTCAATACCAAAATTCCTATTAACAAAATGATTGTCAATCAATCATTACTATAAGAAAGATTCATTTTTTTCCAGAAGTTTAACATAGTTTAGTTTTAGTTTGATCTAACAATTAACATTGGTGAATTAGAACTAAAAATCTCAATTAAAACTAAAAATTAAAACTTTTTGATCTGCCATTTTTAACCGTCAGATCAACTTGAAACTGAACTATATTAATTTTTTGGTTAAACGAAGCCTTCCCACCATTGTGATTGATCTTCAACGTTCCCATTCATCATAATTTTGGCCTTGAAGGAAGTTGTAAATTTGAAAAGTTAGGATTCTTTCTTGGTGGAAGACTTTAACGTGCCATGTCAATATTTTTTAATGGCAACAGTTGTAATGAAATCGAATTAAAATTTTACAAAGTTTTTCGATTTCAATAACCAAAGTGAAAACTCCTTAAAAGTTCAGTGACTATAAATGAGTTTACCCTAAAAATATTAAGTTTGTTTTGTTTAAATGAAAAAATAGCTCTTAAATTATTATTATTATTATTATTATTATTATTATTATTATTATTATTTTTTGTTTCGGGGTCTTAAACTATTATTGGCCAAAATAAGTACCTAAACTATCATTCTATAACTATTTCAAGTATATTTGTTAGCCCGTTAAAAAATCTTTGACACTCATATCAAACAATTTAAATTTAAAATTTTAAAATAATTACAATTTAATTTAAATAATATAATATTAAAAACTAATTAAATATTTGTTAGTTCTCAAATAAACACGTTTACCTCTAGAAACATTTTTCTAATACAATTACCTCTTATCAATACATTATTACACCAATGTAAACTGATTCTGCACTATTATACAGATCGGTGAACTACCAAATTTAAATTTCTGGATCCGCCATTGATCACTAGAAGGATATGTTAGAAAAACACAACTCACTTTTTACGCAAACAATGTTTTCCTACAGACACAATATCGTGAAAAAAAGGTTTTAAAGACCTATTGGCTCCGCTCCATTCCCTGAAGTGAATGCGACATTTTAGAGCAGAAAGAATAAATGCCACATTAACAATTATGGTCGCCATTGAGGTCATGAACATAGACATGGACAAGATGATTATTTTAAGAATGATTATAACGAACAGAAGTGGGATCATAAAGATGATAACAATATTAAGAAAGTGATATCTTTATGCTATCAATGCGATGATACAAACCATCGATCTCGTACTTATCATACGCCGAAGTATTATGGACCTTTATCCATAATCATGAATGATAGAAAATATAAACAAATTTTTCTTACGAAAATAACAAAAATATTATGGCGTTGTTGGTCCAACTCACTTGGATGTTGTTGATTTTCTCATAACCCCGAAGGAAATAATTCACCTTTTATTTTATTTTCTTATAACCTATAAAGGGAATTTGTTTTTTAATTTATTTTGCTTTATGTTTATTTACTTTACGAAGTAATGATTTATATTTATAATATATATTATGACATTTATTTATTTTCTTTAACATGATTACGTATTAAATATAATTTATGATGTCGATTTATGGTTAGTAGAAGCATAAGAAATATTTCTCATTTAAATGCAAGGGAAAATATGTGAGTACTATTTCTCAAAGTACTAAAAATATCAATGCTCTAGAAGAGCAATAAGTTCTTGAGACACTATCTTTGATAGATAATCAATGTGATATAAAAATATATGTGTTCTATTCAATATTTTTCATTCCACGAAGTGAATAGAACAAAGCACATATTGAGAGGTGCATAATTGTGCATATTTTTTCATTTAAAAATGCAAGGGAATAATGTGAGTATTATATTCGAAAGTACTAATATCATAGAAGGCTCCGAAAGAACAAATATGTTATTGCCAATTGGAACTCAATTCCATATTCACAATGTGTTATACTCATCAAAACCACAAAGAGACTTATTGAATTTTAAAGATATTCACAAAAATGGATATCATATTGAGTCTATTAGTGAAGGGGATTCTGAATATCCCTAAATCACGAGTATAACTTAAGGCAATAAGAAAATCTTAGAAAAATTACATGCACTGTCGTCCGGATTGTACTACACAAGAATTAGTACAAATTGATGCTCATGCTATTGCAAACTAGAAGTTTATTGATAACTTTATTATTCGGCATGACTGGTTGGGTCATCCCAGTTCAATTATGATGCGAAAACTTATTGACACTTCATGTGGTCATTCATTGAAGAACTGACAGATTCTTCAAAGTAATATTTTTCATGTGATGCTTGCTCTCAAAGCAAACTAATTATTCGACCATCATCAGCTAAGATAGATTATGAATCTATTAATTTTCTGGAACAGATACAAGATGATATATGTGGGCCCATACACCTTTCTTACAGACCATCTAGATATTTTACGGTTTTAATCAATGCATCGATTAGATGGTCATATGTATCATTGTTATCAACCCGTAACTTGGCGTTTGCGAGGTTACTTGCTCAGTTGATAAAATTACGAGCACATTTTTAAGATTACCCTATAAAGACATTTCGTCTTGATAATGTTGGTGACATATCATTTTACATACAACGTCATTAATTCGCATCAGGCCAATAAATTATCATAAGTTCTCCCAATTACAAATGGTTTTTGGTTAGGAACTAATTATTTCCCATCTTAGAATTTGTGGGTGTGCGGTATATGTTATAATTGCTCCACCACAACGCACAAAGATGGGTCCTCAAAGGAGGTTGGGAATATATGTCGAATTTGAATCCCCTTCTATAATAAAAATCTCGAGCTTTTGATAGGTAATTTATTTACATTTCAATTTACTGACTATCATTTTAATGAGTCAATTTTCGCAACATTATGGGGAGAAAATAAATAGATGGGAAAAGAAATAAGTTGAAATGAATTATTATTCTCTCATTTTGATCCACATAATGAACAAATGTGAACTAGAAGTTTAAAAGATAATTCATTTACAAAAGTTAGCAAATCAATTGCCAGATACTTTTGCTGACCCTAAAAGAGTGACTAAGTCACATATACCACCTATGAATGCTCAGATTCAAATTGATGTCCCAGAAGGACAAACACTAGGTACTAATGAGTCTAACTCGCGCCTGAAACGTGGTAGATAAGTAAGTTCCAAAGATAAAAATCCTCGAAAAAGAAATGAGCTATATCTTATGATGGCATGATAGAGGAATCAACATGAAAATTTTTAGAAGAGATTAAAAAGTCTCCAAAAAAGACATTATACATGAGTCAGGTACTTGATAATACAGAGATCTCAATAAATTATGTCATGTTTGGTAATATGTGGAACCAAAATCAAATTGACGTCGATAATACATTTGCATGCAATATAGCATTAGATATTTTTATGTGGGTCATGAAAAATAGTCAATTAGACAATGTAAACAAAGAAATGATTGTCCAAAATGGAAAGAGGCAATTGAGGCGGAACTAAAATCTTTTTCGAAAAGAGAAGTATTCGGGCCTATAGTTTGTACATTGGAAGGTGTAAAGCCCGTGGATATAGATAAATCTTTGAGAGAAAGAGAAATGAAAAATGGGAAATCGCGAGATATAAAGCTCGTTTGATTGCACAAGGATTCTCACAAAGACCTAGAATCGATTATGAGGAAACATACTCCTCGGTGGTGGATGCGGCTACTTTTAGATTTTTTGTTAGTCTAGCAATAAAAGAAAGACTTAGTTTCCGCGTAATGGAAGTTGTTACAACCTATTTGTATAGGCCTCTTGATAATAACATTTACATGAAACTTCTAGAAGGATTTAGATTGCCAAAAGTAGTTAATTCAAGTTCTCGAGAATACTATTCAATCAAATTGAACATATCTATTTATGGATTAAAACAAGTCTCAACTACTTATTAGCAAAAGGCTATAAGAATGATTCAATTTCTCCTAGCATTTTTATTAAGAGCTTTAGCTCCATATTTGTTATTGTTGTTATGTATGTTGATGATTTTAATATCATTGAGACTCATGAAGAGATATCTCTAACAATAAAATCCTTGTGAATCAATCGACATACATAGAAAAATGTTTAAAGAGACTTTACATGCATCATGTACATTTGTTGAGCACAAGGCAAAGCTGAAAAATAATTGTTATGCATTATATCTTATTTGGTCTAGAAGTACTATCTAAGTGATATGAGACCATTACCTTTAGATCTTTCAAAACTCAATGCCTCTTCAAATCATGTAAATAATTGCTATTCACGAGGCAAAGCCAAAATATGTGTTTGGCTAAACATATCCAAAGATATGTGTAACCCCCTCGACTCGGCCTAGTCGCAAGACCGAACCAAGCGAGCTACATTAGATTTTTCATAACAAACCCGTAAAAGTTAACTTGAATAATGTCCCTTTTTCTTTTTAACTTATCTAGATGCAACATATTAGCCTATGGTGTGCATACTGCAGTGGGTGAAAACTCAACTCAATTAGGCATCGAACCGATATCCAATTGCTTGCAATTGCAATTAGGGACCAAATTGCAATTCTAGAAAACTACAAGGACTTAACTCATTTTAAAGTTACTGATCCTTAATTAATCATGTTTTATGCTCACATGTCAAAAATTAGCTCAAAACGATCACTCAAACTCATGCAATTGCATACATAACATTCAGGGACCAAAACGAAAGAAACAGAAACTTTCAAACATCACAATAACTGAATTAACAACTGCCTATATTGATACACGAGCAATTGTATCAGTACACTTTGGCATTTCTCAAAAACTAGATTCCAATGGCCTAAATCCGTACTGAACGGCCATGGCGTATCGCTACGCCTTGCCAAAATGACCTTGCCCGTACCGAAACACTTCCTCGCGTTCCGAAACACAGACCTTGAAATAGCTTACCTGTACCGGTATAGGGACATATGTATCGATACGATGAGACCTGTAATGTCCAATTTTGTTGATTTTCCAAGCTTTCTAAGATTCCATAACATTCCTACATACTTCTAACATAATCACAACATTACCAAGGATCAATCCACATCAACTTATCACAAATTCACCAACCAATCATGACATTATACTTCAATGAGTAAACTAGAGGCATGCTTTCTAAAAACCAAATCATCCCAAGCATGAATTCATAAATCCAAGCAATACCAAGCATTAAATGCCATTTACAACCCTAAACAACATAGCAAACATCCTAAAACATGGAGTTTATCAGAACGCCTCCCAAACCAACAATGAACCCCATTGCCTTTATTACTACAAGTCTAAATTGAAATCATACTTTTAAATCTCGAAGTCCTTGGTATTCACTTGCTCGTACGCTGTGTTGCAACCTTTAAATCTCTACATTGATGGGCAAAAAGAGCGTAAGCACACAAGGCTTAGTGAGGAGTGCTCAAACCACACACCATCAATGTATTTTTAAACCATTTTCCAAAACCACATTGAAATCACCATTTCAATCATCATTTAAAACTTCATGCCTTGAAAACCATGCACTTAACACTTTCAAAAACCAGCATGTTAAACCATATGCAACATGTATCATGGATCAACAGCATGTCCCAATGCTAACCTTCAATTTAAGCCTTCCCATGCATAACTACCATATGCAAAGCTTACAGAGTAAAACATGTATGAACCAACATTATACATTATCATCCACCAACATGATACATAGATAATTATATTGGCTTTCAAATGATAATAAACCAAGTTCCACTTTTCAAAATATTACATCAGATACACAGATTCAACAAGTGTCCTCTCAACACTTCATGTCATCTTAACTGGAATTATGGTACCACTTAAAACAAGGACACCAACCCCAATCATCAGTTAGATGCATAATCCAATAACGGGAGTTTTGGTACCATATAACCCCTCAACCATTAGGGGACTTGGATGGAGTATTCGATACACCGTATAAACCCCTCGACATCCAAGGCAACTTTTTATAGTGCACTATCAATCTTATGGCCAGCCAACTATATTCGATAACATTTTGAATCACATCACTTGCCAATATAATTCATTATTGACCATGTACCTCACTGTTTTTTAAAGCAACACATCAAAACTATTTTTAATGTATTAACCCAAAGCATTCACAAGTATTCCTCATACTTACATGGATCATTTACCAAATGCATCCATCATCATTATATGATCAAAAATAGTATAAAACATACTTGAAAACATGCTTAAATAGTAGGTACCATGTAATTCAAAACAAGAGCATAAAACCATTTCATTAAAAGCACGACCGAGAGAGAAATCCCTTTATACTTACTTTCGAGTTTAAACCAGATTTTCAAGCTAAGTTTAAACTCCCATAAGCCACATTTAAACCATTTTAAAGCTTAAATCCATGTTCTTACTGACCGACACGCAAAGCTTTAATCGTCAATGCGAAAAAAGCGTTTGAAACCTCCGGAGCTTCACCGGCGACCTTAGGATCACTCTCCCCTATTTTAATCACATAATAATAGAGGATTAATGCATCATCATGCATTCATAATCCCAACAATACCACTCCTCAACTTCGCCTCACAAACGTCTATCAAACGCCTTCCAAAAACAACTGAAAAAACCTTCAAACTTAACCTAGACTTAACCCAGCTATAATCTAACATTCCAATCCATCAATTAAAATCAATTTACATTAAAAAACAATCCAAACCAATCCTTATATCTCCAGGAAACATTAAACCTCCACAACACCTCAAAAACACATAACTAGCAACCTAGAACATTAGAGATTCACATAGCTTCATGATTCCAATGTTAAAATCAATCTATTAACATTATATATCATCAAAATCTTGATTAAAACCAATCAAAATCCAGCAAAATAGATCCAATTCGAAAATCACATAAACTTATCAATTAAACCTTGATTTAACCATATTCCATAATTAAATCATCAAAACTCATTAGAAATCATTTATAAGTAGTTAAGAACTTGGGAATTTCAATAAAGAACCTTATATTAGAGGAGAAAATGAAGCTCACCTCTAATATATTGCTTTCCCCCTTAATTGAGTTGATTTACATAAGAAAACAAGATTAAATTAATAATGTTTTAATAGAAAACCATCAAGAATCCATTTGAAATCAAAAGATTAAAGAAAACAAGAATTTACCTTAAGATTTTGAAGAAGAAAAAAGTGTTTAGCCGGAGAAAATTTGAGAGGAAATCTTTTTAGAGAAAGTTAGTTACGTGAAATTTGTTTAAGCAATTAATTATAAAATTAATTCTCCCAAAATATTTATATTTTCCAAAACCCTTTTAAAATAGCCAATTAAGGGATAAAAGTCTGATATTAGACTTTGGGCAAATAGCTCCTTAAGGATTCAAATATTTGACCCCTTTTACAAAATAGTCACCAAAACAGTTTTTCAACTTTCATATTTTAGTCACTAGATCAAAATGTTTGATTTCCAAAACTCATTTTCCAAAATTGACTTTACAAAAAATATCTATATATTTAATAATGATTTTTAGATATTTTCCCAAATATTTCCTCTCTCAAAAATATTTAATTCAATTTTAATCCTGAATCCGACTAGAATCTCCAACCCGGTCCACCAAATCGTCTAACAAGCCTATAAACCGCTAGGCCCAAAACCGGGGTGTTACAATATGTGAATTGCTTTCACATGATAAGATGCAAGCTATCTTGTGCAGAGATAATACAAAATTTATATCTCAATCAAAAGGTGGATACATCAAATGTGACAAAACGAAATATATTTCTTCAAAGTTTCGTGCCTCGTGATCTTCAGAAGAATAGTATTCGATGAATCCTTTCCAGCAGTAATTTGAAATATCTATTCACCAGTGCATAGTCTACTTCAACATTTGAATATTATATTCAAGATTGAATTATGAAGATTCAAAGATCTTATGTGATGTTTTCATGAGGGGGAGTAAATATGTGTTGCACTCTTTTTCTCTTAACTGAGGTTTTGTCCCAATAGGTTTTCCTGGTAAGGTTTTTAATAACGTAACTTGCTATGTGTATCAAAGATGTATGTACTCTTTTTCCTTCACTTTCCCCACAGGGTTTTTATTTCAGTAAGGTTTTAACGAGACACATTATCTTCATGGATATCCAAGGGGGAGTGTTATGAATATCTTTTTTATGGTGGATATCTATCTATATATTAAATGAGACTTTAATGTATTTTATTATTAAGGTTTAATACCCATTGGAATTAAGGTTTTCATCTTATGCCTATAAATTGGAGAAAACATTGTAAATAATTATACATTGAGAATATAATACAAGTCTCTCATCTTTCTCTTGTTCATGTTCTTCTTTACATTATTCATAACAATAATATCAAATATTTAATATTTTCGGTTAATATGGTTAATTCAATTAGTTAACCAAATTAACCAATAATTGAATTTTAAAGAAAAAAATTTAAACGTTAACCGACCGAACACCTAATTAATTGATCGATTAACCAAACTAAATTTTAGTTTGGTCGATTAATTTAGTTTTAACCGAACAATGGACACCCCTAAGTGTCTCTTACAAAGGGCTTGTTTGGCTCTAGGAAGATATGTAAAGGATGCATGTCAAAGGTCGAGCAAACTAGGAGTTAATGGTTAGTGGTTTCCTTGTGATGTTGCGGATTGTTTATGCAACAAAACCAAACACGATATTTCGGATGCCAAGCAATCATCACTTGTCAGTTGATAGATTCTTGTCACGTTGGCTAGGGAAAGACAAGAAATTTTAGGGTGAAAATAGATTTTTAATAAAAATATAAAATAAATTTTTAAAAAAATATTAAACATATAATAATTTTAAATTTTTAGACGGACTGTAACCTCTAATCCTTTCTAGTTCCATCTCTATCGTCGGCGTATCCGCTTGAGTTTGGTTTCATCTGTGCTTTAGGAAGCACCTCAATTGCCTTTAACATTCTTTTTCTTTGCAAATATGCTAAGCATCTTCTGACCTATGAATAAATTCGAAGGTTACTTTCCACCTGCATGCATCTTATGCTTACAAGTTCACCCTACACTTGCTGCAATGTGATGTCACTGTGTATGAAATCTAGCGGTCCTCCTTGTTCATGACCCTCCAATCAAGCACCAGCAAAATAGAATAAAACCCAAACCTATATAGCGGTACCGTCCATATCTGAGAGGTGGGCAATAACCGTTATAATATCTGTTATATCTGCAACCGTGCTAAAATATCTAACAAAAAATACGACTGTTCTATTTCAGACTAGATTATATGCCGAAAAGTACCAAACAACCCAGTTTTATAAACACGGGATCGCCCGGAAGTCCTTTCCAATTTCCATTCGCCTCCTCACAAGATCAATGGGAAATGTCACTGCTACTTATATCTTCATGCAATTACATTATAGTATCTAAAAATGTCCTAAACCTGTATTCGATGAAAAAAATCCAAAATAATAAGATAATGCAGCATTATTTGCCAAGGAAACAAAGGGCAGTAATAAGAATGGGCCAACCGCCAACCTCCAACCTCGCATAATCGAACTTTGTTTCCTTTTAATAGTAAAAATGGAAGTTTTGAAGCCCACTATGAGCTTGAGCTTTCTCATAAATGAGCCATGGAGGCTGAGGGCTGTATGTGCTAATGAACTTCATCGACTAGATGGTTTTTGATTGTGATTTGTCGGTTACAGGAAAAATGGAATACAATTCAACGTGAGATTTTAACTCAAATGATTGAAACAATTATAAGCAAGAATGACCCATTGATGCTGCTTTCAAGCCTACCTGGAACCAACCGCCAGCTTTCCAGATCCACTTTTGATTAATTGCCACAATCAAACATGATAAGATGCCTAACCTAACTCCTGGATTTGCTAATCCATTTCCTAATCTCATCGCCAAATTCACCCTCATCAACAGCTCCACCACAGCAAACCAGCAATCTCAAAAAACAAAAGCATAAAGAAAAACTGTTTTTGATTTGATTTTAAGCTCAAACATCAACCCCACAGCAACAACAAAAACATCAATGTTTTTGCAAAAAGCATGCCATGGCAGAGTTGCAATTGCACTCTTTCTCAACTTCACAGCTTTCACCAATCTAGACAGTGGACCATTCTTCTCCCTTTTTCTCTATGTTTCTATATACCGGTGCGATACTATAGTAGTATCTGTTTATACCTTTTTTTTATTTTTTTAACAAAACACGTAAAGTAAAAGCTCGAACACATCTTGCAGACATATACCCGAACCCGAATCATTTAAGGTGACCATTATCTTTCTTTCCACTAAAATCACCGGTCGAGTTCAATTGATCTTGAACCAAAGTAAAAGCATACAAAGTAAGCTTTCACCACCTTACAGTCTCCCCCGCCACTTTCGGGGCCCCTCAACGTCAACAAAACTAAAGCATCATTTGAATAAAATAATAGTAATAGTAAATAATAATCAAAGATTGTAAAATTTGGAGGCCACTTTCACCAGGGACAGCCTACCTACCATCCATGTTTATACAAAGACGGATTATTTAATCATTTTAATCCAATTCCCAAAATTCATAGTATCGCATTACATTTTATTTCATGTTCCATATTATATATTTCTTTGACTTGGTCTAAAGCTTTTTCTTTAACATGGGACTCATGCATATTCTAAGGCCATGCTTGACTTGATTGCCTCCATATTTTCTATTTTCTATCATGTAAATATAAAAATTACACATATAAGTCAAAGCCGGTAACATGGACTTCAAATTGACGGCATAGACCTTACAGTGTAAAAGATTACTTCAATTTTAACCGACGAAATCATGCAAAAGCTGTCCTCCGATAACATCCCTTCTGAAATGCCGATTCTGTGCTTCGAAACCACCTATAACATACCCCTCACTGCTTACGCCAAGGCCGAAACCCTGAGCTGCACTCATAGGAAAAGGTTCGGATAAGCTAATACCATTGTTCTGATGAAGACCTAATGTTAAGGAGACGCCGTTACTCCCACTTGCCATGCTAACACGGATACCGACATGTGGATGGCTTGACAAGCTGTTGTAAGATAAGTTAAGTGGTTCACTTCCAAGGGGTATGTCGGAAAGTGATTCACTTCTGGTGCACTTCAATGGCATATCTTGAGCCCTTTGAGTGGAGGTAGATGGATTTTCAGGCGCGAGAGAGTTTGCGGAACACAAATGATCGCTCGACTTGTTCGGATTTCTGTCCTTCTGCGAACCCTTTTGAGCTTGTTCGAGCATGTGCATTTCTTCCACCATTGGCTTCCAAAGCCTTACTCTTGCATTTATAAACCAATTTGATACCTGGTTTAAAACAACACGCTTCAAAAGTTAATGTTTGCAATATGATACCATAAAAGGATGTAACAAAGATGTTAATGGCACACCTGGTTACGTGATAGACCAGTTTGTTTTGCCAAATTGAGCTTGTCCATGTCGGTTGGATAACTGAAACATCGAACACAAAAGTTTAAAGCACAAATAAATTTCCAATGGCCGGTTTTACCTATGCAATTCAAGTACTTACGGGTGTAGGAAGTGTTCAAATAGCCATGCTCGAAGCACAGTTACAGCACGCTCAGGGAGGCCTCGTTGAGGCCTCCAAACAGGTCGGTGCTCGTGGAAACCAGAAATATGAACAGCTCGGTCATAAAGGCTTCTTTCGGTGCTTCCAAACATTGGACCTTCATCTTTTCCGGGGCTTGTCTCACCATGAGGCTTATTAATGAACTGAAGCTGGTCTATGATTGCTTTCTTCAAGCATCTGAAATGTTTAGACATGGCTTTCAAAGCCAAGTTTGCGAAAGGAGCAGCATTGCCCAGTCCGGCAACATATTCGAACGATGCACCTACAGCTTGTATCTGTTGAGAATATTGCTTGTAGCTCCTGTAAACCTGATAATGATAAAGATAACTAAATTACTAACAGAAGTAATGAAACTGGCTCTAGTACTCACTGTAATGCATTACAGGCACTGATTCTGGAATTCTCATATAAGAAAATTGTTCAAGACTAGGATAATAGCATCCAGTCAAAAAATTCATTTTAATTAATATTAAATATTTGATCAAATTATTAAACAAACGCAATTCAAACAAGCTGCAGTTCAATGAACCTAGTGATATGATCAAACTACCCGAACAATTTCTCTATGAAATGAAAATCAATACACCCTGAATTTCAGAACATGAATCACTGCGTTCGGAAATGCTTCTCAAACAGCGGTTGGAGCGCCGAACGGAGAAGCAATGCCGAACGGTCACACCAAGCACGCCCAAACGGACGTTTGCAGTCCAACGCCCGTTCAATAATCCCTGCCGAACGGAAGCAAAGCTAAAAGGATAAGCACTCTATTTTGTAGGCTTAGAATAACCAATTATACTTCCCACAAACTTTATTTTGGGTATAAATCTTTCCAAATGGCGAATTATCACTTATTAGAACTCTTTTCTATGGTTGTCGAGCACTTTATAACACTAATCTCCATGCATATATTCCCACCTATGAACTGTACATAAAAAGATGGGGTTTTTTTTCTTTGATCATTGAGGCCAAGAATCTAATTAACGTAGTATTCAATCGAGGGAAAGCTTTTAAACAACTCGGAGGACTTGCATTTTATAAAAAGAATGGCTGAAGATGGTATCAGTGTGCGTGCAACAACACCCAAGATTGCATGTTGGTTCAAGCACTGGCTAAACTTAAAGCCATTAAAAAGTATCTGACAAATGTCTATTTTAATAATGGGGATGAAAATGATGACTGTGTACAGTGATGAAAATGCTTGAAACCATCTTCAAGGAAGATTAAAGGGGGTAAAGACACGAATCCAAATGAAACCTTCAATATACTATCGTTTTAAGGCCAACTTTGCAGGAAAAAAGAAAAAGAAAATCAGAACAGCAAAAAAACCAAGAAAACACAGAACAAGAGACAAAAGTACATCAAACATGAAACTGCATGTCGGAAGCTAACCTCGTCAAGCATTGAAATTAGCCTTGACTTGTTTCTTCTACTCTCACCACCATCATCAATAAAAGCATTAGCGTTCAAACTCTGCCATATTGAAGGATCCATCAAAGAAGAATCAGGAGTAAATTTTTCAGCGTAAAGTCCCCGACCCACATCGGAAAGCTGTTCTAATAACTGTTGCGCCGGCCTCAAAAACCTGGATCCCTCCAGAATCGAAGCATAACCGGTGGAAGGGACGTATCCACTGGCAGTAACCTTGTCACTATAGATAGCAGATGATAAGGAAAGAGACAAGGCTTGACCGGTGGCACTGGACTCATGATTCAAAGACAAAGGTCCAGTACTGTTGTAAGACTGGTCAAAATCTCTTATGTTTTGAAGGTTTTGCGGGGTATAAAGAAAAGGGTTGTTGCTAATATCTTGAATCGAGCTAGGGTTGACGGGTAAGGATGATTGTGCATCCAAATAAGAAGCCCATGAAGAACCGCCAACAAAAGCCATGGAATTCACACCTTGTTTACCAGAAGCCGAAGCCGAGAGCTGGTTGGCAGCGCAAGTCAACAAATCGGAGGAAAGAAGAGACGCGTCGTACAAAGGAAGTAAACCTGAAAGAGAAACGGCCGTCGATTCAGCGCAAGCTGAGTGGTTTTGAGCCAAAATTCTTAGCTTATCTCTTCTGCTTTGTTGTGGGACATGGTAGGGCTCGAAACCCTCCGCCATAACCACACAAAAAAACCCTCTCTGGCTAAAAAATCTAACACTGCAGCAAGAGAAACAGCAACCAAGGAGGGTAAATAAGCAGAACAAGAAGAGTATATATGATTGAAACTACTATAAAGTTATATTAAGAAATAATTTGACTAGGGAAAAGGGAGTGAAAGATGAAGGCGTGGGTTACATTGTAAACGATTAAATGAAATGTTGTGACTATTTTCTTTGGAAGCAGAAAATATGACAGAGAAAAGAGCTTCAAACATCTTTTTCCTTTGTTCTTATTTTCTTCCTTTTTCTTGCACAAAAAGTACATTTGATTTACAAAATTATTCATTATTAGTGTAATTATTTTTTTAAAATATTTTTTTACACTTTTTAATAATATAAAAGTAATTATCAAATATATATTTTTAACTCTTTAAATACTTACATTTGATTCGTGAACATTATTTTTATTAGTGTCAATTATTCATAAAAACAGTAAGAATAATTGTATCATCCTTAAAATAAGCATATATATTTTTCATTTAGAAAAATAAAAAAAATCTAAACCGAATCGATTAATATTTAAGAATTAATCATTATTTTTAGTTTTGACATTGAAATTATTATTTTCCCATAAAATTATTTAAAATATCAATAATTTGATTAATTGCATAATTTTGATTTGAATAAATTTTTATATAATTAAATAAATTTTACGTATATGTATGTAAATTTTACATATATATAAATTTATTTTTAAACATTGTTTAACATAGTAATTATATTTATAATATGTTAAATATAAAGTTATTATAAAATTAAATATTATAATGAAAATAGTTTCAATAATTTTCATGTAAATATTTTTAATTAATAGTAGAAGTTAAACTTGTTAAAAAGAAAACAAATCACACTAATAATTCGATAAAACTGCTTTTAGATAATTTATATTTTTCAACAAAACATGCAAAATTATATTTTTATCAAATAAATTAAGGACAATGTAATACCCAAATTTAACTGGGCCTTTATATAGTAAAAATAATATGAAATAAATAAGTAAATAGAATAAATAAATAATAAATCAAATAAATACAGTCCAAAAATTCATTCCAAATGTCCATTTACATATATAAATCTTTTTTACAATTCACAAAGCCCAACTCAAATTTACAAAGCCCGAGCCATGCACCTTTCCCGCCCATTTTTATAAACACCAGCACAAAGAAACACAAATAAGTATGGAAAAACTCTTCTTCCACCTAAATTTGAAATTCGGGGGACACGTGGCAACTGTTGATTGGTCCAGAAGCTTATCACATGGATAATGATTTTGTTGCTTGCTGACGTCATGCATATGACATCAGTGATAACGTCACGACACACTATCCTATATAAAAGAAAAAAGAGAAATTATCAGAGAATAATGATGACACTTATTACGCAATTATTACGACAATAATTGAAGAAGAGAGAGACGCTTACTGGAACTAAGAGGTCGCTTGAAAGATGAAGCATTCGCCGAAAAAGACAAGTGAGTCGTCGTGCCACCACCGGAGTTCATCAAAAGGTAACTCTCTTTTCCGATTTCTTTTCCTGTAAATAAACACATAAAACATTTGTCAAATCTAAGTTTTAAGCAACAAAAACAGTAGCAAAAAATGAAAAAAGAAAAGAGAAATATGACTTATCATTATTTGGTTAACGGTGAGAGTTTAAAGGCATAGAGGAGTTGAAAATGTGAGGATTTGGGTTTAGTTAGTTAGATTTAGGTGGGGAAGATGGGTGATTTTGATGAATCGGGCAATAAATTAGGGTTTAGAATAAAAATGGAGATTTTAAGTTTTCAACGCAGCGGTCAGAAATCTCTCTACGATGGAGGTACGGTGGCTAGAAATCGCCTTGCGGCAACTGGCGGCACCTGTGGCGGCCAGAATTCAAATTTTGGTAGCCGACAAACATTGGAGCCCGGCTGGAGAATGGTGGTTGAGGATTAAGGTGACGGAGAGTGCGGCGGAGCCTATCGGAGTTCATCGTGTTCTTCAAAATCATGAAGAAAATGGATGAAGTTCATCCAAAATTCATGGGTTTCAATCCTTTTTTGGTGTTTTTTGTGGACTTGTGGGTGTTTGTTTTAGAGAATTTGGGAGAGAGATAGGAGAAGAGAGAGAGTGTTGGGTGGATTATGACCGAGTTAGCTCAAATAGGGACTTTTATAGCCCGAGTCAAACGACACCGTTTTAGTGTCGGGTTGACTCAACCCGCGTGTTTTCAAATGGGTTAGGCATAGGAAATGCGCCATTCTTTTCGGACCTCTAAGGATTTAGCCTTTCTTTTATAATCCTTGCAATTTGGTCACTGATACAATAAAAATTAAGCTCCTCAACTTGCATTTCTTTCGATTTGATCCCTATTTCAGTTGTTGACGTAATTTCAATTGTGATTAGATTATATAATTGGATATATGATTTAAAAACCAGCATATAATTTATTTGTTAGACCATATAATTCACTTAGATATAATTGTTAGAGCCCTAGATACTAAGTTCTTTAATTAAGAATTAAATAATTAAAATAAGAGAGGTCATTGTAGCAAATAAATGTGTGTTAAGTGGAAAGCTTTTAAGTTCTAATTTCAATAGTGTCTCATTGCAATGAGATGTTATTCAAAGAAACTTTTAAGTAGAACATTTGATACTCATTTAAACTTAGAAAATGACAAATTGACCTAGTTAATTAGATTAGAGTTTTAATTAAGAATATCACTTCTAATAATTAGACTCGCTAATTAAATTAGGAATATTATTCAAATTAGAGTTTTAATATGAATAGTGCTCGAGAAATTGGGTGTTATCTTATAAATACCCTAAATTTAATAATATTCATAGCTTTTAAACAATTTAATTAATTAGAACCTTTTAAGTTAGAACTTAAAATCAAAAAGTCAATAATCGGTCATGCATTATAGTTATAGTTAAATTATAGTTAAATTAAATTCAAATTATTATCTGAAATGTCAAAATGTCACGTAAAATTAAAAGGTACTGATAACGGGTATTTGTGGGGGTGCTAATCCTTCCCTATACGTAACTGACTCCCGAACCCAAATTTTAAAGAAATAAATCTCTGGTTGTTTTTTATGGTGTCCGGTCTACCAAAGTGACCAGTGGCAACTCCAAATGTTTTTAAGATTAAATAAAAAGAAAAATCAAATTATCGTGGTTAATTAAATGAAAAACCTAATTTAATAAGAAAACTGAATTTTCAGGTAAAATGAATTAAGAATGGTCAAAACCCTAATTTGAATTTAATTTCTCCAATAATTATTGGATGGATTTTTTTAAAAAGAATTGAGGTAGCTTTTGTGTATGATATATCTGTCATTCATGCATAAACCTTCTGCCTGAGCTTTTCACCCTTAAGTGGGAGCGAGACATGATCCAACGTGAGACTCTCCACCTCCGAGTTCAGAATTCTATCTTTCTTCTAGTATACCAACCTCATACAACGTGAGGTACATGCCTTCGATATAAGGGGCCATATACTCCTGAATCGATGTCTTGTTGTCACAGTAGACAGTAATGACAATTTAGGTACCTAGAGTTTAGAATGAAAACCACATGTTGTAATTTAGAAGCCTACCCCACTAGTGCCAGACAAGAACCTATGATAGGGTGCTGTCGGTTTAAATACACTTATGTGGTTATTTTCTCTACTTTATGTCATCTGCTTTATTGTGTTATTAATCTGCTTATTTGTTTTCAAATATTAATTCACAATACTGACACAAGTTTCTTTTTGTTTGTTTGTTTTTGTCTTATTGTATTGCTTTTAAACGAACCATGTCATGCTGCATCATATTGGTATCGGTTCGGGAATCAGTTAAAAAGGAAGTATTCGATATGGCTGAAGGGTCTAAGAAACTGGGAGAAGACAACACCACAGTCTGGACATGGTCAGTACAAACTCAGCATGAAAAAGGGGATAACCTTCGTAAGGGCGATATATCACAGATAAAGAGTTACGTTAAGCTAAATACAAAGCCCAATGATTGTTTACCGGAGGTTAGAGCCATATGGGAACAATGGGGAAGTGACATGAAAGTACCTTTTCAACAAGAATTTGGTGACACAGCCCTATTGTTGTATGTTCAAGTAGATCGAGAGTTGCTTAGAGCAATGGCTCAATTCTGGAACCCAGCATATAATTGTTTCACCTTTGGGCAAGTGGATATGATACCTACTCTCAAAGAGTATGAGGCCCTGATACACTGTCCAAAATTCAAAGTGATAAGATTTACATGAGACCCAACAACAACTCTGGTTTTAAAAAATTAAAACTAATCACGAGTAAGAGCGAAGAGTGGTTTAATGTCAAGATAGCTAATAGTGATAGTAACTGACCAGGATGAGGAGCTTATACGCCTTATGCATATATGGGCTGGTATTGTTTCCAAGAACTCCAGAGTATATCGATCTATCAACATTAGGGCTGTTTGAACGAATGGAAAAATATGTAAATATGGTACCTGCAATCTTAGCTGAGACTTATAGATCATTGACCGCGTGTAAGAAATCAATAGATAGAAGGTTCTGAGGTTGTGGTCAGTTGCTAGAAATATGTTTCAGATGACACATGTGGAATACATCTTATAGAGCTATCAATATCTTAGTACCTACTCACCAATAGAAGAACACATTGCTAGTTGCCCGAAAGAAAAGAAGAAATAAAAGCAATGGAAATAATATTTTAAGGAAATAAAGGGTACCGATGTTGTATGAAGAGCTCCGTGGCTGAATAGGGGAACAACTTATCTGTATCGATGTGGAGACAGAGATTGGGTTCCACTACTAAAAATCTAGGGAGGAATAACTTATTGCCCTTTTATTGGTGTCGAGACAATTTGCCTCAAGGCAGTTCATACCAGCTACTGCGGGTATGGCACAATTCGAATATGCACATAAGATAAACGATTACAAGGGAAAGGTAAGTCAAATTGCAAAATCATGGGAAACGCCAAGAAGGGTAAACCCTTATCAGGAATTGGAAGTCATGCTGGGCTATGAAGAATAGAAGGCTCAGAGGGTTAATGATAATATACTCCGAAAAAGTCAAGGAGACATTGGCCCATCTAATGAACCTGCAAGGAATATGCCATCAATATTGGAGAAATTAAAGCATGATCGAAAATTGGATTTGAAGGGGTATGAAAAAAGAATCAATGATCTCACAAATAAGTTGACCATGACAAAGTTGCAAGTGAATGTTCATGAAGGAAAGAAAAAAGATCTCAGAGAACAGAATAGGAAAATTAGTCAAGACTTGAAGGACTTACAGGAAGTTCATATTGGGTGTAAAACAAAGCAAAATGAGGGAACAAGCAAGATGATTAAGGACTTGTCTAAACAACTAAATGAAATGACAAAGGGAAAGAATAAATACAAGAAGATGTACGAGAAAAAAGCCCGAGAATTGAGAGAGTCAAGCAACAAAGCCAATGAGAAGTTAGAAGAAAAACAAGCCCAAAATTTTGAACTAATGACTCAAGTGTTACAACTAGAACAAATTATTACAAAGTACCACAATAAAGACAAAGTTAAGATGGAGCAAGAGAATGAAGGACTGAAGAAGAGAGTGGCAGAGTTGGAAAGTGTGGTGCAAGGCTTGAGGGATCAGCTCACAGGTTATGAGGGAGCACTGCACCAGGGAGATAAGACACTGAAGGGTAAACTTGAAGCAGCTGAGTACAGAATCCATAAACAAAGTCATGAGATTATTAGCTTCAAGAACCAGGTAGAAGGGGTCGCCCGATACGTGCAGATCCTATCTGATGAAGCTACATGCTTGTTACGACACCCTGACATTAACATTAACACTGAACTTGGACAAGTTTTGATTAGGATATTGAATGAAGTGATCAATTTAGGAGCTAGGGCTAGCTGTTTTCTATAGGAGAAATTATATTTTCTTTGTACTTGGACCTTTTAGTTAATAATGTTTCCTAAAGACTAGTTCCTAAATTTGATGCCTTTTGCATACACATATTCATACATCCATGCATTTATACATTGCACTGTATTTTGCAAATTTCAAAACTCTTTTTAATACAGAAAGGTTCTATGGCAGTTTGATTTACAAATCGCAATCATACGGAACACGTTTGCATTTAGAATTACTAGTCTAGAGAATGATCGAGTAGAAACACAAAACCGCTTTGATAGAATGGAACAATCTATGAAGGAATATTTTGCTCAAGCCCAACGGGAGATAGTTGCTCAATTGACCGCTTTTTTGGGACTGAAGGAGCTTGGAAAGGGCAAAGCACATGAAGGTGCCCAAAATGACATGAATGAACAAGCTAACATTACATCTCACATGAGGGAACAACCTGAGAGGGCACCTTCTATGAAGAAGGTTCAAATTAATTTGGCTAGAGCTACTGCTAGTCATCATGTTCATGTCGGAGCAAATTTCAGAAGTGGTGATGAAGTTTCAGACTTGAATAACATCAATGAAGTTGAGAAGATCAGAACCGAAATCGAAAGGAAGTATGAGGAACGCTGTAAAGCATTGGAAGACCGCTTACTCAAAAGGTGAATGAGCGTGGATCTAGTGCAATTGACCTAAGTTTGGTTGCTGACATGGTTTTTCCTCCCAAGTTCAAAGTACAAGATTTTGAGAAGTTCGATAGAAAAACCTGTCCGTCGGCCGATCTTACAATGTATTGTCGCAAAATGGCCATGCATTTGAAAGATGAAAAGTTGCTGATCCATTGTTTCCAGGATAGTCTAACGGGCTTGGCAGCGCATTGGTACACGTAGTTGAATCGAGTAAATATCTGATCTTAGAAGGATTTATCTGGTGCGTTTGTAGAAAACTATAAACATGTAACTAAGATGATTCTTAGCCGTGTTATGCTGCAAGGGATGGAGCAACAATCTAATGAAACTCTTCGCCGATATGCACAAAGGTGGAGAGACGTGGTAGAGTAGGTGCAACCATCGCTGATGGAAAGTGAGGTTGCTCACATGTTTGTATAAACTCTAAGGGGCCACTTTTTGAGCAATTGATCAATAATGCTACACAGAATTTTGCTGACGTAGCAATGGTAAGTGCGCTAATTGAAGAAGCAATCAAAAGTGGGAGAATTGAAAATAGTGAAAGCTCTCGCGAAAGTTACAAAAGAAAAGATAATGAGGTTAAAAATATAAGCGCTTATGAAGTCCCGAAGAATGTCACAATTACACCGCCTAGTGCTAATTCAGTAAATTCTCAGAACACTAATAAGAAAGATCCTCGAAGTTCAAGAAATGACAGGATGAACTCCACGCCCATACCGGTGTCATATGCAGAACTATACCCACAACTTTACGAGGCAGATCTGGTGAGACCGTATTATCTTTCACCTCTACAACCTCCTTATCCTCTATGGTATAATACAGGTGCTCATTGTGAATTTCACGCTGGGATTCTGTGGCATACTATTGAGAGTTGCACTGATTTCAAGAAGATGGTTCAGAATTTGATTAAAACTGGGGTTTTGAAGTTCGATGAACCTAATATTATGGCCAATCCTCTACCCAACCATGGAGGAAGAGGAGTAAATACTATAGAAGAAGATGATGAGGCCAAGCGACTAAAGACTAATGTATCTGAGGTTAGATCTCCTTTGAAATGGATGTTCGAACAATTGTACAATGCTGAGATGATACAAATAGACATGAAGATTGAAAAGGAAGTGGAATCAAGCCTATACTACGAATATCATCAAGAGGATGGCCATGAGATTCAACACTGTTCTGAATTCAGGTGCTTGATTCAAAAAATAATGGATAATAAGGAGATTGAATTCTTCAAAAAATGGGAGAGAAGAAGGAAGTAGAGGTGTACACCTCTAAGAATTCTGAAGTCAGGTATGGGGTGAACATGCCATTGGTCATTTCTGCTAGGCCAAAGGTTGGAAGTTCGACTAACTAAAACAAGCCGACAGTGACTCCAAGGGTGGTGATTTCTCCTCCGGCACCCTTCTGTTTTAAAGACACTCACAAGGTTCCTTGGAATTATGCAGCCAACGTAACGATACCAGGGAGATCAAAGCCACATAAAGAGGTAAAACCATTGAGTGAAGAAAATATGATCCCTGAAGAAAAAACAAGTGAAAATCCTGATGCTGAGATAGTAAATGAGGTCGGGCACTTCACTAGAAGCGGAAGATGTTACTCACGAAAGACGTCTAAAGAAGCTGAAAGGTGAAAGGGAAAGCTGCTATAGTTGCTAGAGAGGATTTTCGGGGAAGAGCCTCCTCCAAAGATAAATGAGCCCGTTACTGAGGAATAAGCCCAAGAGTTTCTAAAGTTTTTGAACACAGCGAGTACAACATAGTTGAACAGCTGAAGAGACAACATGCTAGAATATCTGTCCTTGAACTATTGTTGAGTTTAGAAGGGCACCGAAACGCTCTGATAAAGGTGCTTAATCAAATATTTGTCCTGAGCAATATATCAGTGAACAAACTGGAAAGAATTGTGAACCACATCACTGTAGACAACTATATCACCTTTACTGATGATGAGATCCCAAAAGGAGGAATGGGATCCATTAAGGCCCTGAATATAACAATCCACTACAAAGGATACGTTCTTCCATGAGTGTTAGTCGACAATGGATCAACGTTAAATGTTCTCCTGATGGTTACATTACAGAGGCTGCCAATTGATGATTCGCATATGAAAACTTATAAGAATACTATGAGAGCTTTCGACGGAACAACCCGAGATGTGTTGGGAAAGATTGAAGTCCCACTATTGATCGGGCCTGTGGTTTACAACGTTGACTTTGTGGTAATGGATATCAAACCAACCTACAATTGCTTACTGGTTAGGCATTGGATTCATTCTTCCGGAGCGATGCCATCATCATTGCATTAGAAAGCTGAAATATGTAATAGAAGGAAAACTGATCAGTATTGGGGCAAAGGAGGACATTATCGCCACCATATCCACTGACCCCCCAAACGTCAAGGAAGATGAGAATGCTCTAGAATGTTCGTTTAGAGCCCTCAAGTTTATAAATACAACTTTTATTGCCGAAGGGAGGCCGATACCTCGTCCGAGGTTGTCAAACTGTACAAAGATGACTGATCGTGAAACCCTTGGCAAAGGAGCAAGGACATGAAAAGGATTTGGGAAGAATCTGCAGGGATGCCTACGCCCAAAACCTGTTCTCATGAAGAAAGATCATTTTAGACTCGGGTTTAAGCCGAACATTCAACAAAGGGGTGCTAATCATTCCCCACATGTAACCGACTCTGAACTCAAATTTTAAAGAAATGAATCTCTAGTTGTTTTTTATGGTGTCGGGTCTACCAAAGTGACCGGTGACGACTCCAAATGTTTTTAAGATTAAATAAAAACAAAAATCAAATTATTGTGGTTAATTAAATGAAAAACTTGATTTAATAAGAAAACTGAATTTTCCAGGTAAAATGAATTAAGAAGGGTCAAAACCCTAATTTTTCAAGATTAATCGTCAGGCTATTTTCACACCCAGTTAAAAATGGTCACGACAGACAATTATCTCATACACATGCGGTGTAAAGTTTATTTATACAAGCATGTCTAATCCAAGGTTAAAATTCAAAATTGAAACTATTAACCCTAAGCCCCTAAATACCAAATACTAAACCCTAAACCTTAAACATTAAACCCTAAATTCCAACCATAAACCATATCTTCTATATCCTACAATCTAAATCTCCAAACCGTAAACTAAAAACATAAGCCTCTAACCTCTTTCTCACTTTCAACACGATTTGAAGTTGAGTATTCATTGATTCTTTGCTCTTTATGTTGTCTGCTTCGGCAGAAGTACTTATTGAATCCTAGAGAATACGTTCAACTCGTAATATCTTTAAGGACAGTTTTTTGTGCAACATCAAATAAATCTTATTTCTAACCTTTGTTCCGATTCAATTAAATATTTTCCTACAAATCTCATTCTCATTGATTCAGAAAGAATATTATCAATAATTGTGTTTTTTTTCAACAATTCGCGAGTATCGTTGCCATCCACTCCTTAATATTTATCGTTTCTTGTTATTTTGGATAAAATCGCATTAAAATAATGTCTTATTTACATTGATGTAATTTTTTGGTGTATCGTTATTAATTTACATTGGCATAAATTCGTTCTTTCTTTCTTTTTAGAGTTAATCTTTGACCTGCATACAATGATCAGTAACTAGTGTTGACAAGTTCTATTCACGTTTCTTTAAGGCAAGTACAATTAGTGGTGAGCGTTTGATCGAGTTGAGTAAAAAATTGAGTTATTTGAGTTGACGCGTCATATTTTTTAACTCAAACTTTATTTGAAAATTTTTTAATTCAAGTTGAGTTTTCGAGTTCTTATACAAATTTAATTACAATTTGATTCCAATTTAAACGACTTTCTCTAATCACATAAGATATGCATATATACTTCTTCATATTTTTTATATTGGTATATATAATAAGAAAAATTGAGGGACTCGAATCGAATTTAAAATTCAATCTATTAATTACTAAAAATTTCGAGTTATTCAAAATTTTATTACTTAAACTTTATTTGAAATTCTTTTCAAGTCGAGTTGAATTTATAAAATTTAAAGTCGAGTCGAGTTTTGCACACATCTAAGTACAACAAGGAGTAATATATAAACTCTTTACTAAGTTAGTGTCTCACCAGTGTGGGATACAACTACTTTTTTGCATTTAGGGGTGGCAATCGGGTGGGGAATAACTGAAAATTGTGGGGATCTGAATCGATGGGAATTAGGAATAACGGAAATCTTTACCCGCAGGGACAAGGACGGGGGAAGTTTTATAACCTAAGCTCAAATGGGGATGGGGATTGCTATATCCGAACTGTGGGGATAACCGAATCTTACCCATATAAATTACCGTAGGGATCTCCAGAAAATATTCGCAGGAACCCGATATTTTACAAAGTTTGATGGCCATAAGGGTAATTTACCTATTTTTCATCAAAAATCTATTCTCACCTGAGTATGGTCGGCTAGAGTAATTTTTAAAATTCTTCATAAATTCTATAAAAATAATTAGAATGTTGTCTATACATTGTTGTAAACATGATTTAGTCTAGTTTTGTTTAAAATATACGGTGGTCGATTTCGATATGTATTCTAAATAATATGAATATTTGAACATTGAAAGGTCATAAAAATTTGGCAGCAGATTTTTTTAAAAAAGTTTTAGCAGTGGCTTTGAAAAATCACCAAAAATTCTACAAGATAAATTATGAAGCGAGCCTTATATTTCTAAAAACAACAATAACAGTGACTTCAGAAATTATTAATTTCGAGTTATATATTAGGAATTATTAATTTTTAAGTGAGCAAAGGTCAGAATAAAAGGCAACAAAATATTTTTAAAAACATCAATAACAATGACTTCAAAAATTTACCATAAATTGTGTAATACCCTAACTTTACCCGGGCATGAGTATATATATAAATACATATTTCTCTTAGCAAATAAAAATAAATAGATAGATATGATAAACCCCAAAAACAACAAAACAGTCCCAAAATCCATTTTATAATGTCCATTTATATGGGTATATGTCCATTCTCAGTCCCAAGTCCAAATACAACTCAAAGGCTCATGTACAACTATTTACAATCAATTCCCACCCATTTCTCATAATTGAAAACCCAAGAAACACAAATATCTAAAAAGCCCTTTTTCTTGCTCAATTTAAGCCACGTAGCACTCTCCTATTGGTCTAAAAGCCACTCACATGGATTATAGTTTTTTTGGCATCGTTGACATTAGGGATGAAGTCATTTGCCACCCACCTATAAATAGGATTAAAGATAAATTTGTCAGATTCATTAACTACCATAATTAATACTAATCATCAATAATAAATAAAATAATAATATAACAATAAGAGAGCTTACCTCGGGAAGCTGAGGTGCCACGGGAAGCCGAACCGTCGTAGAGGTCAGAGAGCCACCGGAGCAGCGAATAGTCGCCGAAACTAGAGAACAAGACCTTCGTTGCACGACCAAGAAGGTAAACCTTTCTCCGTTTTTAGTTTCCTGCAAAAGTAGACACAAAAATGAGAACGAAGCAAAAATAATCGAAAAACAGAATTGAAAACATAAATAAAAAGAGGATTTGTGGCTTATCTTATTTGCGGTGGCCAGAGAAGATTTTAAGAGTGGTCGGAGTTGAAGAGAGTCGAGTTTCAGGTAGATATAGGTACTAGGCCTGCGAACAATGGTGGTTTTGACGAACCGAGCTTAGATCTAGGTTTTAGGAAAAAATGACTTTTTAAGGTTTTACGACGACTGAAAATTGCCTCACGGTCGTCGAAGTCTGGATCAGGGTGGCTGAAGCAAGGTTATAGATGATCGGTGTTCAGGGCGGTGGTCGGTAAACGTGAAAGTTGATCGAAATTAGGCTGAGATAGATCTAGGCGGAGGAGTACGTGACGATGCTCGCCAGAGTTCATCGTGTTCTTCGTAAACACGAAGAACACGGATGAAAGTCATCTCAAAACCATAGTTTTAATCTATTTTGGATTTGAAATTTGAGAAAGTTGGTGTTTTGGAAGAGAGAGAGAGTAGAAAGAGTTAAGAGTGGCTGATTTTGAGAGAGTGTGAGATTTCAAAAAAATGAGGAAAAAGGAAAAATTGGAAAATGAAGGTGCCTTTATATAGGCACGGTGCTTGGGCCGACAAGCCCGCGAATCCCCGGCTGGGCCCGCACCCTTCTTTTCTATTTCTTGTAAATGGGCTCTCAAGTTTCAATAAAATTCGATTCATCCCCTCATTGCTTTAACTCCAGTTTTAAATTCTTTTAATTTAGTCCTATATTTATTTTTTAAAATTTAATTTAATTGCCTTAAATTATATGATTGAATGCATGTTTTAAATTAATCATATTAGTATATTTTGCTAGATCATATAATACACTTAGATATAATTGCTCAGAGCCTTAGTCTTAGGTTCTTAATTAAGATTTAATTAATTAGGAAGATCATTGTAGCAATTTGATGTATATTAAGTGGAAACTTTGGGGTTCAAATTTGGATGGTGTTCCACTTGCTTGCAGTGGGATGTTATCTCAATATTAGCCTTAAAGAGGTACACTTAATATTCATTACAACTTAGAATTAAATAAATAACCTAGTTAATTAATAGAGCTTCAATTAGGATTATTACTTTAATTAATTAGAATGAACATTTAAATTAGTAAATATTATTTAAATTTAGGGTTCTAATATGGATGGTATTCAAGCAATTGGTACTATCTCATGGAAACTTTTGAATTTAATAATATTCATAGTTTAAAATAACTTAATTAATTAGAGCCATTTTTAAGTTAGAACTTAAAATAAACAAGACAATAATGAATCATGCATTAAAACCTTTTATGTTAGAAATATACTTTTTGAATATGAATAGCGGTGCTTCGAAATAGGGCTCTTTCAATCTCATATTCGGTTAAAAATATATTTTCTTATAAAAGGATACCTCCATTTGGAATTTAAATCCAGCTAATAATTAACGGTTAAATTAAATTCAAAATATTATTCAAAATACCAAAATGCCACGTAAAATTAAAATGTACCAATAACACGCATTTTTAGGGGTGCTAATCCTTCCCCACACGTAACCGACTCCCGAACCCAAACTTTTAAAAAAAGAATCTCTAGTTGTTTTATGGGTTCGGTCTACCTCGAAGTGACCGGTGGTGACTCCAAAATATTATCAAGATTAAATAAAGAAAAAATTTAATTTAACATGAAAAAACTTAATTTTTCAAGATTAAATAAATAAAAGGCCAAAATCCTAATTTTCAAAGATCAGTCGTCGAGCTATTTTCACACCCGATAAAAAAAATGGTCACAACAACTTGGCGACTCCATTTTGGATTTTAAGAGTCAGTGTAACATCTCAAAAACTGGCCTAGTCGGAATTGAGTTCCGGCGACCGGAATCTCGATATTGAAAGAGCCTAAATACTGCATTGATGTTGATTATATTTTCCTTCCTTTGGTAATGGACCTTAGTTGAGTCCACTCCTTAGTTAAGAATTTCTCTGGGATGATTAAATTCTGAAACTAAGCCAAGCGTATCGATACAGTGGGTCTGTATCAGTACGGTTCAACAGTTAATAACTAACTTACCTAATTAGGCTGAACCATATCGATAAGACTATGGGGTGTATCGGTACGGGCATCTGTCAAAAATGATTTTAGTGATTAATTAAAGAGAATTGAAGAGGTTGGGGTGAGTCACCTCCTTGCTTACCGCCACCCACGTGAACAATAACCTTTTGGTTGACAAAAGAGGGTAATTGATTAAGGAAAATAAATTTAGTATCATTAAAAGGCTTGCTTCCAAGCTAGGAAACCATGTGATTCATTGCTTGGGAGGTAACCCTTGTACAAAGGAAACCAGATGTGTATAAGGGAAAAATGTGTAAACAATACTTTTAAGTGTTTCTTAGTTTCACCAAGCCTTCCCCGTAACATTCCTATCATATTTTCTCTCAAGCATAAGTAAGCACCGCCATTTCCATCTTCAACCTTGAGCTCCCAAGCAAGAACCTCTCTTGTTTAACTTCTTAGAATTGAGTTTCCTCCAATTTATCGATACTATCGAATAGCTCTTGATTGGGTAAGAATAAGCCCTCTATCAATTGCTCAAATCCATGGATATATTGAGTTTAATTTCAAATTGAAGTTGTTGATCTTATAAACTAATCCATGGAAATCCTTCTTACTCAATAGCCAATAGTTAATTTTGAACATAGATATTGAATTTGGTATTGTTATATTGCTTCCAATACCATACTATCAATTCTAATTAATTTCTATTATTGTAACCTAGCTCAAGAATTGGAGAAAGATCCCCTGTCATCTCCAACGAAAGCTAGAAGCAAAGGAGTTGTAATCCGTGAGCCTTGAGATCTTCAGAGTTGACGTGAGTGTAGTTGGAGTCTCAGAATAAAGCTAGGTGCCTTTCCCGGTATCATTGACATTGAATTTAGCATTGCTAACCTTATTTGTAAAGGATGTTGCATCGAACCACTTAGTGGACATCATTGGTAAGTATCGGTAAGTATAGCATCGAATGTTGGACATCGATATGGCTATCGTCATTGAATCATAGAAATATAGAATATTGATCATAGAGCATTGTCATTGCCATGGTCATAGGCATTGTCATCAAGCATTGTTAATGCCATTGTTATTGTTATCAAAACATTAAAAATGAATCCAAGGTCATTGGTATTGTCGTGAAAGTCATTGAATATTGCTATTGCCATTGCTATTGATATTGCTATTGAACATTGCTATTGAATATTGTCATCACTATTGGTAATGCTATTGAACATTGTTATTGAAAATTGTCTATTAACAAGGACATTGGACATTGTTATTGTTACTAAACATTGGTTAATGATATTGTTATCGGACCTTGGATTCGAAGGACATTTGATACAATTGGCATGCCATAGAATTCATGAGCTCAGTGTATTGTTGGACTATGGTCCTAGGGCTACGACCTATATTGATCTAGTAAGGCGGAGGGATTAGACCATTTATTGATTTGGCGAGGCATAGAAATTCATGCAGCCACTATCTTGAATCGATCTAAGGGTTATTGTTAAAATATGATAATATTGCTATTGGACATGGATTTTGCATCGCTATCATTGATCCATTCCATTATCATTATTTTTATATGTATGAAAATGCATAGCATTGATATTGACTTAGTTATGACTACCTCACTAGGCAAAATATGCCTAATGCATTTCATTTCATACATTTCAGGTTAAAAGAACCATTGTCAGAGATCGTAGAAGTTGAAGCGTTGTACAAGTCACAAGCATGCTAGAGTAAAGTGACTAAAATGGCAAAGTAGTTAAACTAGTTACTTATGGCCCTTTTGTTGTGTATATATGGTCTATGTTTTGTATAAGGCTATATGGCCCTAAAATGGCTTTTATGTTGTACTAAAAGTGACTAAAATGACATAATTGGCTCTTAAAAGGTGAAAACATAGCAACCAATCTCATATGGCCATAAATTTTGACATGCCAGTAGTTTAATATGTTAAAATCTTGCTGGTAAAGTTTCATTGCATTTGGACAACGTTTAGTAGGTTATTTGAATAAAAACCAGCTAAAATCTGTCATTATAGAGCAAGGCGTATCGATGCAGGTGATGGTGTATCGGTACGGCCTTGCCTAATTGATCTGGCCAACATGAGTCAAAAGGAGCATATCGATACTGCCTAGAGCATATTAGTACGGATTTTGGTCACTAGAATTTGGCTATAAAAATGGTATCGATATGGGTTTAAGGCATATCGATACGAAGTTAACGCGGTCAACCAGTATCGATACGACCCTTAATAGTATCGATATGAGTTTGTTACCCATGTGTCTAGAATTTGGAAAATTGGCTTAGTGTATCAGTACGGTGTCGTTAATTCTGTTAAAAATCATAGAATACAGTTTTGCATTAATTACAAAATGGTTACTAAATATTGCATAAGTTAAATTGGATGATTAAATGAGTTCCAAATAACATGAAAATTTATTCGGGTATTGATTATGGATGGAATTTCACTTTTAGTAATACTAATTTCTGATAAGGACCACTAAAGTACTAAATTTATAATTTAGTCCTCAAAGCTTGAAAAGGGGTTAAAATTGGTCATAATTGGATAATCGTAGACTCGTAACGGACTAATTGGAATAACAATATTGTTTGTTAGTATGATAACATTGATTATTGTATAAGAATTATTGTATTGATCATTGTATGGTTCACCGATAGCATATCAAACCCGATTCTCGACCAGGCTGGGAAGGGGGTGTTATATTTGTGGTATCAGAGCTAGAGCTTAGTCGATTCTAGGACTAAACCGAAGCTTATTGAATTGTTATTGTGTTACTTTTCCACCTAGGAGTTGTATATTGTCTATATTGTGACTTGTCGACTAATCCGATATCTTGATGTTATAGATATGTCTGAGACTAACCAAGCCCACATCAATGAGCCTGCTACCGGCTCCTCGACCCATGGTAGGGAAGTAAGGGGAGACCCACCTAATCCCCTACCTAAGAACGTTGAGCCGGAGTTGCCTAATGCTCAGGCTGAGTGTTACCGGAACATGGCCGACATGTTCAAGCAATTCATGACATCTATGAGGGCTGAGACAATAGTGTAACCTACTCCGATTGCTATCCAGTATGCTCGGGCCCAAATTGATAAATTGGCATCACTCCGAGCCTATACTTTCACTGGCCAGGATGATGATAACCATGAGACCACAGAATACTAGCTAGACAATACATTGAGAATCATGAATAAACAGTTGTAGTGTTCTGATGAGCATAAGCTAGAGTGCACCCTAACATTGCTAGCTGTTGAAGCACTCCAATGGTGGGAGACCACCATTCTCGCTATTCCTGAAGAGACCATTACCTGGGAGTTCTTTCTTCAAGAATTTTGAAAGAAGCATATTAGCGAGTACTACCTCGCAGAAAGGTGTAGTATCTTCTTTCATCTAAAGCAAGGTGGTCGACCTATCGAGCAGTAGGTCCATAATTTCTGCAAGTACTACCGGTATGGTGCAGAATACATCAAAAAAGAGAAAGACAAATGCAGCATATTCATTGTCGGGCCTATCGACGAGCTACGCCCTATGTTTACTGCCTTAGGCATCACTGACTTTCAGGACCTCGTGAATCGAGTTAAGGCCACTGAAGTTGCACAGAGGGCTTAGAGAATGGGTGGATTTAGCAAGTTCGAGAAAAGATTCAGATATAACTCCCGACCTCCCAAGTGGAATAATAAGGGCAAGTATCATGGCCCTAATCAGAATGCATATTCACAACCTTCCCGTTTTGGGAACATTGAGAGCCCTCAGACCATAACGCAATCTTTTATCAAGACAGCCTCAGTTGAAAGCATTGGAGGCTCCAATTAAAGTTCATAGAATCCACTTTGCAACTACTGCTAGAAATGACATCCAGTGGGTCAATGCCGTAAGCAGACTAGAGCATGCTCTATTATGGAAAATAAGGTCATTTCATCCGTGATTGTCCTCTTAGTTCGACCAATTCCACTATTGCACCAGCAAACGTTGCCTTCCCAGTTCAATCCTTCCGAAGCAAGGGATCGAGGCAAGGATCATCTGGAGTTGCGAGTAAACCTAGTGGCTCAGGAAAACCATCAAACTGCCAGTAATGTAAGGCACCTACTCAAATGTACCATGTGAGGATTTGAGAGGATGATGATGAACTCGATGTTATTGTAGGTACTATTGAACTGTACTCACATTCTTTGTACGCATTGATTGATCCTGGCTCTACACATTCTTTCATAAGTGTTGAGTTAGTCAAGAAGCATAGAATAACTAGCAAACCTATAGCGTCGAGAGTTTCTGTCACGAACCCATTGGGTGATTGTGTCACTGTAAGTCTTGTGTGCAGGAATTGTCCTTTGATGATACAAGGGATTCCATTTTTGGTCGACTTGTTGGCCTTACCGATCCATGAGTTTGATGTCATACTAGGCTTGGATTGGCTTAACAAGCACCAAGCTTGTGTGAACAATAATAAAAGGAAGTTGTACCTTTGAGGCCTTGGCAAAGAAACCATTGTTCTAATGAACTCCCGAGGATCATCAATGTAACACTCCCTTCTATGCCCATGAGGAAATCGGGTCAGAGAATGCTACCGAAGACGGATTTGGAGTTTGGAGACTTGATCGGAGATTGAAATCTTATTCAGCATGTCTTTTTAATCTTCCTTTACGAATTATTGAACTAACTCATAATAGCTTACTTGATTTGGGGTCAATTTTAAACTTTTATAAGCTTAGAGACTAAATTGTAATTTTACCAATTGAGGGACTTAATCGGAATTTCCTTTTACCAATCTTCAATTAAGCCTACCAATTATTTCCCTGTGAAGTTTCGTTACTAACAGAGATCGTTACATATCCAATTAGGCTATACAAGTTTTAGTGACCATTTTATAAACTTCTTCAAATTGAGTTTTAAGCCTTTTAACAGAATTAACTAACTCCGTACTGATACACATAGTGCCATATCAGTACACTAAGCCAAATTTTCATTTTTTAGACTCAAGGATAACAAGTCGGTATCAATACCCCTAAACCCATATCGATACGCATTGACCTAGGTTGACTGTTTCGATACACCTTAAAGACCATATCGATACAATTTATTTTTCAGACCTTACTGTCCAATTTTGTATCGATACACCTCCTATGTGTTTCGGTACAGCCTATTTTATCAAGTCCAATTATGCAAGGCCGTATTGATACAGCTTGACCTGTATCGATACGCATGCCCTGTAATGACAGATTTTATCTAGTTTTTATTCGAATTAACCTGTTAAACGTTGTCTGAATTTAACCAAAATTTACCAGCAAGTACAATATCCATATTTTAATAGCATACAAAATTTTAGAACGTTCGAAGTCCATTTACAAAAATTTCACCTTTTAGGGCTTTTAGGCTCATTTTCTAGTTACTCACAATCATACCATATTAACCATTAAGCATTTGGTCACCTTTAGATTGTTACACATACATAGTAAAGCACATTTATAACATGTTTAGACCATATGCCACCATACTAGGAGTTTAAAGCAAAAGATAAGCATACATATGGTTCGTAGGAGTGACTTGCAACCGCAACACACAATCGGAGGCCGAAATTCTTTAAGATCCTGAAATGCACGAGACACACGAATGTTAGGTTTACATAGCCTAGTGAGGTAGTCATAACAATGCACAATAAACTTATTAACTACATGAATGACATATGGGCATGCTTGATCAACAATTCACATTGCATTAATCATATAAGAACATATTCAAGCCATTAGTCATGTTTTCATATAGCAATTGTAAATCACAATAACATATCATTTCCTTGGACATGGTAACCAATGGATACGCGAATTCCCCTGTACACCACACTTATCAGAAATAGGCCGTAGCCTTGAGCCGTAGCTCCGGATAGTCCCTTACACAATCCATCCTTATTTCACCATACATATAGGCCGTAGCCCCAGACCGTACTCCAATCCCTTATTTGGTGAGCTCGAATAACCCTATGGCATGCCAATTGTATCCAATGTCCACAATGTCCAAGATCACATATTTCATCATAAATTCTTACAATTCGGATCACATCATATCGGATAGCAAATTGAGCCTTAGCTCCACATAACATATCATAACACAATTATATCAAAATCCATATACAAGCGTGAATCGGATATCACATATGAACTTACAAATATATCAAACATTATTGAAGCTTACCATGCTTACCGTCAGAGTCTTCATATGCTGCTCTATTTGAGCCATTAAACACAAATGCAATCATAACACAAAACAAATGCAACAGGATGGCTCCGGGCCAATCTCTTGACACAACAACACTCACCTAGTATTCAGAAACTTCAAGTTTCTTGAATTTTGATTCCTTTGCTCTTAGGCTTGTTTAGAGATGACAGATTGTTTCCTTCCAATTTTTGGGCTAGGAAGAAACACATGGAATCGTTACAATCACCGTATAGTACTCACTTTGATGATTAGGCTTGGAATTTAGATTTAGAATTTAGATTTGAAATTAGACTCCAATCGTTACAATCACCATATAGGTCAGGGATTGGATCGAGGTGCTTGCTTAAGCTTGAGGTTGAGGACAACAATGGTGGTGCTTGCTTGTTGGAAGACAAGGGTAGGGTATAGTTACGGGAGGTTCAAAGTGTGAAAGAAAGCTTTTGTTTCACATTTTAAAACCACTTTCCTTCTTTAATCATTCTCCCACCAACATATGGACCAATGGGGAGGTTTCCTATTCTTGAGGGTTTGCTAAACCCAATTCAATAACCTTTCCTTCCTTTCATTCAATTGTCAATTGGATGACAATTAGTCACATTTTCTGAGGTGTTTCACATGGGAGGGGCAAGCTAGGTGGTGATTCATCACCCTAACCCCTTTTATCGTTCAATTTAATATTAAAAGCAAATTTATGTAGAGACCCGTATCGATACACCTTATGTCTGTATCGATACGACCAAACTAAAATGGGTAAGTTCGTTATGGTAGTTAGGCCATACTAATATAGGTCTCGTTGTATCGAAGTGCCTAGCTAAATCGTACCAATACCAGTCCTACCGTATCGATAATCCTAGCTTAAAAACAACATTTTCAACTTTGAATTTCTTACGAAAAGGTCCTCGCAACTTACATCATGTCCAAACAACTTTCATTGCTTCAAATTGAGTACAAGGATTGGAAGATTACAGTTCTGAGCATACCCGATACAAAATTTTCGGTTACCAAAACAAAATTCTGACTAGGCCAGTTTTAGGGATGTGACAACTCTCCCCCTTAAGAAAATTTTTCATCGAATTTTCACCTTAGTTGAATAAATGGGGGTACTACTTCTGCATCATCTCTTTTAGTTCCCACGTGGCTTCTTCCACCGAATGACTTCTCCACAAAACTTTCACTAAGGACACAAACTTGTTTCGAAGTCTCTTGATTTCTCGTGCGAGGATCTGTACATGTTCTTCCTCCTACGTCAGATTGGGCTGAATCTCCATAGACTATGGTTTGATCATATGGGAAGGGTCTGACCTGTACTTCTACAGCATAGATACATAGAAGACATTATAGATTCGACTTAACTCTTCAGGAAGAGCTAGTCGGTAAGCAACAAGTCCAACTCTTTTGATCACTTCGAATAGACCAATGAAACGAGGACTTAGTTTCCCCCTTTTGCCAAAGAGAAGGATCTTTTTCCACGAAGATACTTTAAGGATGACTTTCTCACCAACTTCGTACTGAATATCCTTTCTTTTCAAATCAGCACAGGCTTTCTATCAATCAAAAGCAGCTTTGAGCTGATCACGGATGATGGTCACCCTTTCTTCAGTTTCCCAAAGTAAGTCAGGGCCTAACACCTTGCCTTCTCCAAGTTCGGTCCAACAGAGAGGGGTTTTACACCTCCTCCTATAAAAGGCTTCATATGGAGCCATTTGAATCGAGGCTTGGTAGCTATTGTTGTATGCGAACTCCACCAAAGGCATGGATTTCTCCTACGAATTCTCGAGGTCAATAATGCAGGTTTGGAGCATTTCTTCCAGAATCTACAAGGAAGAGTCAAGGTTGATATGAAATACATATACACATGAACCGAATGAAGATATAAGGTTACCTTAATAACTCTTTCGGATTGGCCATCGGTTTGAGGATGGAAAGCATTGCTTAGGTGTACTCGAGTTCCCAAAACCTCTTGTAGGGTTCTCCAAAATTGGGATGCAGAGCGTGGATCACGATCGGAAATGATGGACATAGGAATTTTGTGCAAACGAATAACATCCTGGATGTATAACTCAACTAAACTGAAGTCCATTCTCACCATAATAAAATGAGAAGATTTGGTAAATCGGTCTACAATGACCCAAACAATGTCGTGCTTCTTCAGTGTTAGTGGCAAGCCACTTACGAAGTCCATCATAATATGTTCCCACTTCCATTGTGGAAGTTTAATAGGTTGTAAGAGACCCATAGGTACTTTGTGCTCAGCTTTAACCCGCTGACAAGTCAAGCACCTTGCCACAAAGTCCCTGATCTCTCTTTTCATGCCAGACCACTAGTATAATTCTTTTAGGTCTTTATACATCTTAATAGCTCCAGGATGAATAGAAAAGGGGCTCGAATGAGCTTCATTTAGGATTTGACCCCAAAGGTCATCATCATCAGGGACGCAGACACGGTTCCGAAAACACAACAAAACTTCAGAGTTCATAACAAAATCAGGATCCGGCTTATCCTTGATCTTAGCAATGAGAGTTCGCAACTCCTTATCAGATTCTTGGAGTACTTTGATTCGGGACACAATGGTTGACTGAACTCTTAATTCATCTAACAACTTGCCATGCTTCTTGAGTCGAAAATGAGCATTCAAACACTTTGGAGAGAGAGTAGGTTTTCGACTAAGATCATCAGCTACGACATTGGCTTTACTGGGGTGGTAATCAATAACCAAGTCGTAGTCCTTCAGAAGCTCTATTCACCGACGTTGACGGAGATTCAACTTTTTCTGAGTCAAAAGGTATTTAAGACTTTTATGATCCGTGTATAAATAACACTTCTCACCATAAAGATAGTGCCTCCAAATTTTCAACGCAAACACAATAGCGGCCAATTCCAGATCATGTGTCGGATAGTTTAACTCATTAGGTTTAAGCTGACGTGAAGCATAATAAATGACTTTTCCTTCCTACATAAATACACAGCCTAATCCTAGGTAGGATGCATCACCATATACGGTGAAGTCTTTGCCTGACTCGGGTTGCACCAAGATATGGGCATGGGTTAGAACTTGCTTAAGTTGATCAAAACTTATTTGTTATTCCACCGCCCACACAAAGGGAGTTTCTTTATGGACAAGCTTCGTCAAGGGCACAACAATCATCGAGAATCTCTTAATGAATCTACGGTAGTAGCCTGCAAGGCCCAAAAAGCTACGAACTTCTCCAATATTCTTCGGAGGAATCCAATCAAGAACTACTTGGATCTTCCTTGGGTCAGCTTGAATTCTTGTAGAAGAAATCATATGTCCCAGAAAGGATACTTCGGGTATCCAGAACTCACATTTGCTAAATTTGGCATACAACCGCTTCTCTCGGAGGGTCTGAAGCACAATCTGAAGATGATCTTCGTGAGTGGCTGTCTTTGGAGTAGATCAAGATGTCATCTATGAACACAACCACGAAACTATCTAGATAGGGCCGGAACACATGGTTCATCAAGTCCATGAAGGTTGCAGGTGCGTTAGTAAGCCCAAAAGGCATTACCAAGAACTCATAGTGGCCGTATCTAGTTCAGAAGGTAGTCTTTGGAATGTCAAACTCCTTTACTTGCATCTGGTAATATCTGGACCGTAGGTCTAACTTAGAGAAGATAGAAGCATCCTTTAATTGATCAAAGAGATCATCGATCCTTGGTAACAGATACTTGTTCTTAATGGTCACTCTATTCAACTGACGATAGTCAATGCACAAACGCATCGACCCATCCTTTTTTTTGACAAACAAAACCGGTGCTCCCCAAGGTGAGGAACTCGGTCGTATGAATCCCTTATCCAAAAGGTCTTGGATTTGGGCCTTTAATTCCTTCACCTCAACTGGAGCTATTTGGTACGAAGCAATGGAGGCTAGGGTAGTCCCCGGTTGCACTTCAATTCCAAATTCTACTTCTCAGGTTGGAGGGAGTCCCGAAAGTTTATCGGGAAACACATCAAGAAACTCTTTCACAACAGGCACATCTTCAAGTTTCAACTCTTCCTTAGACTCCATGGCACACATAAGGATCTTTTTAGGCTTGGGTTTGGATTTCATCAAGGTTATACTCTCCTTACCGAGTCCACGAAGGTACAACTTCTTCTTCGAGCAATCTACCCAAGCTATACAAGTTTTAGTGACCATTTTATAAACTTTTTAAAACTGTGTTTTAAGCATTTTAACATAATTAACTAACTCTGTACTGATATACTTAGTGTCGTATCAATACACTAAGCCAAATTTTCATTTTTCAGATTCAAGGATAACAAGTCGGTATCGATACCCCTAAACCCATATCGATACGCGTTGACCTAGGTTGACCGTTTTGATACATCCTAAAAACCGTATCGATACAATTTATTTTTCAGACCTTACTATCCAATTTCGTATCGATACACCTCTATGTGTATCGATACGCCCTGTTTTACTAAGTCGAATTATGCAAGGCCGTACCGATACAGCTTGACCCATATCGATACGCGTTCCCTATAATGATATTTTATCTGGTTTTTCTTAGACTTAACCTGTTGAACGTTGTCCGAATTTAACCAAAATTTACCAGCAAGTCCAATATCCATATTTTTTAATAGCATACAAAATTTTAGAGCGTTCTAAGTCCATTTACCAAGTTTTCACCTTTTAGGGCTTTTAGGCTCATTTTCTAGTTTAACTAACTCACAATCAAACCATATTAACCATTAAGCATTTGGTCACCTTTAGACTATTACACATACATAGTAAAGCACATTTATAACATGTTTAGACCATATGCTACCTTATTAGGAGTTTAAAGCAAAATATAAGCATACATATGGTTCGTAGGAGTGACTTGCAACTGCAACACACAATCGGAGGTCGAACTTCTTTAAGATCCTGAAATGCATGAGACACACAAATGTAGGCTTACATAGCCTAGTGAGGTAGTCATAACAATGCACAATAAACTTATTAACTATATGAATGACATATGAGCATGCTTGATCAACAATTCATGTAGCATTAATCATATAAGAACATATTCAAGCCATTAGTCATGTTTTCATATAGCAATTGTAAATCGCAAAAACATATTATTTCCTTGGACATGGTAACCAATAGATACACGGATTCCCCTGTACACCACACTTATCAGAAATAGGTCATAGCCTTGAGTTGTAGCTCCAGATAGTCCCTTACAATCATCTTTATTTCACCATATATATAGGTCGTAGCCCCGTACCGTAGTCTAATCCCTTACTTGGTGAGTTCGAATAACCCTATGGCATGCCAATTGTATCCAATGTCCACAATGTCCAAGATCGCATATTTCATCATAAATTCTGACTGTCTGGATCACATCAGATCGGATAGCAAATTGAGCCTTAGCTCCACATAACATATCATAACACAATTATATCAAAATCCATATATAAGCATGAATCATATATCACATATTAATTTACAAATATATCGATCATTATTGAAGCTTACCGTTAGAATCCTCATATGCTTGCTCTATTGAGCCCTTAAACACAAATGCAATCATAACACAAAACAAATGCAACGGGATGGCTTTGTGCCAATCCCTTAACACGACTACACTCACCTAGTATCGGAGACTTCAAGGTTCTCAAATTTTAATTCTTTTTCTCCTAGGTTTGTTTGGAGATGATAGATTGTTTCCTTCCAATTTTTGGGCTAGGAAGAAACACATGGAACCGTTACAATCGCAATATAGTACTCACTTCGATGATTAGGCTTAGAATTTAGATTTGAAATTAAACTCCTATCATCCTTGGATCTTGAAATTTGATTGAGGGCTTTTACTTATCGAGATACAAGCTTTCAAATGCTATATTGAGATTAAACAAAGGTCAGGGATTGAATCGAGGTGCTTTCTTAAGCTTGAGGTTGAGGACAACAATGCTGGAGCTTGCTTGTTGGAAAACAAGGGTAGGTTTTAGTTTACGGGAGGTTCAAAGTGAGGAAGAGAGCTTTCGTTTCTCATTTTAAAACCACTTTCCATCTTTAATCATTCTCCCACCAACATATGGACCAATAAGGAGCTTTTCTATTCTTGAGGGTTTGCTAAACCCAATTCAATCACCTTTTCTTCCTTTCATTCAATTGTCAATTAGTTATCTTTTTTGAGGTGTTTCACGTAGGATGGGCAAGCTAGGTGGTGAGTCATCACCCTAACCCCTTTTATTTTTCAATTTAATATTTAAAGCAAATTTCTGCAAAGACTCGTATCGATACCTTATGGTCGTATCGATACGACCAAACTAAAATGGGTAAGTTCGTTATGGCAGTTAGGCCGTACTAATATAGGTCTCACTATATCAAAATGCTTAGCCAAACCGTACCGATACTCTTAGCTTAAAAACAACATTTCTAACTTTGAATTTCTTACAAAAAGGTCCTCGCAACTTACATCAAGTCCAAACAAATTTCATTGCTTCAAATTGAGAACAAGGATTGGAAGATTACAGTTCCGAGCATACCCGATACAAAATTTCCCCAGTCACCAGAACCAAATTTCGATAGGCCAGTTTTAGGGATATGACAATCAATGTGTGCCTTGTCATTAGAAGCCAAGGATGAACCTTGCTTATCAGATGTTGACACTGTATGTGAATTTCCTAATGTTTTCCCTAATGAACTTCCAGGTCTCCCTCCAACCCGTGATGTTGAATTCAATATCAAAGTGCAACCTAAAACTACCCCAGTTTCTATTACCCCTATCGAATGGAAGCCATTGAGCTAAAGGAATTGAAAGCACAGATTCCATATTTGCTTGATAAAGGCTTCATTCAGCTGAGTTCCTCGCCCTGGGGAGCTCTGATTCTCTTTGTGAAGAAGAAGGATGGTTCTATGAGACTATGCATTGATTATTGGCAGTTGAACAAGGTGACCATCAAGAACAAGTACCCATTGCCAGGATAGATGACCTATTTGATTAGCTCAAGGATGCCTCTATGTTTTCAAGATTGGTTTGAGGTTCGAGTATTATCAAATAAGAGTTAAAGATTGTGGTGTACCCAAAACTTCTTTTTGTACCAGGTACGTCAGTACGAATTTTGGTGATGCCTTTTGGGATAACTAACACACCGGTAGCTTTTATGGATCTAATGAATCAGGTTTTTAGACCCTACCTCGATAAACTTGTAGTGGTATTCATTGATGGCATCCTAATCTATTCTAAGAATGTTGCGTAACATCGTGAACATCTTTGTATCGTGCTTCAAACCCTTCGTGAGAGGCAGTTATTCGCCAAGTTCTCCAAATGTGAGTTTTGGCTTACCAAAGTTGCTTTTCTTGGGCACATTGTATCGGCTTCGAGCATCCAAGTAAACCCGAAGAAGATTCAATCCATCCTTGATTGGCATCCATCGAAGAACATTGGTGAGGTGAGAAGTTTTCTTGGCCTTGCTGGCTATTATAGAAGATTCGTCAAGGGATTTTCTATGTTAGTAGCTCCATTGACTAAGCTATTGCAAAAAGAAGCTCCATTTGTTTGTACCGAGGAACAACAACGGACTTTTGACCAATTAAAGCAAGTGTTGACTCATGCACCAGTCCTAACCCAACCTGAGTCTGGAAAAGACTACACAGTTTATAGTGATGCATTACATCTCGGGTTAGGATATGTATTGATGCAAGATGGCAAAGTCATTGCATATGCTTCGAGACAACTTAAGGCACATAAGATGAACTATCCCACCCATGATCTGGAATTGGCCGTGGTTATATTTGAATTGAAAATATGGATGCACTATCTCTACGGGGAAAATTGTTATCTCTTCACCTAGTATCTTCAGCAACGGAGATGGATGGAACTCCTTAAAGACTATGATCTTGTCATAGATTACCATCCGGGCAAGGCCAATGTTGTAGTTGATGCTCTCAGACGCAAACCTTTACATGCTCCTTGAGCCATTAATGCTCACTTCTGACTTCGGAAACACCATTATTTTGTAGTTGAACTTCAAGTTCAGTCTACCACTGTTTCAAGAATCAAAGCATTGCAAGACCAAGATTCAGAACTCCAACCCATTGTCTCTAGACTTTAGGATATTCTTGATTCCAGAATCAACTCTGAAGGACTCTTATGTTTCTGTGATCGGGGTTGTGTACCTAATGATGATTCACTTTGTAATGATATTCTTAAGGAAGCTCATTCAAGTTCGTTCTCTATTCATGCGAGTTCCGTGAAGATGTACAAAGACCTCCGTGAATTATATTGGTGTACAGGCATGAAACAAGCTATAATTGATTTCGTGTCCAAGTGTCTTACTTGTCAGCATGTTAAAGCTGAGCACTGTGTCCCTACTGGATTATTACAACCCATCGATCTACCGTAATAAAAGTGTGAGAAGATCACTTTGGACTTTGTTAGTGGTCTACCCTTGACTCTTTCTAAACACGATTGTATTTGGGTCATTGTGGACTATCCCGCCAAGTCAGCACACTTCGTACCAGTTAGAATGGGCTACGGTCTTCCAAAGTTAGCTAACTTGTACATTAAGGAAGTTATTCGACTCTATGGAGCGCCATAATCTATCATCTCTGATTGAGATCCACGGTTTGCTTCTTGATTTTGGAGAACATTACAGAGAGCTCTAAGCACTAGAGTCAACCTTAGTATTGCCTTTCACCCCTAGTCTGATGGATAATTAGAAAAAGTAATCCAGATTTTGGAAGACATTCTACGTGAATGCATCATTGATTTTGGCAGATCATGGGAGAAATCCCTACCACTTATCGAGCTTGCCTACAATAACAGCTACCAAGCTTCAATCAAAATGGCACCGTATGAAGCATTGTACGGTAGGCATTGTCGAACCCTATTATGCTGGTCTAAACTCGGCAAAGGTAAAATGTTAGGCCCTAATCTACTTTAGGAAACTGAAGAACAGGTTACCATTATCCACGATCTCTTGAAAGCTGTCTTCGACCAACAAAAGGCCTATGCTGATCTTAAGCGAAGGGAAATTCAATACGAAGTTGGCGAGAAAGCATTCCTTAAAGTACCATATGGAAGAAAGTTATGAGGTTTGGCAAGAAGGAGAAGCTAAGTCCCCGGTTTATTGGACCTTTCGAGGTTTTTGAAAGAGTGGGCCCTGTGGCTTATCAGTTATCATTGCCCTTAGAATTAAGCAAAATCCATGATGTATTCCATGTATCAATGATCCAGAAATACCGATCTGACCCCTTGCATGTTATTGATCCCGAGTCAGTCGAGATTCAACCCAATTTATCCTACATGGAAGAACTGGTTCAAATCCTTGCAAAAGAAGTTAAGAGGCTTCACAACAAATCTGTACCATTAGTCAAAGTACTCTAGAGCCACTCTTTCGAAGAAGCTACTTGGGAACCTAAGAAGACAATGAAGAAGCAGTACTATCATCTCTTCGGTTCAGGTAAAAATTCGAGGACAAATTTTTCTTAAGAGGGAGAGTTGTAACATCCCAAAAATTGGTCTAGTCGGAATTGGGTTCCGACGACTAGAAACTCGATACTGAAAGAGCCTAAATACTGTATTGATGTTGATTATATGTTCCTTTCATTGGTAATGGACCTTAGTTGAGTCCACTCCTTAGTTAAGAATTTCTCTAGAATGATTAAATTCTAAAACTAAGCCAAGTGTATCGATATAGTGGGTCCTGTATCGGTACAGTTCAACAGTTAATAACTAACTTACCTAATTAGGCTGAACCGTAACAATACGGCTATGGGGTGTATCGGTACGGGTATATGTTAAAAATGATTTTAGTGATTAATTAAAGAGAATTGAAGAGGTAGGGGTGAGTCACCTCTTGCTTACCCCCACGCACGTGAACAATGACCTTTTTGTTGAGAAAAGAGGGCAATTGATTAAGGAAAAGAAATTTAGTATTATTAAAAGGTTTCCTCTCAAGCTAGGAAACCATGTGATTCGTCGCTTGGGAGGCAACCCTTGTACAAAGGAAACCGGTTGTGTATAGATGTGTAAACAATACTTTTAAGTGTTTCTTAGTTTCACTGAGCCTTCCTCATAACATTCCTATCATATTTTATCTTAAGCATAAGCAAGCACCGCCATTTCCATCTTCAACCTTGAGCTCCCAAGCAAGCACCTCTCTTGTTTAACTTCTTAGAATTGAGTTTCCTCCTATTTACCGATACTATCAAATAGCTCTTGATTGGGTAAGAATAAGCCCTCAATCAACTGCTCAAATCCATGGATATATTGAGTTTAATTTCAAATTGAAGTTGTTGAGCTTATAGACTAATCCATGGAAATCCTTCTTGCTCATTAGGCAATAGTTAATTTCGAACATAGATATTGAATTTGGTATTGTTATATTGCTTCCAATACTATACTATCGAATGTAATTCATTCCTATTGTTGTAACCTAGCTCTAGAATTAGAGAAAGATCCCCCATCATCTCCAACGAAAGTTAGAAGCAAATGAGTTGTAATTCGAAAGCCTTGAAAGCTTCAGAGCCGAGGTGAGTGTCGTCGGAGTCTCAGGATGAGGCTAGATGCCATTCTCAATTTCATTGACATTGAATTTAGCATTGCTAACCTTATTTGTAAAGAATGTTGCATCGAACCACTTATTGGACATATTGGTAAGCATCGGTAAGTATAGCATTGGATGTTGGACATCGATATGGTTATCGTCATTGAATCATAAAAATATAGAATATTGATCATAGAGCATTGTCATTGCCATGGTCATAGGCATTGTCATCAAGCATTGTTAATGCCATTGTTATTGTTATCAAAACATTGAAAATGAATCCTAGGTCATTGATATTGTCATGAAAGTCATTGAACATTGCCATCGCTATTGATATTGCTATTGAACATTGTAATTGAATATTGCCATCACTATTGGTAATGCTATTGAACATTGTTATTGAATATTGTCATCACTATTGGTAATGCTATTGAACATTGTCTATTAACAAGGACATTGGACATTGTTATTGTTACTGAACATTGGTTAATGATATTGTTATCGGACCTCAGATTTGAAGGACATTAGATACAATTGGCATGCCGTAGAATTCATGAGCTTAGTGTACGAGTAGACTATGGTCCTAGGGCTATGACCTATATTGATCTGGCGAGGCGGAGGGATGTTTTGTGATATCGGTCATACTGGCAAGGAGGAGGGATTAGACCATTTATTGATTTGGCGAGGTGTAGGAATTCGCGTATATACTATTCTGAATCGATCCAAGGGTTATTGTTAAAAATATGATAATATTGCTATTGGACATAGTTATTGCATCGCTATCATTGATCCATTCCATTGTCATTATTTTTATATTTATGAAAATGCATAGCATTGATATTGACTTGGTTATGACTACCTCACTAGGCAAAATATGCCTAATGCATTTCATTTCACACATTTTAGGTTAAAGGAACCATTGTCGGAGATCGGAGAAGTTGAAGCGTTGTACAAGTCACAAGCAAGCTAGAGTAAAGTATTTTGTCTCTATACACTCCTAGAATGGTGGCAAAGTAGTTAAACTAGTCATTTATGGCCTTTTTTTGTGTATATATGGTCTATGTTTTGTATAAGGCTATATGACCCTAAAATGGCTTTTATGTTGTACTAAAAGTGACTAAAATGGCATAATTGGCTCATAAAAGGTGAAAACATAGCAAACAAACTCATATGGTCATAAAATTTGACATGCCAATAGTTTAATATGTTTAAATCTTGCTGGTAAATCTTGCTGGTAAAGTTTCATTGCATTTGGACAACGTTTAGTAGGTTAATTCGAATAAAAACCAGCTAAAATCTGTCATTACAAAGCAGGGCGTATCGATACAGGTGATGATGTATCGATACGGCCTTTCCTAATTGATCTGGTCAACATGAGTCAAAAGGAGCGTATCGATACTACCTAGGGCGTATCAGTACGGATTTTGGTCCTTGGAATTTGGTTGCAAAAATGGTATCTATATGGGTTCAAGGCATATCGATACGAAGTCAAGGCGGTTAACTAGTATCAGTACAACCCTTAACCGTATCGATACGAGCTTGTTGCCCATGAGTTTGGAATTTGGAAATTTGGCTTAGTGTACCGATAGGGCCCTAAGTGTACAGTACGGTGTCAGTTAATTCTGTTAAAAGTCATAGAATACAGTTTTGCATTAATTATAAAATGGTAATTGAATCTTGCATAGTTAAATTGGATGAGTAAATAAGTTCTGAATAACATGAAAATTTATACGGGTATTGATTATGGATTGAATTTCATTTTTAGTAAGACTAATTTCTGATACGGACCACTAAAGTACTAAAATTACGATTTAAACCTCAAAGCTTAAAAATGGTTAAATTTGTTCCTAATTTGATAATAGTAGACTCGTAATGGACTACTTGGAATAACAATATTGTTTAATGTTTTTTTGTTAATTATGATAACATCGATTATTGTATTGATCATTGTACGGTTCACCGATAGCATACTCTGACCCGGTTCTCGACCATGCTGGGAAAGGGGTGTTATAGTCAGCCCTAATTAATTTTACGTTGCATTTTGGCTTTTATAATGGTAATTTGAATTTAATTTTTACAATAATTATTGGATGGATTTTTAGAAAGAATATATGTAACTTTTTCTTGTGTGATATAAACTGTCATTCAAGCATAGCCTTCTACTTGGACTTTCTCCTTTAAGTGGTAGCGAGACATGATCCTACGTGAGTTATCCAACTCCGTGATTGGAATTTTGTCTTTCTTCTTGTATACTAACCTTATACACCGTGAGGTAGTGCCTCCGCTATAAGGGGTCGTATACTCTCGGATCGATGTCTTGTTGCCGCAGTAGATAGTAACGACAGTTCGGGTACCCAGAGTCTAGAAAAAAAGTCACATGTTGTAATCTAGAAGCCTGCCCCACTAGAGCCAGACAAGAACCTATGACAAGGTGCTCCCGGTTTAAATACGCTCCTCTGGTTATTCTCTCTGCTCAATATAACCTGCTTTATTGTGTCAATTTAATTTAATTTTGTCGCCTTCAATATTATTTCACAAATACTGGCACATTTCTTTTATTTGTGTTTTCGTTTTCTTTTGTGTCACATTTTTGCATACATACATTGTATCATTTAAGCATATCATTTTCTTCAAATGACATTGTTTTTTTAAAATAACATTGCATTTTTTAAAATAACCTATTTTTTTTTCAAATAACATTACATTAGAGGAAAACCAATATTCTGAGAAACATGGACAATAGGCTTGTTAGGGTTAGGCAATCTCAGAAGGTTGTTGAGGGCTGCTTGGGTGGTGTTGAGCAAAGGATTGACCAGTCATAGAATGAGATAGTAATTCGAGATACCTCCTTGCTTGGAATTAGGGAAGTAAAAAAATACTTTCGATGGAAGTATTGATATTGATGAGCGAGGAGAATTGCATCTTACGTGAGGGTTCAACCTAAAATGATTCTTCTTGCAAAAAGAAAAAGAAAAAATACAAAAAAGTCAAAAAGAAAAACAAACAAAAAAAGTCGAAAAAGGTCAAAAAGAAAAAGACAAAAAAGAAAGAAGAGAAAGAAAAGATGAGCAAGTTCAAATCAATATAGCTGGCGCATCTACAGGAAATCTAGTAGTTCCAAAGAAAACAATGAAGTGCTTGATCTTGATGTACATGTGGGTTTTAAAAATGTCGAGATGAAAGTAGTCTAGTAGGCAAACATGGAAGGACTAAATAAAGCCAAATTCTGATGTTTGTGATAAAAATCTTGTTGATTAATGGTTCAGTGACAGTTAGGGGACATGATGATTCTAGCAAAGTTGAGGGACTGCATAACCTTTCTCTGAGGTGATGAAAGCTAAGGATTCAATTGAAGATCAAAATTTTCTCACAAAGAAATTGACTACAAGAGGAGTATAGAGCACAGAAACACGAGACAGAGAGGCTGGACAATTTAGCAAGAAATGGAAGATGACCATTCCTGTCCAAATGCCATACTCAAATTTGTTGCCTTACCTTGTGCAAAATCACCTTTTAATTACAGTGCCCCAAAGTTTTATCAGTCTTTCATGGCCCAGTTATGAAATACAAAGTCGGTGATCTCATCAGAGCTGGACATTTATGGAACAAAGAGCCTTGATTCTATAAAAGACTATTATTTGCTAGAAGATTTGAGATAAAAGAGAAAGGGCAGAATCTAGAGCAAGTTTTTGTAGGTAATTCACTATAGTTCAGGGTCTACCAGAATCAGGGTAAGGTTTGTACATCAACTCCTTTAGTGTTTCCTTTACTGAAGAAAACCCTAAAGCCAAATGATCAAGATGCTCCTGTTGGTGGAAAATCAAAGACTAAACTAGATCTCACACATGTTTCCTAACATGAGCTGTACTTCAAATTGCTTGAAGCTTCATCGCACTATGTGAAACCTTCAAGGCCCCGTCATTTAAGTTGTTCCAACATTAGGAATCATTGTGAGTATCATAATGGAGTTCATGGTCATAACATTGAGGACTATTACATTTTTCAAGCGACAAGTTCAAAACTTTCTGAACCAAAGGATTTTGGAGGTCAACACTGAAGGCCAATCCATTAAAATTTGTAACCCAAGAGGTAGAAGCCGATGCAGTTGGATTGCTTGAAAATCAAGTGCTGAAAGATGTCAAGAAAAGAAAGAGAATGAAGGGGAAGGTGAAACTAATCGAGAATCACCAGTCAAAAATGAAGAAACCTCGAATAGAAATACCCGTTAAAGCCTTCAACAAATCCAACTAACATCTTGTGAAACAAAGTTCATCTAGACGCCGACCAAAAGAAGTTGTTAATTTACACATACAAATGATCGAACATTCTATGGAAAAGAGCAAGCAATTGATTGAAGAAACAAGAAGACTCATAGACAGGATGATCTTAATTCAAGACTCGATAAGAACACCATAACATGAGCAAGAAGGGGCATGTCTTTATGCTAGTAAAAGAAAAATGAAGAATTGTTGATAGAATTGTTGTGGCTAAAATTCACTCAAGTTTTCCTTAAACAAAGATTGACAGTTGGACCATAGGAGATCTGTTTGCAGTTTTAGGATCATTGCAGAATAATACCAGAACCATCCCAATCGCTTTTGCCTGCAAGCATTGGGGGTCCTTTGTAAGGGAGGTTAATTATGTTTATTTGCATTCAATGTTTTTTCTTATATAATTTATCTCAAATGGAAAACATGCATTCCTAAAATATTCATTCTTTTTGAGAATATGTACATATTCTCATTTTCTTTGTAGGGCCCCTATTATTAACTGTATGAATGAATAAGACTCAAATCTTGAAATAGAGTGTCCATATGATTGATGGAGGTAAACGAATGCGAAGATGAAGAAGAAATTTATGGCCCTAAGGAATTTTCAAGACTGATCAGAAATGAGGAAAATAGATTATGCCTCATAAGCAAGAAATTGAGATTTTGAATTTGGGGAATTGATATGAAAAGCGAGAAGTAAAGATCCGATCAACTTCCTCATCAAAAATCAAGTATGATTTGATTGAATTGCAATAAGAATTGAAAGATATCTTCATATGGTCATACCAGGATATACCAGGGGTTAGATCTAGACATTGTTATGCACAAGTTACTCAGGGGGCTGAATGCAAGACTGTTCAGCGAAAGCTTAGAAGAATGGGAGCAGAAATGTTGCAAAGGTAATTTGATGATGAATTCTTCAAATAGCCAAGACCTTAACAAAATGGACCCGAAAGACGATCTACTTTTGATACTAAAGAGGTAGAGAAAACAAAATTTGCAATCATGTGAGACTTATTTCACTACATGCTAATTCCATTTGGATTAAAAGTATTGGGGCAACATATCAGACGGCCATGGTAACCGAAATAAAGATGGATGCAAAATTCAAAAATGATTCCCCAAGGGTTGAGGAAGTATCAGTTGAGGTTCAATTCGTCAAATTATACCTTTGGAGCCACGTTTGGGAAACTCATGGGTCAGTAAAAGTGGAACTGCAATTAATCCTAACAAAGTGGAAGCTAATTAGAAAAACCTTCAGGTAAAAAAAAGAAAAAGGAAAGAAAAAAAAGAAAAAATAAAGAAAAAAAACAAAAAATGCAAGTAAAGCCAAAAAAGGAAAAAAGAAAAAAAAGAAAAGAATGAAGAAGCCCAGAGAGATTGAATTATTCATCGTGACGGATATACGAAATGTGGTCAAGTTGCTGACAAAGAATGATCTTAGAGTAGCGATGATGAATGCAAGGAAGCCCTAGAAAGATCAAGAAACATTTATCAAGTGCACAATTATGATAGCATCAATTCCAGATTGGTCATTGATTCTTTAACGGTCTATGGAAACTAAATTATGCGTACTTGGCCAACATGATGAAATAAGAAGGAAGGAGCCATTTATTATCTGAGCAAAGATTCACCAATTACAAATTGCGATACCCATCAATCCAAAAGATTTGTTGTTCGTTAGTTTGGGTAGCCTGAAGGATCAGACAACATATGTCGTACCATTCTGTTTATCTAATCTCAAGAATGAATCCTTTGAAATTCTTGATGGAAACACTAGTTCCGACCAAAAAATGGCTCGTTGGCGAATGTTATTATAAGAGTTTGTTATAGCCAGAAAACAATGACAGGTTTCTTGGCAAGACGTGCTTCAGATGATCATGAGTCTTTAAACTCTAATCTCCCAAATAATGATTCAATGTGCATGACAGAAGGTACAAGGAAATAAACCCCTAGAGGCTTATGTTTGAGAGAGAGCATACAATCCCTTTTTTGTATAAGGAAGATTTATCCAAAAGCCTCAATAGACACCATGTTATCCTGGTCTTGTTTGATCACTTTTACCAAATGGGTAGAAGTTGCTTCATATACCGGTATCACAAGAGCAACAGCTTGCAAGATGCTGAAGAGAGATTGTTTGTCGATATAGCTTTCCAGATAGAATCATCATTATAGTGCCTCTAGTCCGAAAAACAAGATGATATCATAAGTTTGGTGAGCAGTTTAAGATAAAACATCATAATTTCGAGATGAATGGTGTAGTAGAGTAAAAAAACGTAAGCATCAAAAGGTTATCTCAAAGACTTCCAAAGGCTAACATGAGAAACCACCATTGGCCTTGTATGTATTTCGACCTACGATATGCACTTCAACAGGGGCAACAATGTATTCCTTGGTCTATGGGATGGTAGCAGTATTATCAATTGAGGTTTAGATTCTGTCGTCAGGTATTACAAATGTGAAATTGGAGACACAGAATGTGTATAAGCTCGATAAGGTTAGTTGAATCTCATTGAAGAGAATTTGCCATGGTTAGATACCAAGAAAGAACGATGGGAGCTCACAACAATGAAAGTTCGTCCAATAGAATTTCGAGAAGGGGATCTAGAGTTTAAAAAGATCTTGCCAGTTCATAAAGATTTCTGTGGGAAATGGATGCCTAATTGGAAAGGGCTATACATTATCAAGGAGACCTATTTCTGGAGAAGCGTTGATTTTAACGGTAATTATCAAAGATGAGTTAAGTAATCTAATGGACTCAGACTCGAACAAGAAGTGTTACACTTGAAGAATTAAAAAAGAGTTTGAAAAAAGGAAAATACAGAAAAAAGTAGAGTGGAAACCCAAAAAGGGCGCTTCACAAAATGAAAATATCTATGGTGAAAATCTAAAAGGGCGTCTTAGATATCAAAATAAAAAAGAAAAAATCAAATAAAAGAAACAAAAATTAAAAAAGAGAAAATCAAAAGAAAAGGGGGTTCGAGATGAAAATCCGCAAAGGGCGTCTTGAAACCAAATGAGGATTTGAGATGAAAACTTGAAAGGGCAGTTCAAAAGCATTTTGAGATTAGGCATCCGGCAAGAAACCTTCTCCGAATCTGGAGTTTTGAGGAATTTCAGGATTGGAAGCTTTATTTGGGGTGATGGTCTCTCGCTTCCTTTATACAGTTGAAACTTGGGGCATTGCATTGAATTTATCATGTTTGCCTTGACTTATCCAATTATTCCATTTTCTCAAAACTTAGTCGAATAATATTTTGAGCCTTTCACTTATCGTTTCAACAAGCATCTTGCATATAAATCGATTAGATACAAGAAAAACAAAAAATTTCGTGGGTATTATTATGATGTACTACTAATCTTTTAAGTGCAAGTAAAACATGAGGTGGCCTTGGTACTTGTTTAATGATGAAAAGTATGTCGAGGAAAAGACACAACTCAGAGTGTCAGAAAATTAAACGAAAGCTATAGGGAAGTGACACAGACAACTCTGAGGCAAAAAAAGATTATTGACCATTCCGGGGCAAAAGCTACAGCAAGTTCAGTCCATTAAAGGTTCAAACTATTCAAAAGAAATATAATTACTTCTGGGGCATTGCAAAACAAAAAAAGGGGCTTTGTGTATACTAGAGTGAACAAAGATGATAGTTGAATTCAAGAATGAGATAATGCTACAAAGAGCATTACAAAAGAATATGTTTTATTCTTGTGACTAGAGTAGGCAAGCTGGAATAAAAAAAGTGATGATCTCTTTTGAAACCATGAGAAAGAATGTTCTCAAAGAAGCTGAATGAAGACGTAGCAAGAATGGCTTTCTAAGAAATGAGTCATCACCAATACTCGAATTTTGAGAAATGCATGGTGAGATACGACAAGAGAATGGTTTATGTGATGAATCCATGAAAAGGCAAGTACGAGTTCCATCAGAAATGATATCAGCTTTATTTGGAACAAAAGAGAAACATCATTGCAAATAAAGAAGAAAAAAGGAAAAGAAAGGAAAATAAAAAGAGAAAAGAAAAAATAAAGGAAAAAGCCGAGGTGAAAACCTGAAAGGGCGCCTTGAGAAAAAGAAAAAACTGACGTGAAAACCCGAAAGGGCACCTTGAGAAAAAGAAAAGGAAAATCGAGGTGAAAACCCGAAAGGGCGCCTTGAGAAAAAGAAAAGGAAAAACTGAGGTAAAAACCTGAAAAGGCGTCTTGAGAAAAAGAGAAAAAAGGGGAAAAACCAAAGTGAAAACCTGAAAGGCTGCTTTGATAAAAGCAATCTAAAGTGAAAATCTGAAAAGGCACTTTAGAGCAAAAGATGAAGAGATTCAGAAGATTGAACCAGAGTGTGAGATGAGTTACTTTGGTAGCAGAAAGGGTTTTAATGAAAAATGAAGCAAGAAATTTCCAGCTTCCCTGAAGATGAAAGCTCGCCCAAGTGGTCCTTAATTGACATCATTCATGCATTATATATAGTTAGACATCCATAATAATTAAGCATGCTAGTTATCATACATTTAGAGTATTTTTGCATATTTTGGCAGGAATTTACCAGAATCAGCAAGAAATAAGAAAAGATTTCAACCTACAGCTTCGAGACTAAAGGAGTAGACCCAATCATATATGGAGATCGATTCACAGAGAATGAGAAACCAAAGAGTTTATATGAGCTTTAGATTGAAATATTAAGACACCTTAAACAGAAAAACAATGGCTCTAAAGATCTCAAGGCTTCAAGCTGAAATTAAGGAGATTTCATATTACTTCAGGTTGAACTTTTATTAACTGAAGATATTTCTTTTTGCAGGTTCAGTTTTTCCCCAGATGAGAGGGTGAATTAACATTCCTAGCAAAGAATGGTGAGCTCCAAATGAGAAGAATACAGAACTCCTAATGAGAAGAGTTCAACAAGCAAAGATTATAGAGCTCCTAATAAGAAGAGTTCACCAAGCAAAGAATACAGAGTTCCTGATGAGAAGAACTCGCCCAAAGATCCTAATGAGAAGAGTTTGCCAAGCAAAGATTGCAGAGTTCCTAATTAGAAGAACTCACCCTGTAAAGAATACAGAGTTCCTAGTGAGAAGAACTCACCCAACAAAGAATACATAGCTCCTAATGAGAAGAGTTCTCCCAACAAAGAATTAAAAACTCCTAATGAGAAGAGTTCACTCGACGAAGAATAATAAGTTCCTAATGAGAAGAGCTTACTTGTTCGACACCTTTACAGAGAGGATGATTAATGTTTTCAAAGAAGAATGAGGAGTTCCAAATGGGAAGAACTTGCTTGTTCGAAGCCTTTGTAGAGAGGTGGCCCAACATTTCCAAGAATATTGAATGAGTTCATAATAAGAAGAACTAGTTCAGTCTTCGCAGTTAGCCTATGTAGAGGTGCCCCAACATTTCCAAGAAGAATGAATGAGTTCATAATAAGAAGAACTGTTCAGACTTCGGGATTAGCCTGTGGAGAAAGATTGAGAAGCTCATAATAAGAAGAGCTTGTTCAAGATTTCTAAGGAGGCAAAAGTTTCAGCATCACTTGTTGGAGGAGCATTTGAAGTTTTATTCATATATTTTCCTTATGATTAATACCGAAAGATTAATGTTACTGCTAACTTTTGCAGGTCATATGTGAAAACATATCAACATTTTCCTAAAGAAAGAGGAGTTCAAATGAGAAGAGCTTGCTTGTTCGACACCTTTACAGAGAGGTGGATCAACATTGAATGAGGATCAACTTTGTTGCAAAAAAAAGTGGATCAGCATTTCCAACAAAGAATGATGAGTTCCTAATGAGAAGAGCTCTCTTGTTTAGCACCTTTACTGAGAGGTGGATTAACATTTTCAAGAAAAATGAAGAACTTATAATGAGAAGAGTTTGCCTTTTGAAGAATGAGAAGTTCCTAATGAGATGAGCTTGCTTACTCAATGCCTTTACAGAGAGGCATATCAATGTTTAACAAGGATTTCCTAATGAGAAGAGCTCGTTTGTTCGACATCTTTGAAGAGAGGTGGATCAGTATTGCCCAAGAGGAATGAATGTGTTCCTAATGAGAAGAACTAGCTCAAACTTCGTGGTTAGACATGATAGAAAGATTGGAAAGTTCATAACGAGAAAAACTTGTTCAAGCCTTCTAAAGGAAAAGAAAGAGTGAAAGTTCATAATAAGAATAACTTGCTGCTCAGAGCGACATTCGGCAGGTTCGTGTAAAATTTGTGTTTTTGCTGTCTTTGTCCAATTCTCGTTCCACAGCAATGAGCAAAGAGGGGCAGCTGTAATACCCTAATTTTACCCGGGAATGGGTATATATATAAATACATATTTCTCTAAGAAAATAAAAATAAATATATATATATATATATATATATATATAATAAAACCTAAATAAATAAAACAGTCCAAAAATCCATTTTATAATGTCCATTTACATGGGTACATGTCCGTTCTCAGTCCCAAGCCCAAATACAACTCAAAGGCTCATATACAATTGTTTATAATCAATTCCTGCCCATTTCTCATAATTGAAAGCCCAAGAAACACAAATATCTGAAAAAGCCCTTTTTCCCACTCAATTTAAGACATATGGAGCTCTCATATTGGTCCAAAAGCCACTCACGCAGATTATGGTTTTTCTGGCATTATTGAGGTCTATGATGATGTCACTTCCCACCCACCTATAAATAGGATGAAAGAGAAATTATCAGATTCATTAACTACCATAATCAATACTAATCATCAATAATAAATAAAATAATACTATAACAATAATAAAGGAGAGAGGGGGAGCTTACCTCGAGAAGTTGAGACGCCATGAGAAGCTGAATCACCGCAAAGGTCGGAGAGCCATCGGAGCAACGAATAACTGCCAGAACTAGAGAATAGGACGTCGTTGTATGGCTGAGAAGGTAAACCTTTCTCCGTTTTTAGTTACCTACAAAAATAGACACAAAAATGAGATCAAATAAAAAATAATGGAAAATAGAATTGAAGACATAAATGAAAAGAGGATTGTTGGCTTATGTTATTTACGGTGGCCGGAGATGATTTTAGGAGTGGTCAGAGTTGAAGAGGGCCGAGTTTCGGGTAGATCTAGGTCTTAGGCTGGGAAAGAAGGGTGGTTCTGATGAATCTGGCTTAGATCTAGGTTTTAGGGAAAAAAAGATTTTTTATGGTTTCACAGAGGCCAAAAATCGCCTCACGCCTGCCAAAGTTTGGATCAGGATGGCCAAAGCAAGGTTAGAGATGATCAGTGTTCAGGGGCGGGGTCGGTACAAATATAGGCGGAGGAGTACGTGACATTTCTCCCTAGAGTTCATCATGTTCTTCGTTTTTATGAAGAGAGAGATAGTAGAAAGAGTTAAGCGTGGATAATTTTAGAGTGAGTGTGACATTTCAAAAAAATGAGGAAAAGGAAAAATTGGAAAATGGAGGTGCCTTTACATAGGCACTGTGATCGGGCTGACAATCCCGCAAATCCCCAGCCGAGCCAGTGCCTTTCTTTTCCGTTTCTTATAAATGGGCTCTCAAGATTCAATAAAATTTGATTCAACCACTCATTGTTTTAACTCCAGTTTTAATTTCTTTTAATTTAGTCCTATATCTAATTTTTTAATTAAATTTTCTTAAATTATATGATTGAATGCATGTTTTAAATTAAGCATATTAGTTTAGTTGCTTGATCATATAATACACTTAGATATAATTGTTTAGAGCCTTAGTCTTAGGTTCTTAATTAAGATTTAATTAATTAATTAATTAATTAGGAAGATCATTGTAGCAATTTGATGTATATTGAGTGGAAACTTTGGGGGTTCAAATTTGGATGGGGTTCCACTTGCTTGCAATGGGATGTTATCTCAACATTGGCCTTAAAGAGGTACACTTAATATTCATTACAACTTAGAATTAAATAAATAACCTAGTTAATAGAGCTTCAATTAGGATTATTATTTTAATTAATTAGAATGAACATTTAAATTAGTGAATATTATTTAAATTTAGGGATTTTGCTGTGGATGGTGTTCAAGCAATTGTTATTATCTCATGGAAATCTTTGAATTTAATAATATTCATAGTTTAAAATAACTTACTTAATTAGAGCTCTTTCTAAGTTATAACCTAAAATAAACAAGACAATAATGAATCATGCATCAAAACGTTTTATGTTAGACATATATTTTTTGAATATGAATAGGGGTGCTTCGTAACAAGGCACTTTTAATCTCATATTCAGTTGAAAATATATTTCCTTATAAAAAGGATACCTCTATTTGGAATTTAAATCCAGCTAATAATTAAGGGTTAAATTAAATTCAAAATATTATTCGAAAAGCCAAAATGCCACGTAAAATTAAAAGGTACCGATAACGGGTGTTTGTAGGGGTGCTAATCCTTCCCCACACGTAATCGACTCTTGAACCTAATTTTTTTTAAAAAAAGAATATTTGGTTGTTTTATGGTGTCTGGTGTACCTCGAAGTGGCCGATGGCGACTCTAAAATGTTTTTAAGATTAAATAAAGGAAAAATCTAATTTAACACGAAAGCTTAATTTTTCAAGATTAAATAAATAAAAGGCAAAAACCCTAATTTTCAAAGATCGATCATCGAGCTATTTTCACACCCAATAAAAATGGTCATGACAACTTGGCGACTCCGCTGGGGATTGTGAGAGTCAGGCTTAATTAATTTTACGTGGCATTTTGGCATTTATAATGGTAATTTGAGTTTAATTTTTACAATAATTATTGGATGGATTTTTAGAAAGAATATAGGTAACTTTTTCTTGTGTGATATAAACTGTCATTCATGCATAGCCTTCTACCAGGCTTTCTCTTTTAGGTGGTAGCGAGACATTATCCTACGTGAGTTATCCAGCTCCGCGATCGAAATTTTTTCTTTCTTCTTGTATACTAACCTTACACATCGTGAGGTCACACCTCCGTTATAAGGGGTCGTATACTCCTGAATCGATGTCTTCTTGTCGTAGTAGACAGTAACGACAATCCAGGTACCCATAGTCTAGAACAAAAATCACATGTTGTAATCTAGAAGCCTGCCCCACTAGAGCCAAACAGGAACCTAAGACAAGGTGTTGCCAATTTAAATACGCTTCTCTGGTTATTCTCTCTGCTCAATATAACTTGCTTTATTGTGTCAATTAATTTAATTTTGTTGCCTTCAATATTATTTCACAAATACTGACACATTTCTTTTGTTTATGTTTTTATTTTCTTTTGTGTTGCATTTTTGCATTCATGCATTGCATCATTTAAACATATTATTTTTCTTCAAATGACATTGTTGTTTTAAAATAACATTGCATTTTTTAAAGTAACCCCATTTTTTCAAATAACATTGCATTAGAGGAAAACCAATATTCTGAGAAACATGGACAATAGGTGTGTTAGGGTTAGGCAGTCTGAGAAGGTTGTTGAGGGTCGCTTGGGTGGTGTTGAGCAAATGATTGACAAGTCACAGAACGAGATGGTAATTCGAGTTACCTCTTTGCTTGAAATTAGGGAAGTCAAAAAAATGCTTTCGATGGAAGTAATGATATTGATGAGTGAGGAGGTATTACATCTCACATGAGGGTTCAACCTGAAATGATTCTTCCTACAAAAATAAGACAAAAGACAAAAAAACTCAAAAAGAAAAACAAACAAAAAACAAAAAAAAGTTCAAAAAGAAAAAGACAAAAAAAAGAAAGAAGAGAAAGAAAAAATGAGCAAGTTCAGATCAATATAGCTGGGGCATCTACAGGAAATCCATTAGATCCTAAGAAAACAATGAAGTGATTGATCATGATGTACTGGTAGGTTTTAAAAATTCAAAGATGAAGGTAGTCCAGTAAGCAAACATGAAAGGACTGAATAAAGCCAAGTTCTGGTGTTTGTGATAAAAATCTTGTTGATTAAGGGTTCGGTGACAGTTCAAGGACATGATGATTCTAGCAAAGTTGAGGGGCTGCATAACCTTTCTCTGAGGTGATGAAAGCCAGTGATTCAATTGAAGATCAAAAATTTCTCACAAAGAAATTGACTACAAGAGGAGCATAGAGAACAAAAACACGAGACAAAGAGGCTGAACAGTTTAGCAAGAAAATGAAGATGACCTTTCCTATCCAAATGACTTACTCAAATTTGTTGCCTTACCTTGTGAAAAATCACCTTTTGATGACAGTGCCCCGAAGTTTTAGTAGTCTTTCATGGTATAGTTTTGAAATACAGAGTCGGTGATCTCATTAGGGCTGGACATTTATGGAATAGAGAGCCCTGATTTTATAAAAGACTATTATTTGCTAGAAGAATTGAGATAAAAAGAGAAATGACAAAATCAACAACAGGTTTTTGTAGGTAATTCGCTACAGTTCAGGGTCTATTAGAATCAGGGTAATGTTTGGACATCTACTCCTTCTGTGTTTCCTTTACTGAAGAATACCCTAAAGCCAGATGATTAAAATGCTCTTGTCGATGGAAAATCAAAGACTAAACTAGATCTCACTCATGTTTCCTATCATGAGTTGTACTTCAAATTGCTCAAAGCTTCATCGTATTATGTGAAACCTTCAAGGCCTCGTCATTCAAGTTGTTGCAACATTAGGAATCATTGTGAGTATCATAATGGAGTACATGTTCATAACATTGAAGACTGTTACACTTTCAAGCGACAAGTTCAAAACTTTCTGACCCATAAGATTTTGGAGGTCGACACTGAAGGTCAATCCATTAAAATTTGTAACCCACAAGATAGGAGCCGATGCAATTGGATTGCTTAAAGATCAAGTGCTGAAAGATGTTAAGAAAAGAAAGAGAAGGAAGGGCAAGGTGAAACTAATCAAGAATCATCAGCTGACAACGAAGAAACCTCAAATGGAAATACTTGTTAAAGCCTTCAACGCATCTAGCGAACATCTTGTGAAACCGAGTTCATCTAGACGCCAGCCAGAAGAAGTTGTTAATTTCCACATGCAAATGATCAAACATTCTATGGAAAAAAGCAAGCAATTGATTGAAGAAACAAGGAAACTTATAGAAAGGATGATATTAATTCAAGACACGATGAGAACACCATAACATGATCAAGAAGGGGCATGTCTTTGTGCTAGTAAAAGAAAAATCAAGAATTGTTGATAGAATTGTTAAGGCTGAAATTCACTCAATTTTTCCTTGAATAAAGATTGACAGTTGGACCACATGAGATCTATTTGTTGTTTTAGGACCGTTGCAGAATAATACCCTAAACCATCCTAAAACAACAAATAGATCAAAAATGTGGCAGAGAAAATAATTCTAAAACAACATTTTAGGCAAGAAAGAGACAGGGCTCCTATTGTTAATTGTATGAATGGATCAAACTCAAATCCTAAAATATAGCATCCATATGATTGATGGAGGTAAATGAATGCGAAGATGAAGAGGAAATTGATGTCTCTGAGGAGTTGTCAAGACTGATCAGAAATGAGGAAAACAAATTCTGCCTCATAAGCAAGAAATTGAGATTTTGAATTTGGGGACTTGAGATGAAAAGCAATAAGTAAAGATCTTATCAACTTCCTCAGCAAAAATCAAGTATGATTTGATTGAATTTCAGTAAGAATTGAAAGATATCTTCACATGGTCATACTAGGATATACTAGGGGGTTAGATCTAGACAATGTTATTCACAAGTTACTTAGGAGGCCTGAATGCAAGACTGTTCAGCGAAAACTTAGAAGAATAGGAGCATAAATGTTGCAAAGGTAATTTGTTGCTGAATTCTTCAAATGGCCGAGACCTTAAAAAAGTGGACTCGAAAGATGATCTACTTTTGATATGAAAGAGGTAAAGAAAACAACATTTACAACCATGTGAGACTTATTTCATTACAAGCTAATGCCATTTGGATTAAAAATATTGGGGCAACATATCAGAGGCCATGGTAACCAAAGTAAAGATGGATGCAAAATTCAAGAATGATTCCCTAAGGTTTGAGGAAGTATCAGTTGAGGTTTAATTCGTCAAAGTATAATTTTGGAGCCACGTTTAGGAAACTCATGGGTTAGCAAAAGTGGAACTGCAATTAATACTGACAAAGTGGAAGCTAATTAGAAAATCCTCCATAAAAAAAAGAAGAAAAAAAAGGAAAGAAAAAAAAGAACAAAAAAATAAAGAAAAAAATGAATAAAAATGAAAAAACAAGAAAAGTAAAAAAACAAAAACAAAAAATAAAAAGAAGGAAGAAGCTCAGAGAGATTGAATTACTCATCGTGATGGACAAATGAAATTTGTTTAAGTTGCTGACAATGATTGATCTTAGTATGCGATGAAGAATGCCAGGAAGCCCTAGAAAAATCTAGAAACATTTATTAAGTGCACAATTCTTATAGCATAAGTACCAAATTGGTCATTGATTCTTTAACTGTCTATGGAAACTCAATGATGCGTACTAGGCCAACATGATGAAATAAGCAGGAAAGAACCATTGATTATCTGAGCAAAGATTCACCAATTACAAATTGTGGTACCCATCAATCCAAAAGATTTATTGTTTGTTGGTTTGGGTAGCCTGAAGGCTCAGACAACATATGTTTTACCATTCCGTTTATATGATCTCAAGAATGGGTCATTTGAAATTCTTGATGGAAACACTACTGTTGACCAAAAAATGGCTCATTGGTGAATGTTATTATCAGAGTTCGATATAGCCAGAAAGCAATGATAGGTTTCTTGGTAAGACGTGCTTCAAAAGATCATGAGTCCTTAAACTCTAATCTCCTAAATGATGATTCGATGTGCATTACAAAAGGTACAAGGAAGCAAACCCCTTAAGGCTTATGCTTGAGAGAGCATATAATGCCTTTTGTTGTATAAGGAAGATTTATCTAAAAGCCTCAATAGACACCATGTTATCCTGGTCATGTTTGATCACTTTTACCAAATGGGTAGAAGCTGCTTCGTATGCCGGTATCACAAGAGCAACAACTTACAAGATGCTGAAGAGAGATTATTTGTCGATATAGTTTGCCAGAGAGAATCATCATTGATAGCGCCTCTAATCTGAACAACAAGATGATATCACAAGTTTGGTGAGCAGTTCAAGATAAAGCATCATAATTTCAAGATGAATGGTGCAGTAGAGTAAAAAAACGTAAACATCAAAAGGTTATCTCAAAGACTTGCAAAGACTGACATAAGAAACCACCGTTGGCCTTGTATGTATTTCAATCTACAGTGTACACTTCAACATGGGCAATAATGTATTCCTTGGTCAATGGGATGAAAGCAATATTATCATTTGAGATTCATATTATGTCATTGGGTATTGACAGATGTGAAATTGGACGACACATAATGAGTATAAGCTCGTTAAGGTTTGTTGAATCTCATTGAAGAGAATTTACCATGGTTAGATACCAAGAAAAAATGATGTGAGTTCACAAAAACGAAAGTTCATCCAATAGAATTCTGAGAAGAGAATCAAGTGTTTAAAAAGATCTTGTCAGTTCATAAAGATTTTTGTGGGAAATGGATGCCTAATTGGAAAGGGCTATACATTATCAAGGAGACCTATTTCTGGAGAAGCGTTGATTTTAACGGTAATGATCAGAGATGAGTTAAGCAATCTAATGGACTTAGACTCAAAAAAGAAGTGTCATGCTTGAAGAATTAAAAAAGAGTTTGAAAAAAGGAAAATAAAGAAAAAAAGCAAAGTGAAAACCCAAAAAGTGCGTTTCGTAAAATGAAAATATCAATGGCGAAAACCCAAAAGGGCACCTTAGATATCAAAAGCATTTTGAGATTAGGCATCTGGCAAGAAACCTTCTCGAAATATGCAATTTTGAGGAATTTCGGGATTGGAAGCTTTATTTTGGGTGATTGGCTCTTGCGTCATTCTTACAGTTGATACCTGGGGCATTGTATTGAATTTATCTTGTTTTCCATGACTTATAAAATTATTTCATTTTCTCAAAACTTAGTAGAATAACATTTTGAGCCTTTCACTTATCATTTCAACAAGCATCTTGCATATAAATCTATTAGATACAAGAAAAACAATGGATTTCATGGGTATTATTATGATGTACTACTAATCCTTTAAGTGCATATAAAACAGGAGGTGGCCTCAGTACTTGTTTAATGATGAAAAGCATGTCGAGGAAAAGACACAATTCTGAGTGTCAAAAAATTAAACGAAAGCTACAAGGAAGCAACACAGAGAACTCTTAGGCAAAAAGAGATCGTAGACCATTCCGGGGCAAAAGTTGCAGCAAGTTTAGTCCATTAAAGGTTCATACTATTCAAGAAAGATCATTACTTATGGGGCATTGCAAAACAAAAAAAGGGGCTTTGTGCATATTAGAGTGAACAAAGCTGATAGTTGAATTCAAGAATGGGATAATGCTGCAAAGAGCATTACAGAAGAATATGTTTTATTCTTGTGAATAAAGTCCGCAAGATGGAATGACAAAAGTGATGATCTCTTTTGAAACCATGAGAAAGAATGTTCTCAAAGAAGCTGAATGAAAAAGTAGTAAGAATGGCTTTCTAAGAAATGAGTCATCGTCAGTACTCGATTTTTGAGAAATACATGGTGAGATACAACAAGAGAATGGTTTATGTGATGAATCCATGAAAAGGCAAGTAAGAGTTCCATTAGAATTGATATTAGCTTTATTTGGAACAAAGGAGAAACATCTATGCAAAGAAAGAAGAAAAAAAGAAAAAGAAAAAGAAAAAAGAAAAGGAAAGGAAAAAAGAAAAGAAAAGAAAAAATTGAGGTGAAAACCTGAAAAGGCGCATTAAGAAAAAGAAAAAGAAAAAACCGAGGTGAAAACCATAAAGGGTGCCTTGATAAAAGAAAAGGAAAGGAAAAACTGAGGTGAAAACCTGAAAGGGCGCCTTGATAAAAAAAGAAAAAAAAAGGGAAAAACCACAGTGAAAACTCAAAAGGCCACTTTGAGAAAAGCAATCTAAAGTGAAAATCTAAAAAGGGGCTTTAGAGCAAAAGATGTAGAGATTCTGAAGATTGAACCTAAGTGTGAGATGGGTTACTTTTGTAGCAAAAAGGGTTTTAATGAAAAATGAAGCAAGAAATTTTGAGCTTCCCTGAAGATGATAGCTCACCCAAGTGGTCCTTAATTGACATCATTCATGCATCATATATAGTCAGACATCCATAAGATATGAGCATGCTAACTCATGCATTTAGAGCATTTTTGCATATTTTGTTAGGAATTTACCAGAATCAGCAAGAAATAAGAAAAGATTTCAACCTATAGCTTCGAGACTAGAGGAGTGGACCCCAATCATATATGGTGATCGATTAACAGAGAAAGAGAAACCAAATAGTTTTTATGAGCTTCGGATTGATTAATCCAGAAACCTTAGGCAGAAGAAAACAATGACTCTAATGATCTCAGGGCTTCAAGCTGAAATTAAGGATATTTCATATTACTTAAGGTTGAACTTTTATTAACTGAATATATTTCTTTTTGCAGGTTCAATTTTTCCCTAGATGAGGAGGTGAATTAACATTCCTAGCAAAGAATGGTGAGCTCCTAATGAGAAGAATTCAAAACTCCTAATGAGAAGAGTTCACCAAGCAAATATTACAGGGCTCATAATGTGAAGAGTTCACCAAGCAAAGAATACATAGTTCTCAATGAGAATAACTCGCCCAAAACTCCTAATGAGAAGAGTTTTCCAAGCAAAGATTATAGAGTTCCTAATGAGAAAAAAACACCTCGTAAAGAATACAGAGTTCCTAGTAAGAAGAACTCGCCCAACAAATAATACAGAGCTTCTAATGAGAAGAGTTTGCCCAACAAAGAGGGAAGAACTTGTAATGAGAAGAGTTCACCCGATGAAGAATGAGAAGTTCCTAATGAGAAGAGCTTACTTGTTCGACACCTTTATGGAGAGGTGGATTAATATTTTCAAAAAAGAATGAGGAGTTCCTAATGAAAAGAACTTTCTTGTTCGACGCCTTTTGCATAGTTGTGGCCCAACATTTCCAAGAATAATGAATGAGTTCATAATAAGAACTAGTTCAGTCTTCGCAGTTAGCCTGTGTAAAGGTGGCCCAACATTTCCAAGAAGAATGAATGAGTTCATAATAAGAAGAACTGGTCCAAACTTTACGGTTAGCCTGTGTAGGAAGATTGAGAAGTTCATAATAAGAAGAGCTTGTTCAAGATTTCTAAGGAGGCAAAAGTTTCAGCATCACTTGTTGGAGGAGCATTTGAAGTTTTATTCGTATATTTTCTTTATGATTAATACCGAAAGATTAATGTTAATTCTAACTTTTGCAGGTTATATGTGAAAACATATCAACCTTTTTCCCGAAGAATGAGGAGTTCCTAATGAGAAGAGCTTGCTTGCTTGACACTTTACAGAGAGGTGGATAAACATTGAATGAGGATCAGCTTTTTTGCAGTGAAAAGTGGATCAACATTTCCAACAAAGAATGAGGAGTTTCTAATGAGAAAAGCTCGCTTGTTGAACAACTTTACAGAGAGGTGGATTAAAATTTTTAAGAAAAATGAAAAACTCATAATGAGAAGAGTTCACCTTTTAAAGAATGAGAAGAGCTTGCTTATTCAATGTTTAATGAGGAGTTCCTAATGAGAAGAGCTCGCTTGTTCAGCACATTTGTAGAGAGGTGGATCAGTATTGCCAAGAGCAATGAATGTGTTCCTAATAAGAAGAACTAGTTCAAACTTTGTGGTTAGCCTTGATAGAAAGATTGGGAAGTTCATAATGAGAAAAACTTGTCCATGCTTTCTAAAGGAGAAGAAAGAGTGAAAGTTCATAATAAGAAGAACTTGCAGCTCAGAGCGACAATCGTCAGGTTTGGGTAAAATTTGTGTTTTTGTAGTATTTTTTGAATTCTTGTTTCACGGTAATGAGCAAAGAGGGGGAGCTGTAATACCCTAATTTTATTCAGGTATGGGTATATATATAAATACATATTTCTCTTAGCAAATAAAAATAAATAGATATATATAATAAAACCCAAAAATAATAAAAAATCCCAAAATCCATTTTATAATGTCCATTTACATGGGTATATGTCCATTCTTAGTCCCAAGCCCAAATACAACTCAAAATCTCATATACAGCTGTTTACAATCAATTCCCACCCATTTCTCATAATTGAAAGCCCAAGAAACACATATCTAAAAAAGCCCTTTTTCCGATCAATTTAAGCCACGTGGCACACTCCTATTGGTCGCAAAGCCACTCACGCAGATTATGGTTTTTCTAGCATCGTTGACGTCAACGATGACGTCACTTCCCACCCACCTATAAATAGGATAAAAGAGAAATTATCAGATTCATTAACTACCATAATTAATACTAATCATCAATAACAAATAATATAATATTATAACAATAATAGAGGAGAGAGAAAGAGCTTACCTCGAGAATCTAAGACGCCACGGGAAGCCAAGTTGTCGCAAAGGTTAGAGAGCCACTAGAGCACCGAATAATCGCTAAAACTAAAGAATAGGACCACCGTTACACGGGCGAGACGGTAAACCTTTCTCTGTTTTTAATTACCTGCAAAAATAGACACAAAAATGAGATCGAAACAAAAATAATGGAAAAACAGAATTGAAGACATAAATGAAAAGAGGATTGGTGGCTTATCTTATTTGCGGTGGCTGAAGATGATTTTAGGATTGGTCGGAGTTGAAGAAGGCTCAGTTGTGGGAAGATCTAGGTCCTAGGCTAGGAAAGAATGGTGGTTCTAAAGAAGTTTGGATTAGGTTGGCCGGAGCAAGGTTAGAGATGATCAGTTTTCAGGGCATGGTAGTTTAACGGTGAAAGTTGATTGAAATTAGGTCGGGATAGATCTAGGCGAAGGAGTACATGACGGTGCTCGTGCGGATTTCATCATGTTCATCGTTTTTACGAAGAACATGGATGAAACCCATCTCAAAACCATAGTTTTAATCCATTTTGGATCTAAAATCTGGGAAAGTTGGCGTTTATGAAGAGAGATAGTAGAAAGAGTTGAGCATGGCTGATTTTAGAGTGAGTGTGAAATTTCAAAAAAATGAGAAAAAAGGAAAAATTGGAAAATGAATGTGCCTTTATATAGGCGCGGTGCCCGAGCCGACAAGCTCGCGAATCCCCTGTCAGGCCCGTGCCCTTCTTTTCAATTTCTTGTAAATGGGCTCTCAAGTTTCAATAAAATTTGATTCAGCCCCTCATTGCTTTAACTCCAATTTTAATTTCTTTTAATTTAGTCCAATAATTATTTTTTTAAATTTAATTTAATTGCCTTAAATTATATGATTGGATGCATATTTTAAATTAAGCATATTAGTATATTTGCTAGATCATATGATACACTTAGATATAATTGTTTAGAGTTTTATTCTTAGGTTCTTAATTAAGATTTAATTAATTAATTAGGAAGATCATTGTAGCAATTTGATGTATATTAACTTGAAACTTTTGGGTTCAAATTTGGATGGTGTTCTACTTGCTTGCAATGGGATTTTACTCAACATTGGCCTTAATGAGGTACAGTTAATATTCATTACAACTTAGAATTAAATAAATAACCTAGTTAATAGAGCTTCAATTAGAATTATTACTTTAATTAATTAGAATGAACATTTAAATTAGTGAATGTTATTTAAATTTAAGGGTTATGATGTGGATTGTATTCAAGCAATTGTTACTATCTCATGGAAACCTTTGAATTTAATAATATTCATTGTTTAAAATAGCTTACTTAATTAGAGCCCTTTCTATGTTATAACTTAAAATAAACAAGACAATAATGAATCATGCATTAAAACGTTTTATGTTGGACATATATTTTTTGAATATGAATAGGGGTGCTTTGTAACAGGACGCTTTTAATCTCATATTCGGTTAAAAATATATTTCCTTATAAAATGATACCTCCATTTGATATTTAAATCCAGCTAAGAATTAATAGTTAAAATAAATTCAAAATATTATTCGAAATGTCAAAATGAAGAATTGTTGAGGCTGAAATTCACACAAGTTTTCCTTGAATAAAGATTTACCGTTGGACCTAGAAGATCTGTTTGCAGTTTTAGGACCGTTGCAGAATAATACCCTGAACCATCCCAATCGCTTTTGCCCGCGAGCATTGGGGGTCCTTTGTAAGGGAGGTTAATTCGGTTTATTTGTATTCGATGCTTGTTTCTTACATAATTTTCTCAAATGGAAAACATGCATTCCTAAATTATTCATTCTCTTTAAGTATATGTACATATTCTCATATTCTTTGCAGGGCCCATGTTATTAACTGTATGAATAAATTAGACTCAAATCCTAAAATAGAGCGTCCATATGATTGATGGAGGTAAACGAATGTGAAGATGAAAAGGAAATTGATGTCCCTGAAGAATTGTCAAGACTAATCAGAAATAAGGAATACATATTCTGCCCTATAAGCAAGAAATTGAGATTTTAAATTTGGGAACTTGAGATGAAAAGTGAGAAGTAAAGATTCGATCAACTTTCCCTAAAAAAATCAAGTATGATTTGATTGAATTGCAGTAAGAATTGAACGATATCTTTGCATGGTAATACCAGGATATACCAGGGGGTTAGATCTAGACAATGTTATGCACAAGTTACTCAGGAGGCCTGAATGCCAGACTGTTAAGCGAAAGCTTAGAAGAATGGAAGCAAAAATGTTGCAAAGTTAATTTGATGATGAATTCTTCAAATGGTTGAGACCTTAATAAAGTGGACCCAAAAGACGATATACTTTTGATACGAAAGAGGTAGAGAAATCAACATTTACAATCATGTGAGACTCATTTCACTACAAGCTACTGTCATTTGGATTAAAAGTATTGGGGCAACATATCAGAGGGCCATGGTAACCGAAATAAAGGTGGATGAAAAATTCAAGAATGATTCCCCAATGGTTGAGGAAGTAACAGTTGAGGTTCAATTTGTCAAAGTATACCTTTGGAGCCACATTTGGGAAACTCATGGGTCAGCAAAAGTGGAGCTACAATTAATTCATTCAAAGTGGAAGCTAATTAAAAAAATTCTCCGAGCAAAAAAGAAGAAAAAGGAATGAACAAAAAGATCAAAACAAGAAAGAAAAAAAACGAAAGTAACGAAAAAAGCAAGCAAAGAAAAAAAGAAGAAAATGAAAAAAGGAAAAGGGAAAAAAAGAAAAAAGAAAAAGAAAGAAGAAGCCTAGAGAGATTGAATTATTCATCGTGACAAACAGATAAAATGTGGTCAAGTGTTCAAATTGCTGACAAAGATTGATCCTAGAGTATGTGATAAAGAATGCCAAGAAGCCCTAGAAAGATCTAGAAACATTTATCAAGTGCACAATTCTGATAACATCAGTTCCAGATTGGTCATTGATTCTTTAACGGTCTATGTAAACTAAATGATGCATAGTAAGCCAACATGATGAAATAAGAAGTAAAGATCCATTTATTATCTGAGCAAAGATTCACCAATTACAAATTGTGGTACCCATCAATCTAAAATATTGATCGTTCATTGATTTGGGTAGCCTAAAGGCTCAGACAACATATGTCATACCATTCTATTTATCTGATCTCAAGAATGGATCCTTTAAATTCTTGATGGAAACTCTAGAGTTGACCATAAAATGGCTCGTTGGCAAATGTTATTAACAGAGTTCTATTTGGCAGAAAGTAATGACAGGTTTCTTGGCAAGACGTGCTTCAGAAGATCATGAGTCCTTAAAAGCTAATCTCACAAATGATGATTCGATGTACATGACAGAAGGTACAAGGAAACAAACCTTTAGAGGCTTATGCTTGAGAGAGCTTACAATGTCTTTTGTTGTATGTTGTGTGTTTTTAGTGTTTTGCAATTGCTGCAAGTATACACATCGCAAGTAATAGTATAGTAAAGATATCGTCTCCACAAGGATTGGTGAAACTCTGAGTTCTAACTTCTTACACTAAAAAGATAAATGAGTAATGATGATAGGAGTTTGGAAATAACAAGTAAAATAAATATGCAAGTAAATAAATGAGGAATGTGATCTAATAAGAGAGTAGGTCGGGTTATCGAGAGTAGTAGTGCGATGGGTGAATGGATCATCATGAAAATTGATTATTGTGGCAACTCAATTGTCGTGGCAACTAGGACCGGCTGAATTTTCGTGACAACTAATTATGCTATGGCAACTGTGACTGGTTCGATTGCCGTAGCAACTGGGTTCCTTCCTTCAAAGGTTGGCAAAACATTCTTCAATGTCTTTTTGTTATCCCTAACCAAAGAACTGGTTAATTGTACATGCCTTGGTGATACTTCCCTACGTTAACCTTGGGTGAACAACAACCGATCTACACACCTCTAAGCCATTGAAATCTAACTCTTATTCCTAAGGTGGATTAACCTTCATTGATGATTTGTTGAATAAAGATCATGCTCATTTGTTTCTTGAATCTAACTCTCTCAAGTCTAGATTAATGGATAACTCTTGAGATCCTCTCCCAATTCACTCGAAATCAAAAGTAAAAACCAAGAATGAACAAACTTTTTGAATTTTAATTGCAATCAAAAACCTAAACAAACCAATCATTTTTCACAACCACAAAAACCCGATAACCCAAGCCAATTTAAATTAGTTCATGGCCGGGTTTAAAAGAAATATCATAGAATAATTCCCCAACATGTGTAATACCCTACAAATATAGCCTAGAACTTTGATATTGGTTCGAATATAATCAATTGTTGAAACTACTTTTAGAATAATTAATTGGGAGCATTAGGACTAATTTAAAAAGTATAAAATAATAAGTGACCATTCTACGATGACTTAACCGAAACTTGATGTGGAGTATTAAGCTTGCATGCAAAAATTATTAAAGTTGGGGCCTGTACACTTGTCAATTTCAAGTCAAGACAAGTCTGGAATGAGTCATGGCAACTCATGTGGTGAGAAGATGAGCAAGGTTGTTCATCACAATCTTCTTTATCCAACTTCTATAGCCGAACTAGAAAGAGTAAGAGGTGTGAGAAAGCTTGAAAATTTGGTTTATGCTAACAAGATCTCTGGGCTTGATTTCGAAATGAATTGTTGGAAAAGATAACTTTTCTCATTCTCCATTCTTAAATGAGAATTTTAATTTCTTTTTAGATTGTAGAGATAGGAATATGCCTTCATGCGTGAAATTAAAGGATTGCTTGAGATGTTATAGAAATTAGTTGAATTTATGCATCCTAGTGTGCCTTGTAGTTGTCGCAACCCTTTTTAGGTAAAGGTTTTGACGTTTTGGAAAACTTTAAAAAAATCACGGAATCGCCACCAATCTTTTTAAGAAGTGTGATTGGATCACTTTTAAAACAATGATATTTTGATAAAAACATTTTATTTATCAAAATAACATTTTGGTCCACGAAAAACAAAAAATAGGTCTGGGGGTCGGTTATGTGTGGAGAAGGGTTAGCACCCCCACAACGCCCAAAAATTGGTACCTAACTGATTTCAAAAGCATTTTTTTAAAACTGGAATTTGCAAGTTCACAAAATTTCGATTTATTTGTCCACAAAGTGTATGTAGATCTATCTTAATGGCCTTATCGTCCAAGAAATGAACTTTAATCACCACCAACACTCCTGGCGCTAACCATTCATTCTCGTTTGATAAGACACTGCATTAATTAAGTTTTAACTTTTTAAACAAACCAAAGAAAAGATTAGGTGTGCTATTGTTTTTTAGAATTTAGTTTTTAAACCCTAAAGAAATGTCTACATTTATTCTAATTATTAAGTTAAAATGAAATTAAGTGTGTTTTATTGAGAATGAAGAAAGTTTTACAACATACAAGTTTCAATTCTAGTTTTTAAGTCCCTATTCCTAAAGTTTAACACACATACAAATATATACATAAAAGGCATAAAGAAATAACTAATTACTTAAATTAAAATAAATAACTAAGCAATTGCTAAGATTAAATAAAGAAAAGAGAATTAGGTTTTTTATTTTTGTAAAATAGAAAATCTGAATTAGGGATTAATTTGAAAAAAAGTAAAAATATGGAGGTTAATTTGAAAACAATTTTAAATTTGGTGCCGAATTGAAAGGAAAAAGGATAAAAAAGGCACGGGTTATCATCGGGTTCGGGTCGGTTCAATGGGTTAGTATATATATCAATTATAACAAACAGATTTTATTCTCCCTTAATCATTAAAATAGATCAAACACCCTTTAGGGATTCTTGCTAAGGCACCAATTTAGGGATCCAATTCCTAATATCCTCCTCATTTGATACTGTCTCGGCTCTGATTTTAAGCTTGTTGCCTTTAGTTTGCTGCTTTAATTTGATCATTGATGGATTCTTGCTAAGGCACCAATTTAGGGATCCAATTCCCTCTTGTGTCAGTTGACTTTGCCCCCGATTTGTAGCTAAACCTCTAGTTTAGGGATTCAGTTGGCCTTTTGATTTGCTTTTGTTTCTTTCTAACTCCTTGTTTTATGTTTTTCTTGCCGGTAATTGAAAATGGTATCGATGAGGAACAATTGGAACGGCACCAGCGAGGAACAATCAGAGCGAGTAGAGTGTCGGATAAGACGAAGTGAACGGTCAGAGCTGGAACGTCGTGCGTGTGGCTGCCATGCCCGAGTGATGATCCGCGTGATACGTCCCAAAACAATCTGAGTCTTTAGATTACAGCCTAATCGAAAGGTTGTGTAATTGAGGTGCTATATCATCCCCAGCTGGCGCGATCTATGCCGTTGGATCCCATTCGACCCAACGGCCTCCCTTCGACAACGCAAGAGAATAAATACGAGATTAGTTTTTTTGGGTTATAAACGGGCCAGCAGGCCCTTTGTATAATGCACTTTATCTGTTTAACCGAATAAAAGCAAATGGACCTTGTTCTTTTTAATGGACTGTTTTTACTTTGGGTTTTATACTAACTACTAATTAGAATACTAATATATAACCTAAATTAATTTTAACTATCACAATATACTATCAATTATACTAATTATAACACTAAATATACATTATATGACACTTAAACTATTCTAATACTAACATTAATATTTACAACTATAATATATTAACTATGTTATCAATGCCACTTAACTATATTACCAGTATAACACCAATATAACAACTAAAGCGAAGGTGAAAATCAAGTGACAACAGCTGCCCCTTTTTGGTCATTCCGGTGGAACAGGAATAGAGCAAAGAAGATAAGACACTGATTTTCACCAGTTACCAAATTGTTAATGCCTGAAAAGTCATGCGGGTTCTATTCTCCTCATGCTTGAATAGATAAACAGGTTCTATTCTCCAAATGCTTGAATGGATAGGCAAGTTCTATTCTCCAAATTTGAATAGATAAGCAGGTTCCATTCTCCAAATGCCCGAACAGATAGGCTGGTTCAATTCTCCTTATGCTCGAATAGATAAATGGGTTCCATTCTCCAAATTCCCGAACGGATAGAAAGGTTCTATTCTTCTTATGCTCAAATAGATAAGCGGGTTCCATTCTCCAATTTCTTGAATAGATAGGCAGGTTCCATTCTCCATATGCTCAAACGGATAGGCAAGTTTTATTCTCCAAATGCTTGAATAGATAAGCATGTTCCATTCTCCAAATGCCCGAATGGATATGCGGGTTCTATTCTCCTCATGCTCGAATAGATAAGCAAGTTCCATTCTCCAAATACCCAAACGGATGGCAGGTTCTAATCTCCAAATGCTTGAAAAGATAAGCATGTTCCTTTCTCCAAATGTCCAAACAGATAGGCAGGTTCTATTCTCCAAATGCTTGAATAGATAAGCGAGTTCCATTCTCCAAATGTTCGAACGGATAGGCAGGTTCTATTCTCCTTATGCTCGAATAGATAAGCAGGTTCCATTCTCTAAATGCCTGGACGGAAAGGCAAGTTCTATTCTCCTTATGCTCGAATAGATAAGCGGGTTCCATTCTCTAAATGCCCGAACGGATAGGCATGTTCTATTCTCCAAATGCTTGAATAGATAAGAAGGTTCCAAAATCTGTCAAAACAAATGCAAATGATCCAATTAAGATGCATATGCCCCTAGGGATGTCATGAATGCATGTTTTATTTCTTTTGCTCTTTTTCTTAACAATTTTCCTAATAAACACAGAAGAAAACTATGAAGCTCCGAGAAACTCGGATTATATCATCTCAAACATTTTCTCAACTCTAGCAACAGATGGTGGGTGTCTTGTTTTGGCCCATCCCATAAAAAACAGTATGATTTCCTTTCGTTTCTTTATGCTGAATGGCTTTACACTTGCAATAACTCATCTTCCAATTGTCTTCACCAATTTCTTGTTGTTAAAATTCCATCGTCCATTCCTTGGAAATCAATCTTCACCATTTCCTTCTTCTTAATATATTCATCCCTTCCCGTGACTTCTGTCTTGATTTTTCAAATAGGGAAGCTTCCTTATTGCTAGGACACCTAAGAGCGAAACTCCGTGGGAAAATGGGGAATGCATCAATTCGCCATTATTAATGCATGGGAAATCATCTAAAAATTGCAACTGTATGCTTCAATAATAAACTAAATAATCGTAGATGATCATCTCTATCACTTATGTTTTACCATTCTTTTTCTTAGCACTTCCTTGCTTCATTTGCTCTTTGTACATTTGCTCACTCACTCCAGTTATCTTGTGCTCCTGGTTAGAAGGACTACCTTCATCCTTATATTCTTCAACACTCTTTTAGCCTTTGTCAACTTATCATTGTAGTTGATACATCAATGTTCAGTTAAAGTCTTTCTGCTGCTCTCCTAATGTCTGTAAAATTGTTCTCATTATCTTGTGTAAGCTTCTCTATTTTGCAACATGCTGCCTTAAAGTAATGTCATTGCATCTCTTGTTGGTTCTCCGCAGAGATTTGCAGCAAAACCTATTTTCATCTTGAATTTCCTTATAAGTTTTGCTACTATTTATACCCTAAGCTCTAAATTTGACCGTTGAATACCTCATAGTTCCAATACCCTTCTAGACAAATTTCAAAGTAATTCTCAAAAATCTTTTGTACATTTCAAGTGATGTCAAATTTTAATTCTTATTTCAATGCAAGATGCATTATGGAAGGATGTCAAAGGAGGAAAAGAAAATGTCTACACAATTAGTGTTGTGGCAAACAAAAAAAGAAATTACAAGGAAAGGAATAGGTATTCAGATATCAAAAACCAAAACTCCTCATGTCATAACATCATAAGATGCCTTGAATGTCCACTATGCTTAGCAGACCCTGGACATAATGATTATGCGGAAAGATATGAAGCTTCCAGGTGCCAAACCCCAAGATTAATTTGTGAAAGGACTAACTTTGCAAATTATCTGAGCTGCCCTTTACGGGTTTTCAACTTAGATCCTCTTTTGGTTTCAAAACGCTCTTTGCGGATTTTCATTTTGAACCCCCCTTTTCTTTTTCCTTTTTTCTTTCCTTTTTTCTTTTCTTTTTTGTTCTTTTATTTTTCCTTTTTTTCTTTTCTTTTTATTTTCTTTTTCTTTCTTTTTCTTCTTGTTTTCTCTTTTTCCCCTTGTTTCTTCTTCAAACATAGTACTTCTTAACCGAGTCTGAATTTATCAGGCTTTGGAGTTCGTCTCCATCCATTTTGGCTAAAATTAACGCTCCCCCTGAGAAAACCTTTGTTACAATATAAGGTCTTTCCCAATTCGGTGCCCATTTTCCTTGAACGTCACTTTAGATTGGCAGCTTCTTCCTTAATACCAAATCTCCCTCTTTGAATTCTCTTGGGTGAACTTTCTTCTCATGAGCCCTTATCATCCTTCTCTGGTACATTTTCCCATGACACAATGCTTTCAGTTTTTTTTCTTCAATTAAATTCAACTGATCATATCTTGCTTGAGCCCATTCTGGTTCTTCCAACTTGCTTCCATTAAGACACGGAGCGATGCTATTCTAACCTCAATGGGTAGCACAACTTCTACCCCATTTACCAATGAGAAATATGTTTCCCTAGTAGAAGTTCTTACTATGGTTCGATAAGCGTATAAGGCAAACGACAGCTTCTCATGCCAATCTTTATAAGTATCAAACATTTTTGTAATTATCTTCTTAATATTCTTATTCGCAGCTTCCACTGCCCCATTCATCTTAGGGCAATATACCATAGAATTATGATGTTTAACATTGAACTACTCATAGACTCCACTTATCATCATGTTGTTCAAATTTGAAGCATTGTCGGTGATGATACTTTCAAGCAAGTCGTATCGAAAAATGATTTCCTTTTTCAAAAACTTGCAAACTGAGGATCTGGTGACATTTTTATATGAGGATGCTTCTACCCATTTCATGAAATAATCAATGGGTACCAAGATAAAACGATGCCCATTTGATGCCTTAAGGTGAATTTGACCAATGACATCAATGCCCCACATGGAAAATGGCCAAGGGGTTGTCATAACATGAAGAGGCTGAGGTGGCATATGAACCTTGTCAGCATAGATTTGGCACTTGTGGCATTTGCGAGAATAGTTGATGCAATCACCTTCCATGGTTGACCAATAATATCCAAGATGCATGATTCTCCTAGCCATGGTGAAACCACTAGGATGAGTTCTACAAACTCCTTCATGAACTTCTTCTACAATTAATTGTGCCTCTTTTGCCCCCACGCATCTTAGAAGCACTTGATCACGAATTCTCTTGTATAAAATCTCTCCATCAAGGACATACCCTGATGCCATCTTCCTGATCATTTTCTTTTCATTCTTTGTAGCTTGAGGCGGGTATTGTTGGAATTTTACATATTGTAAGATGTCATGATACCATGGCAATCCATCCATTTCTTCTTCCATGTCATAACAATGAGATGGAGAGTCAAGCATATATAGCATGATGGGTATCATCTCAAAACCTTTATTTACCCTAAACACGAAGGCTAAGGTGGCTAAAGCATCAGTCATTTAATTGTCTTTTCTGGGGAGATATTTGAAAGTGATCTCATCAAATTCCTTGTTCAACTCGAGGACCAGCTTGTGGTATTCCACCAACATTGCATCTTTTGTCTCCCATTCACCACGTATCTGATAAATAACTAATACAGAGTCCCCAAAAACTCTTAGAGTACGAATTTTCCTCCATATAGCTTCTCTTAATCCCATTATACATGCTTCGTACTCTACCATATTATTAGTGCAGAAAAACTTCAAACGACTGGTAAAAGGGTAATAATCTGCTTCTGGCGAAACCAAAACTGCCTCTATACCTCTTCCTAATGCATTTGCTGCACCATCAAAGTTCATAACCCAAGATTCTATTGAAGCCTCATCATCTTCTAAGATACATATCAAGTCTTCATCAGGAAAATTAAAATTTAATGCTTCATAGTCATCACAAGAGTGACTTGAGAAAAAGTTTGCTATAACACTCCCTTTTATCGCTTTTTGGCTCACATACTGGATATCAAATTTTGACAATAACATTTTCCAACGTGCTACCTTCCTGATAGAGATGGAGCTTCCATCATGAACTTCAGTGGGTCTAACTTCGAGATTAACCATGTAGCGTGATAAAGCATGTATTGCCTTAGCCTTCTAGCTGACCACACCAAAGCACAACATAGTTTTTCAATTGACAAATATCTAGTTTCACAATTAGTGAATTTCTTGCTCGGGTAGTATATCGCCTTTTCTTTTCTTCCAGTATCATCATGTTGTGCTAACACACAGCCCATGGAATTTTCATAGACCGTTAAGTACAAGATCAATGGTCTCCCTGAAACATGTGGTACTAATACTAGAGGATTGCTTAGTTGTTCTTTGATCTTTTCCAAAACCATTTGACATTCTTCGTCCCATGTCCTCAGGTTATTCTTCCTGAGTAACCTAAACATTGGATCATACTTATCTGTCAACTGAGAAATGAAACGTGCGATGTAATTTAATCGTCCCAGAAAACCTCAAACTTCCTTTTGTGTTTGAGGTGGGGGAAGTTCCTGTATAGCTTTTATCTTATCTGGATCGATCTCAATTCCTCTTCTTCTCACAACAAAACCCAATAACTTGCCAGATGTGACCCCAAATGTGCATTTGGTCGGGTTGAGCTTTAATTGAAACTTTCTTAGTCTGAGGAAGAGTTTTTCTAAATTGACCAAATGTTCCTCATCAGATCGAGATTTGACGATCATATCATCGACATATACCTCTATTTCACTATGCACCATATCATGTAAGAGAGTGATTGTGGCCCTTTGATAGGTTGCCCCTGCATTCTTAAGTCCAAAGGGCATCACTTTATAGTAAAATGTTCCCCATAGTGTCACAAAAGCTCTCTGTTCCATGTCTTCAGGGCATATCTTGATCTGGTTATACCTAGAGAAACCATCCATAAAAGAGAAGAGTGAATGACCAGCTGTGTTGTCGACTAAAGTGTCAATATGCGGGAGCAGGAAATTGTCCTTTGGGCTTGCCTTATTGAGGTCCCTGTAGTCAACACACATTCGTACTTTTCCATCCTTCCTCGGTATTGGGACAATATTCGCCACCCATTCTAGATACTTGGCTACCTCAAGAAATCCTGCATCGCATTGCTTCTTTACCTTATCTCTGATCTTGATGAGTGTTTCAGCCTTCATTCTTCTAAGCTTTTGCTTTACTGGTTCACATCCAACCTTTATAGGGAGCCTATGCATGACAATGTTAGTGCCCAAACCGGACATATCCTGGTATGACCAAGCAAAAATATCTTTAAATTCTTTCAAAAGCTCAATCAGACTTTGTCTGGTTTTGACTGTGATGGTAGTACCAATCTTCACCTCTCGTTTTTCTTCTTCAGTTCCGAGGTTTAATATTTCTAGTTCCTCTTTATGTGGTAGAATCTGCTTTTTCTCTCCTTCTACCATTCTGAGCATGTCACTAGGTACATCATATTCTTCCTCATCGTCAATATTTCCAACTTCTTCCAAGCATAGAGGTAACTCAAACTCAAACTCATATTCATTTATGTCAATGATATCTGAAGACTTGAAAAAGGAATAGGCAAAAGATATATACAAAAGGAAAAAAACAAAATGAATGGAATGTTTTTTATGCTTTTAACTTTATGGTTTTCATTTGGTTTTGGTTTATTTATGAAAAGAAAGTTTGCCACACAAGATTTAAGGAAATGCATCTTTTATTGAATTCGAATTAAATGTTTGACATAGGCCCTTTACATAAGATCCCCTATTGTCTCTGGGCCTGGAGCAGAGAGGTTGGTTTTGAGAATTACTCTGAACTTGTCTTAAAGATTATAGGAATTTCTTCAGCAGTCCAATTGTCAAGCTCAGAGCAAGGGCAGATCATTGACATGTACTGGCTCTCTTCCCCCTCTTCAGTCACAGCGTTAATACTCATCTTTTCAAATGCTTCACATGAAGCGCTCTCGCCTTTTCCTTTTTCACTAACTGAGGCACTTGGATCCACCATGCCTCCAAATATAAAGCTATGGCTCAGGGGAGGGAAAGTCATCGGCTCCCACTCAATTTACTCTCCTTCCAATCTAGCTCTTCTCATCTCTTGATGCTTTCTGATTTTAGCTCTTCTTTGCCATTTGTTGGGCTTAAAGCCCAAACCGAACCAATCTTTTTTCACCAAGATTATTACGGGATACAACCTTCCTTGATGTCTCTTTTCGAATCATTTCCCAATTTCAGCTTATTTCCCAAGTGTTTGTTTTACCTGCATCTTCGTACAGCTTGATAACTCTGGTTTTGGCACCTTGCTCCCATCAGTGACAAAGGTTGCATTGACTAGCTCTAATGTCCTGAAATGACACCCGAGTGCACCCTCATCGATCTCGATAAATGGTACATCAGTGGTTACTGATGTAATGATTTCCTCTTCTGCACCGACAGTTATTAGTTGACCATCGATCACAAACTTCAACTTCTGGTGTAAAGTAGATGAGACCGCTCCTGTTGCGTGAATCCATGGGTGCCCAAGCAAGCAGTTATAACTAGGTCTTATATCCATGACCACAAATTCAACATCAAAGGTCGTTAGTCCAATTTGCAAAGGCACCTCAATTTTCCCTAACACATTCTTCTGAGTTCCGTCAAATGCTCTAATCGTATTTTGATAAACTCTCATATGAGAACTATCTATTGGCAGCTTCTTTAACGTAGCTAGCAGTAGAACATTCAGTGCCAACCCATTGTCAATAAGGACACATGGTAACATATGTCCCTTACATCTGGTAGTGATGTATAAAGCCTTGCAAGATCTCATTCCTTCACCTGGTATTTCCTCAGCATTGAATGAGATGAAGTTGTTAACAATAATGTTACTGACTAACATATCCATCTTATCTGTTGTGATCTCTTTTGGTACAAATATCCGATTCAAAATCTTTAACAAGACCTCACGGTGACCCTCGGAACTTAAGAGTTCCTGAATCAAATGAAGTTGCTCCACGATGTTGTATTCACTGTGTTTTAAAATCTTTAGGAACTCTTAAGCCTCTGATTCCTTTACAGGCTCATGATATGTTGTCAGTTTTTCCTTGAAGAAATCTCTGTCATCTTCTTTTTCAGGCTCTTCAACAGCAGCCTTTCTTTGCGCTGCATCCCTATCCTTTGCTATTGGCTGGGAATAGAGCCTTCCACTCCTTGTGAAATGGCTCACCTCATTGATCGGTTCTTCTTTCTCTTGGACAGATGTTTCTCTTGGGGTTGCCACCGTACAAGCGTAATCCCAAAGGACTTGCTTGCTATCCTTGTATAGAAACGGTGTTGGTGCCTTAATTATGAGCTGCGGGGTTACACTCCTTGCTGGCTCACCAACTCTTGTTTTAGCCTTAATAACTAAAGGCTTCATTCCGGTGTAGTCTTTTCTAGAGGATGACTCCTCTGATGCACATACATCCAACAAACATTCCTTGTCTTCTTTCTCAAAGAACTCAAGTTCTTTCTTATTCATCTTGTCTTGAACTAGCTGCCTAAACTCTAAGAAACAATCAATCTCATGCCCATCCTTCATGTGGTACTCACAGTACAATTCATTCTCAATCTTCAAATTCTGGGCTCCTTCTTCCAACATCCCTACTGCCATCATTTGAGCCATACCCACTTCATGGGAGCTCTAACTTCATCAACATATTCTTTAACCACCTTATTCTCTTCTTCTATGATTGCATTCACACCTGCCTTCTGATGATTTGGCAGAGGGTTTCCCTTTTCTTCTAACGTATCAAATGATAACATCCCTGACTTTCTTAAGTCATCCACCACCCTTTTGAATGCAGTGCAATTTTCAAAGGTATGCCCCCTAACTCCTGCATGATATTCACATTGTGCCTTCTCATCGTACCATGGTGGGTATGGTGGTGAGAATGGAGGAACATGCCTTGGCAGCACCATCTAAGATTTAACCAGTTCAACAAACAATTTTCCATATGTCATTGAGATAGGAGGGAAATATGGTTTCAAGCTCCCTTGATATATTCGTTCTTCCTTCAGCGGGTTTGTGATTGCTGGAGCTATGGTTGAGACATTGGGTTTGTTGAAGACTACTCCTTTTGAGTAATTAGGGTTGTAGAAATTGGTGGCATTGACTTTATTGTCTCTCTTTTTGTATGGTTTCTTTGTTTCCCCACTATCCAACCTTCCTTTTTCATGGCCGCAAGTATCAACTCTCCCTTTATAAGCATGTCCACAAAACTCTTTGTGGCATGATTGAGCATACGGTCATAGAAAGAACCCTTTAATGTCTCTACGAACATTAGGGTGATCTCACTCTCCCAGAATGGTGGTTGGACTTGGGCAGTTACATCCCTCCATCTCTGTGCGTACTGGCGGAAGCTCTCATGATGCTTTTGCTCCAATCCTTGCAGAACTAAACGGGTTGGAACCATGTCTGAAATATGCTTGTATTCTTATTGAAGGCTCTGGACAAATCTTTCCATGATATGATGTTAATTCGACTTAGCTGCGTGTACCAGCGTGCAACTGGCCCTACTAGACTGTCTCGGAAGCAATGGATAAGCAGCTTCTCTTTTTCAAGATACATTGACATTTTCCTGCAATACATAGTCAGTTGTGCTGTAGGGCACGTTGTTCCATTATATTTTTCAAAGTCAGGAACCTTGAACTTTGGTGGTACTACCAAATCAGTCATTAGGCTTAAATCCTTGGCATCCACTCCTCCATATATACCTCCTTCTTAGAAAGACTTAATCATTCCTTCCAACTTCTCATAACGATCCTCCCATTTCTTCTAAACTTTCACCTTGTCAGCAATTTCATCAAGATCAGACACCTCAATGACCTCCTCGGAGTTTATCTTCCTATCATTTCGCGCTGAAGCCTCAGCAAAATGTGGAGAAATCTTAGCTTTTGAAGATTGAGCTTCTCTTTGCATACTTGGATGAACGAAGGCCATCCCTTGAAATTCTGACATAGCATTTGCTTCTTCGCTAGCTTCCACTATGTTTGGGTCCTTAAAGCCTAACATGGCTGCAATTGAACCAATTGTCTTTTGATGAACTAACTTCATATGTTGCTTCAGATCTATCTCCAGCTTTTCTAACCTATCCTGGGTACTCTTATGGTTGCTTTCTAAGGCTGTCACTCTGTCTTCCATTGCTCTGGCTTGAGACTGAATACTGTACTTGCGATTTGTTTTTGCTATTTTGATTTTCTGTCATTTTTATTTAAGTTAGATTCTTATTATGTCATGTATGCATGGAATGCAATGCGAAGCAAAGAACAAAACAACCAAACAAACAGAAGAATGATGCAAATTCGTGAATGCAAACAAAAGAACATTGGTTTAATAAAATATTTACTTTTAGAAATAGCGTTATTGAATGTCAAAACTTGATGAAATGGAATGATGATGCATGAATGAATATGCAAAAAAAACAAGACAAAAAAGAAAAAAAATAGAATAAAGAGACCAAAATAATTTCACGAATAATTTTGGGTAACGCATTCCAACACTCCAGGACATGTCTCCACGGATTATCCGCAATGATTTTGACCAGACTCAAAACCCTAGGTTTTCCATATAGCTCTATTGGGTAGGCTCTAAATTCTCAAACAATTGGGTTCTAAAAGGTACTCGAGCTGTCCTTGTTGTCCCCTACTAAGGGTAGCAAGGCCCTTGGTTCTCACCCATTATAGGTTTCAAACGAACCAAGTACAACTCATGAGGACTCACTTCCTATTTCTTCTCAAAGAATCAGTATCCTTATGAAAACATGAGGCATATGGGTCCCGAAGGTACTTGCTAGGCCCATACGGAGAATCAATATTCTAACATAAGCAAAATGTTTTCCCCTCACTTAACAATTGGGTGGTGCTCGGGAATAGAGCTTTTTGCAACAAAATTTTTTAAATGCGTAAAATAGAATTACATTCATTAAGCGGACAAATAAATTGAAACCTTCGTGAACTTGCAAATTCCTTTTGAAAAAAACATTTTTGAAAACAATTTATGGCCTGACCCTCTTTTGTTTTTTTTAAATTATCTTCAGCGGAGTCGCCAAGCTGTTACAACCCTTTTTAGGTAAAGGTTTTGATGTTTTGGAAAAATTTAAAAATCACGGAGTCGCCACCAATCTTTTTTAAGAAGTGTGATTGGATCACTTTTAAAACAAGGGTATTTTGATAAAAACATTTTATTTATCAAAATAACATTTTGGTCCACGAAAAACAAAACATAGGTTCGGGGTTCGGTTACGTGTGGGGAAGGGTTAACACCCCCACAACGCCCAAAAATTGGTACCCAACTGATTTCAAAAGCATTTTTTTAAAAACTGGAATTTGCAAGTTTACAAAATTTTGATTTATTTGTCTACAAAGTGAATGTAGATCTATCTTAACGGCCTTATCGCCCGAGAAATGAACTTTAATCACTGCCAACACTCCTGGCGCTAACCCGTCATTCTCGTTTGATAAGATACCGCATTAATTAAGTTTTCACTTTTTAAACAAACCAAAGAAAATATTAATTGTGTTATTGTTTTTTAGAATTTAGTGTTTAAACACTAAAGAAATATCTACATTTATTCTAATTATTAATTTAAAATGCAATTAAGTGTATTTTATTGAGAATGAAGAAAGTTTTACAACATACAAGTTTCTATTCTAGTTTTTAAGTCCCTATTCCTAAAGTTTAACACACATACAAATATATACATAAAAGGCATAAAGAAATAACCAATTACTTAAATTAAAATAAATAACTAAGCAATTTCTAAGATTAAATAAAGAAAAGGGACTTAGGTTTTTATTTTTTTTTTAAATAGAAAAAATCTGAATTAGGGATTAATTTGAAAGAAAGTAAAAATGTGGAGGTTAATTTGAAAATAATTTTAAATTTGGTGCCGAATTGAAAAGAAAAAGGCTGAAATTGAAACAATTGAAAATAAAGGGGTTGCGGTATAAGAACTGGATAAAAAAGGCGCGGGTTATCGTCGGGTTCGGGTCAGTTCAACGGGTTAGTATATATATCAATTATAACAAACAAATTTCATTCTCCCTTATTCATCAAAACAGATCAAACACCCTTTTCTTTAAAATCCTCTATCGAGTTCAACGTGTTCTTCATGAATTGAAGAACACGGTGGTGGTCTGTCGTGCTGGGTGCCTTCCACCAGCATCAGCTGCCGTTGCCGGCGGTGAAATTCCCAGAAAAAACCCAGATTTCCCAAATTTTGGTGACTTTGAAATCACGTTTTTCCCGACGATGCTACGTTAATCAACAAAACCATGGCGGCGCAACTAAAACTGAGGTAAAATAACAATCATTTTCTTTATTTAAAGCAAAAGAAAAAAGATAAGAGATGTTACCAGAAACTTGCTTCTTTAATTGCTCTCGAATTTTGATTACAACTGTTTGCTTCTACAACTTTCAAATGCTAGTATGTTTACTGTAATTGTTGTGTGTGATTTCTCTCAATTGTTGTTCTTACAATGATTTACAATGGGGTTTATTAGCAATTGAATTACTTGAATGCCTGAATCACTAATATCCTCCTCATTTGATACTGTCTCGGCTCTGATTTTAAGCTTGATGCCTTTTGTTTGCTGCTTTAATCTAATCGTTGTTGGATTCTTGCTAAGGCACCAATTTAGGGATCCAATTCCCTCATGTGTCAGTTGACTTTGCCCTCGATTTGTAGCTAAGGCTCTGGTTTAGGGATTTGGTTTCCCTTTTGATTTGCTTTTGTTTCTTTCTAACTCTTTGTTTTGTGTTTTTGTTGCCGGTAATTGCAAATGGTATCGGTGAGGAACAATTAGAATGGCATCTGCGAGGAACAATCAGAGCGAGTGAAGCGTCGGAGAAGACGAAGTAAACGGTCGGAGCTGGAACGTCGTGCGCGTGGCTGCCACGTGTGAGTGATGATCCGCGTGATTCGTCCCGAAGTAATCTGTGCCGTTAGATTGCATCCTGATCGAATGGTTGTGTAATTGAGGCTCTATATCATCCCCAGCTGGCACGATCTGCGTCGTTGGATCCCGGATCGATCCAACGGCCTCCCTTCAATTGCGCAAGAGAATAAAGACGGGATTAGGTTTTTTTGTGGGTTATAAACGAGCCAGCATGCCCTTTGTATAATGGACTCTATCTATTTAACCAAATAAAAGCAAATGGACCTTGTTCTTTTTAATGGACTGTTTTTACTTTGGGTTTTATACTAACTACTAATTAGAATACTAATATATAACCTAAATTAATTCTAACTGTCATAATATACTATCAATTATACTAATTATAACACTAAGTATACATTTTATGACACTTAAACTATTCTAATACTAACATTAATATTTAGAACTATAATATATTAACTATGTTATCAATGTCACTTAACTATATTATCAGTATAACACTAATATAACGACTAAAATGAAGGTGAAAATCAAGTGACAACAGTAGTCTTGCGGTTATTTTGTGAATTAGAGTTTGGACAAATTCTAAGTAGCATTCGAATTATTTTCCCCAGGAGCAATGCTTGTGAGTTGAATTTCAAAGCGATTAAGTCATGCAAAACTTTTGATTGAATCTTGACTTTGAAAGTAATAATTTGAATCGAATTGGACTTGTGTCGCTTGGAAGAAAACGTGTAGAGGGCTGTCCGAAGGAATGAATATATATGTATGAGAAAAATGCTCTGTTTTAAGTGTTTGTAAACAGTATAAACATGAGTTTGGATCATTTAGCATAATAGAAAAACTGGTTGGAATGTTCTGCACATATTTTTTTATTAGAAAATCATTTCGAGCATGTAAATATGAAATGAGACTGTTTTGCACTTGAAAGCTGCCCTGTTTTGGTGTTCATTGGTTGAGAATGGACTGTTTTAAAAAAATAAAAAGTGCACAAAGATGAGTTGACCTTGATTTACTTATACCTGAATGTAATTGGACTGTTTAGAACATCAGCAAATACTCAAGGACTGCTTTGATTAATATGTGGGCTGGTTGTATGTATAAAATCAATTTAGGGGGGGCTGTTTGGTGTAATTACTTATAAATGGACAGTTTTGTTGAACGCATAGAATAGGTACTTGTTAAGTGATTTAAAGGTTGGTTGGAAGAAAGTATGTATTTGTAATTGAAAAGTTAATCTAATGGAGTGTTAAATTAAGTTCTGATACATGTTTTGTCGTATCTGGACACAAGGTTTTGAAGGTGGAAAGGCAGTGATAGGTCACTTAGAGTAAAGCAAAAAGGGGAATGTTGTACGGGGGCAAAACCAGCTTGGAATGAATGGTGAGCGTAGTTTCAATGTCTCGGGATAGGTTAGTAACCTTCCCGAGCAATTTGGATTGAATTATTTACATCACTTGTTTGGAGACAAGATATGCATAGATGAGCTTGGATCTAAGGTAAGTAGTTAAGTATTGAAATAATATGCTATGTAGTACTTAACCAATTGATACATTCATGTAAGTAATATATGTTGTTCATGCTTAGGAGTGAATTAAGAATCTATGTTATGATTGTCTTCCAACTAAGAAGTAAGTTTACACTGAAGATCATACATGAACTATATGTATATATATATATGTTCACTTGAAAAAGAAATGGAGAATAGTTATAATAAAGAGACATCTCGAAGGCTTATAAGATAATTCTATGATTATTGTAAATGGCATGCTTGACAAGTAAAGTGCTTCTATGGATTGTTTGAGTACCTAATTGAGTGTAATTTAAGCATCGGAAAGGGTTAATAACCTTCCCGAGCATTTCTTGCTAATTATGAATGTTTAAATTAATTTAATTCTTGTTATGAGTAAGCAAGCTTGGACTTTAGATAAATCTTCTAATAAAGATGTATTTTGTGATGTGAAAGCATGATTAAAAGTATGAGTATGATTTAATACACTACTAATGTTATGAGTTGTGTTAATTCAAATGGTACACATGTCCAGAAATGGTTAATTATGAATGCTAAACAAATCTTGCTCATGTATACTTATTTGAGAATTTCGACATGTAATATATTAAGGATGATATATGCAAGTTAACTAATGAAACTTCTGGGGCTATAAAGCCATTCGAATGAGCAAGAAGAAGTTTGAGGTTCACATTGGTGAACATATGCATGTACCCTATATGAGAAAAAGGTAATGGGACTTTGATATGTAATCAATATGGAACTATGCTCTTTATGATCTAATAAAAGATGAATTAAATTAAAGCCTTGGTCTCAAGTCAGTCATAGGTATAGTTGGCATGTCATAGGATCCATGAGCTCGTGTTTAGGGTGGACTACGGTCCTTATTTAGCGACAGTAGGAGGGAAGTTGTGTGGTCATTTGGCGACAGTAGGAGGGATTGACCGGTACAATGGTACCATATGTTTGGAAACAGTTAGTTGGGGATTGTATTCGATTCTCAAGGCTGTGTTAATAAAGGAACTAATGAAATTTACAATTAAATCTTTAAACTATGGAAATAACGTAAATAACAAGTAATGCATTTATAATTTTGAATGTGAATCATGCGTATGGGAAATTAAGAAAAAGGTTGTGTGGTATATGCATTCCATTAGTGTAAGCTATACTTTGTTTATGAATCCTTGATTAATCTTGACTATGAACGCATGCTTAATTTGAATGTTTTGAGTAACATTACTTAGTTCATGTTCAAGATATTGTTGTACATGATCAAATGAATTGATAAAAAGGGTAAGACATGATTGATGACCTACGAGTTATGTATAACTTGATTTTGGGATATGTTATGTTGATGTTTTGGATAATACGTAATCTATGATTTGCTAAATTATGATAAGAAGAAAATAAGGAAGAAAAAGAATAGTAAAGAAATCATGGCAATGACTTGTTAAATAAGTAAGATGTATATTCTCAATGTTGAATGCCTTTTTAGGGATAGATATTTATGCTTCGATAAAGAATTAGACTGCTTTATGATGATGTTTGATTAGTTTTATTATGTGAATAAACAAAAAAAAAAAATTGTGAACTATAGCCCTTACACAATTAGTGTTTTATGTATTAAGTTGATATCTTGAGTTAAGGAAACCCATGTAGACAATAGACTTAAGAGTTAGATTATGCGGCTGGCTACTTGATATTGTTGGGATATTATAGGAAAAATTTGGGTAAACTTAAGTTGAATTAAGGTACTCCTTGATAACTTGTTCATTAGTTAATGTCGAGTATCAAGTCCTTGTTTTCCGGATTGAGTTAATAAAGGTTATTATGTTCAAAACTAGAAGGGAAAGAAAATAAAAAGATATGTAAGCTTGTTGATCGAATAGTCTTAATGGACTTAGAAGCTATAATAATTCGAATACTATGGTTAAAAGGAGTTGTATTGCTATACCTATTGCTTACCTGATCCATTAGCTCAAAAGAAAGAATAGAGTTAAAAGTCTAGAGCTTCATTGTGATTATGTTTATCTAAACTACCTCACAAGCTATTGCTTACTTTACTTATTTCTTACATTTCAGGGTGTAAGTACTTTCGTTTTCTTCTGAGCTTGGACGTGATCACAAGGAGTTAAGTATGACTCGAATCAATATCTTTAGAACTCCTAGATTGGTGGCACATAGATACTAGTTGCATAGTGCATTTAGAATTCATTATGGCTTATATATGTATAAGCTTGTTAATTGTTCAAGTTTTGTAAATAGGCTTTTAATCATTTTATTCTTGGTTGTTTTTTATGACTTGATTAATATTTGGCTTATGTGGCTGCTAGATATGCTCTGAGAATTTTAGGATAATTGATTACCATGATGCCATGTTTGTTATGTACTGAAATATATTCTTGTGTTTTCTTGATACGAACCCTAATTAAAATTGGTATCATTCGATTGATTGAATTATTAGTTAAGATAAACATGTGAATTTGTGCTAATATAGGTTTTGGCTAGGTATACCATTAATGTTCGATGGATTCCTTGAGAATAAAGAAAATAGGATGCTTGAAAATGATGATCTTTCGTTGCTTAAGATTTAAACCTTGTTAGTATATTAATCTTAACAATTTGAATGATAAGGTCGATTGATTCATTGATGATCGTACCTTGTTTGGGTGCCATGCTTTATTTGCCTCGTATGAATTCTTGATGATTAGATCTTGAAATAGAATGTAGATTGGTAGGAATCTGATTTCATGAACTACAATCTATTGAGTCAATGGAATTTAAACCTTTAATGATGCAAAATGACCTTAGATGTGATGTTAATGTTAGGTAAGTCAAACCATTTAAAAGATTGAGGTACTCATCTTTAATTGGGGTAGAACTAAGTAAAATACAATATGCTTATCATTGATATCAAAGTTCTAGTAAGAATGATTTATTTAGTAAGCAAGGAAGTAACTACCAAGTGACTAGATTCCGGAATAAAGTACCTTATACTCTCATGGCTAATTGTCTTGATACTGTTATATTTCTTTTTTTAAAAAAAATTGTGTTTAAGTTATATGATGTTGTGTTAAGCCCTAGAGTGGAAAAGACTTTCTAAGTCAAGATTTATATTTTAACAATCTGATAGCAGAAATTTGTTATTCGTGAATTCTTTGTAGCTTGGATCTTGTAAATTAAAGTTTAAGATATGTTTTGTGAACTCGCTAAAAAGTTTTAAAAATTTTCCTCGTTTCGGGTTGTTTGTTTATAGCGTAATTGATAAGTTAGCATATAGATAATGGTTATTGTTTGGTAACACGTTCTATGCCGGTCTATCTACTAGACAGGGTAGAGGGTGTTAAAACATGGATCACATTAAAAATATTGAAGATGATGATGAAGTTGTGCGATAGGCCTTCTCTCTCTCTGGAAACCCCCTCCTCTCTTGTGTTGATGCGATCAGCCTTAAGTAAGTGAGGAAAGCTCCACGAGTCTTTAAGGAGATTTGACGTATTCCCTTTTCTTGAGGAGATACTCTACGCTTTATTTCCTTATCTAAAGATATGGGAATAATTCAGAACTTATTCCCTTATCTAAAGATAAGGAAATAATTCAAACTTTATTTCCTATCCTTATTTACATATCATCCCATTTAATAGAAGGTAAATCATAATTAATGGCGCCAAGATTCTCGCATCTTCAACAGCTCATAAATTGATTCTGGGCTTTATCTTATGTAAATCTTGAAAAATTCTACATTTATTTTTTACTTGCCCTGGCAATTGCTCGGCAATTCCATCTGTATTGTTCCTATTTGCCACGACAATCCTTCCTACACAAAATAGGGAAACCATGAGCGAATTTTCCACAAAAACCAATAAAATGTAATACCAAGCTCAATGATCAAGGAAACTAGGAAACCATGCATAAATGCCTATCAATGCAACAAAAATGAGCCTAAGTCTAACAATAATATGAGTAAAAAGGATAGAAAATGAGGTACTTTACACACTTAACATTGTAGAAAGAAGATTTATCCAAAAGCCTCAATAGACACCATGTTATCCTAGTCGTGTTTGATCACTTTTACCAAATGGGTAGAAGCTGCTTCATATGCCTGTATCACAAGAGCAACAGCTTGCAAGATGTTGAAGAGAGATTGTTTGTCGATTAAGTTTGCCAGAGAGAATCGTCATTGATAGCGCCTCTAGTCTGAACAACAATATGATATCACAAGTTTGGTGAGCAGTTCAAGATAAAGCATCATAATTCCGAGATGAATGGTGCAGTAGAGTAGGCAAACGTAAACATCAAAAGGTTATCTCAAAGACTTGCAAAGACTGACATGAGAATCCAGCGTTGGCCTTATATGTATTTCGATCTACAATGTGCACTTCAACATGGGCAACAATGTATTACTTGGTCTATGGGATGGAAGCAATATTATAAATTGAGGTTTAGATTCTGTCATCGGGTATTGACATATGTGAAATTGGACAACACAGAATAAGTATAAGCTCGATAAGGTCAATTGAATCTCATTAAAGATAATGGTTAGATACCAAGAAAGAACGATGCGAGCTCACAACAATGAAATTTCGTCCAATAGACTTTCGAGAAGGGAATCTAGTGTTTAAATAGATCTTGCCAGTTCAAAAATATTTTCGTTGGAAATGGATGCCTAATTGGAAAGCGTCATACATTATCAAGAATACCTCTTTCCTGATGGGCATTGATTTTAACGATAATGATCAGAGATGAGTTAAGAAATCTAATTGACTTAGACTCGATCAAGAAGTGTTACGCTTGAAGAATTAAAAAAGAGTTTGAAAAAAAGGAAAATAAAGAAAAAAACGGAGTGAAAACCCAAAAAGGGCGCTTTACAAAATAAAAATATCTATGGTGAAAACCCAAAAGGGAGTCTTAGATATCAAAAGAAAAAAATCAAAGAAAAGAAAAGAAAAAGATATCAAAAAAAGAAGAAGAAAATCAAAAGAAAATGGGGGTTCTAGATGAAAATCCGCAAAGGGCGTCTTGAAACCAAATGAGGATTTGAGGTGAAAACCTGAAAGGGCAGTTCAAAAGCATTTTGATATTAGGCATCCGACAAGAAACCTTCTCAGAATCTACGGTTTTGAGGAATTTCGGGAATGGAAGCTTTATTTTGGGTGATGGGCTCTCGCATCCTTCATACAGTTGATACTTGTGGCATTGTATTGAGTTTATCATGTTTGCCATGACTTATCAAATTCTTCCATTTTCTCAAAACTTAGTAGAATAATATTTTGAGCCTCTCACTTATCGTTTCAACAAGCATCTTGCATATAAATGGATTAGATACAAGAAAAGAAAAGGATTTTGTGGGTATTATTATGATGTACTAATTCTTTAAGTGCGAGTAGAACATGAGGTGGCCTCGGTACTTGTTTAATGATGAAAAGTATGTTGGGGAAAAAACAACTCCAAGTGTCAGAAAGTTAAACGAAAGTTGCAGGGAAGCAACACATGCAACTCTTAGGCAAAAAGAGATCGTAGACCATTCTGGGGCAAGAGCTGCAACAAGTTTAGTCCATTAAAGGTTCATACTATTCAAAAGAAAGATCATTACTTTATGGGCATTGCAAAACAAAAAAGGGCTTTGTGCATACTAGAGTGAACAAAGATGATAGTTGAATTCAAGAATCTCAATAGACACCATGTTATCCTAGTCGTGTTTGATCACTTTTACCAAATGGGTAGAAGCTGCTTCATATGTGTGTATCACAAGAGCAACAGCTTGCAAGATGTTGAAGAGAGATTGTTTGTCGATTAAGTTTGCCAGAGAGAATCGTCATTGATAGCGCCTCTAGTCTGAACAACAAGATGATATCACAAGTTTGGTGAGCAGTTCAAGATAAAGCATCATAATTCCGAGATGAATGGTGCAGTAGAGTAGGCAAACGTAAACATCAAAAGGTTATCTCAAAGACTTGCAAAGACTGACATGAGAATCCAGCGTTGGCCTTATATGTATTTCGATCTACAATATGCACTTCAACATGGGCAACAATGTATTACTTGGTCTATGGGATGGAAGCAGTATTATAAATTGAGGTTTAGATTCTGTCATCGGGTATTGACAGATGTGAAATTGGACAACACAGAATAAGTATAAGCTCGATAAGGTCAATTGAATCTCATTAAAGATAATGGTTAGATACCAAGAAAGAACGATGCGAGCTCACAACAATGAAATTTCGTCCAATAGACTTTCGAGAAGGGAATCTAGTGTTTAAATAGATCTTGCCAGTTCAAAAAGATTTTCGTTGGAAATGGATGCCTAATTGGAAAGCGTCATACATTATCAAGAATACCTCTTTCCTGAGGGGCATTGATTTTAACGATAATGATCAGAGATGAGTTAAGAAATCTAATTGACTTAGACTCGATCAAGAAGTGTTACGCTTGAAGAATTAAAAAAGAGTTTGAAAAAAAGGAAAATAAAGAAAAAAAAAATGGAGTGAAAACCCAAAAAGGGCGTTTTACAAAATAAAAATATCTATGGTGAAAACCCAAAAGGGAGTCTTAGATATCAAAAGAAAAAAAACAAAGAAAAGAAAAGAAAAAGATATCAAAAAAAGAAGAAGAAAATCAAAAGAAAAGGGGGGTTCAAGATGAAAATCCGCAAAGGGCGTCTTGAAACCAAATGAGGATTTGAGGTGAAAACCTGAAAGGGCAGTTCAAAAGCATTTTGATATTAGGCATCCGACAAGAAACCTTCTCAGAATCTACGGTTTTGAGGAATTTCGAGAATGGAAGCTTTATTTTGGGTGATGGGCTCTCGCATCCTTCATACAGTTGATACTTGTGGCATTGTATTGAGTTTATCATGTTTGCCATGACTTATCAAATTCTTCCATTTTCTCAAAACTTAGTAGAATAATATTTTGAGCCTCTCACTTATCGTTTCAACAAGCATCTTGCATATAAATGGATTAGATACAAGAAAAGAAAAGGATTTTGTGGGTATTATTATGATGTACTAATTCTTTAAGTGCGAGTAGAACATGAGGTGGCCTCCTCGGTACTTGTTTAACTTGCAAGATGTTGAAGAGAGATTGTTTGTCGATTAAGTTTGCGGAGAGAATCGTCATTGATAGCGCCTCTAGTCCGAACAACAATATGATATCACAAGTTTGGTGAGCAGTTCAAGATAAAGCATCATAATTCCGAGATGAATGGTGCAGTAGAGTAGGCAAACGTAAACATCAAAAGGTTATCTCAAAGACTTGCAAAGACTGACATGAGAATCCAGCGTTGGCCTTATATGTATTTCGATCTACAATGTGCACTTCAACATGGGCAACAATGTATTACTTGGTCTATGGGATGGAAGCAATATTATAAATTGAGGTTTAGATTCTGTCATCGGGTATTGACATATGTGAAATTGGACAACACAGAATAAGTATAAGCTCGATAAGGTCAATTGAATCTCATTAAAGATAATGGTTAGATACCAAGAAAGAACGATGCGAGCTCACAACAATGAAATTTCGTCCAATAGACTTTCGAGAAGGGAATCTAGTGTTTAAATAGATCTTGCCAGTTCAAAAAATATTTTCGTTGGAAATGGATGCCTAATTGGAAAGCGTCATACATTATCAAGAATACCTCTTTCCCGATGGGCATTGATTTTAACGATAATGATCGAGAGATGAGTTAAGAAATCTAATTGACTTAGACTCGATCAAGAAGTGTTACGCTTGAAGAATTAAAAAGAGTTTTGAAAAAAGGAAAATAAAGAAAAAAAAAGCGAGTGAAAACCCAAAAAGGGCGCTTTACAAAATAAAAATATCTATGGTGAAAACCCAAAAGGAGTCTTAGATATCAAAAGAAAAAAATCAAAGAAAAGAAAAGAAAAAGATATCAAAAAAAGAAGAAGAAAATCAAAAGAAAATGGGGGTTCTAGATGAAAATCCGCAAAGGGCGTCTTGAAACCAAATGAGGATTTGAGGTGAAAACCTGAAAGGGCAGTTCAAAAGCATTTTGATATTAGGCATCCGACAAGAAACCTTCTCGGAATCTACGGTTTTGAGGAATTTCGGAATGGAAGCTTTATTTTGGGTGATGGGCTCTCGCATCCTTCATACAGTTGATACTTGTGGCATTGTATTGAGTTTATCATGTTTGCCATGACTTATCAAATTCTTCCATTTTCTCAAAACTTAGTAGAATAATATTTTGAGCCTCTCACTTATCGTTTCAACAAGCATCTTGCATATAAATGGATTAGATACAAGAAAAGAAAAGGATTTTGTGGGTATTATTATGATGTACTAATTCTTTAAGTGCGAGTAGAACATGAGGTGGCCTCGGTACTTGTTTAATGATGAAAAGTATGTTGGGGAAAAAACAACTCCAAGTGTCAGAAAGTTAAACGAAAGTTGCAGGGAAGCAACACATGCAACTCTTAGGCAAAAGAGATCGTAGACCATTCAGGGCAAGAGCTGCAACAAGTTTAGTCCATTAAAGGTTCATACTATTCAAAAGAAAGATCATTACTTTATGGGCATTGCAAAACAAAAAAGGGCTTTGTGCATACTAGAGTGAACAAAGATGATAGTTGAATTCAAGAATCTCAATAGACACCATGTTATCCTAGTCGTGTTTGATCACTTTTACCAAATGGGTAGAAGCTGCTTCATATGTGTGTATCACAAGAGCAACAGCTTGCAAGATGTTGAAGAGAGATTGTTTGTCGATTAAGTTTGCGGAGAGAATCGTCATTGATAGCGCCTCTAGTCCGAACAACAAGATGATATCACAAGTTTGGTGAGCAGTTCAAGATAAAGCATCATAATTCCGAGATGAATGGTGCAGTAGAGTAGGCAAACGTAAACATCAAAAGGTTATCTCAAAGACTTGCAAAGACTGACATGAGAATCCAGCGTTGGCCTTATATGTATTTCGATCTACAATATGCACTTCAACATGGGCAACAATGTATTACTTGGTCTATGGGATGGAAGCAGTATTATAAATTGAGGTTTAGATTCTGTCATCGGGTATTGACAGATGTGAAATTGGACAACACAGAATAAGTATAAGCTCGATAAGGTCAATTGAATCTCATTAAAGATAATGGTTAGATACCAAGAAAGAACGATGCGAGCTCACAACAATGAAATTTCGTCCAATAGACTTTCGAGAAGGGAATCTAGTGTTTAAATAGATCTTGCCAGTTCAAAAAGATTTTCGTTGGAAATGGATGCCTAATTGGAAAGCGTCATACATTATCAAGAATACCTCTTTCCTGAGGGGCATTGATTTTAACGATAATGATCAGAGATGAGTTAAGAAATCTAATTGACTTAGACTCGATCAAGAAGTGTTACGCTTGAAGAATTAAAAAAGAGTTTGAAAAAAAGGAAAATAAAGAAAAAAATGGAGTGAAAACCCAAAAAGGGCGTTTTACAAAATAAAAATATCTATGGTGAAAACCCAAAAGGGAGTCTTAGATATCAAAAGAAAAAAAACAAAGAAAAGAAAAGAAAAAGATATCAAAAAAAGAAGAAGAAAATCAAAAGAAAAGGGGGGTTCAAGATGAAAATCCGCAAAGGGCGTCTTGAAACCAAATGAGGATTTGAGGTGAAAACCTGAAAGGGCAGTTCAAAAGCATTTTGATATTAGGCATCCGACAAGAAACCTTCTCAGAATCTACGGTTTTGAGGAATTTCGAGAATGGAAGCTTTATTTTGGGTGATGGGCTCTCGCATCCTTCATACAGTTGATACTTGTGGCATTGTATTGAGTTTATCATGTTTGCCATGACTTATCAAATTCTTCCATTTTCTCAAAACTTAGTAGAATAATATTTTGAGCCTCTCACTTATCGTTTCAACAAGCATCTTGCATATAAATGGATTAGATACAAGAAAAGAAAAGGATTTTGTGGGTATTATTATGATGTACTAATTCTTTAAGTGCGAGTAGAACATGAGGTGGCCTCGGTACTTGTTTAATGATGAAAAGTATGTTGGGGAAAAAAACAACTCCAAGTGTCGGAAAGTTAAACGAAAGTTGCAGGGAAGCAACACATGCAACTCTTAGGCAAAAAGAGATCGTAGACCATTCTGGGGCAAGAGCTGCAACAAGTTTAGTCCATTAAAGGTTCATACTATTCAAAAGAAAGATCATTACTTTATGGGCATTGCAAAACAAAAAAGGGCTTTGTGCATACTAGAGTGAACAAAGATGATAGTTGAATTCAAGAATGGGATAATGCTACAAAGAGCATTACAGAAGAATATGTTTTAATCTTGTGCATAGAGTCCACAAGCTGGAATAAAAAAGTGATGATCTCTTTTGAAACCATGAGAAAGAATGTTCTCAAAGAAGTTGAATGAAGACGTAGCAAGAATGGCTTTCTAAGAAAGGAGTCATCAACAGTACTCGAGTTTTGAAAAATGCATGGTGAGATACGATAAGAGAATGGTTTATGTGATGAATCCATGAAAAGTCAAGTATGAGTTCCATCAGAATTGATATTAGCTTTATTTGGAACAAAAGAGAAACATCAATGCAAAGAAAGAAAAAAAGAAAATGAAAAAAAGAGAAGAGGAAAAAAGAAATGAAAAAGGCATGGTGAAAATTTTAAATGGCGCTTTGAGAAAAAGGAAAAATCGAGGTGAAAACTCGAAAGGGTGCATTGGGGAAAAGAGAAAAAAAGGAAAAAAACCAAAGTGAAAACCTGAAAGGCCGCTTTGAGAAAAGCAATCTAAAGTAAAAATCTAAAAAGGCACTATAGAGCAAAAGAGCTAGAGATTCTAAAGATTGAACCTGAGTGTGAGTTGGGTTACTTTGGTATCAAAAAGGGTTTTAATGAAAAACGAAGCAAGAAATTTTGAGCTTCCCTGAAGATGAAAGATCGCCGAAGTGGTCCTTAATTGACATCATTCATGCATCATATATAGCCAGACATCTATAAGATATGAGCATGCTAACTCATACATTTAGAGCATTTTTGCGTATTTTGGCAGGAATTTACCAGAATCAGCAAGAAAAAAGAAAAAGATTTCAACCTACAGCTTCGAGACTAGAGGAGTATACCCAATCATATATGGAGATCGATTAACAGAGAAAGAGAAACCAAAGAGTTGATATGACCTTCAAATTGAAAGGTCAAGACACCTTATGCAGAAAAAAGCAATGACTCTAAAGATTTCAAGGCTTCAAGTTGAAATTGAGGAGATTTCATATTACTTCAGGTTGAACTTTTATTAACTGAAGATATTTCTTTTTGCAGGTTCAATTTTTTCCCTAGAGGAGGAGGTGAATTAACATTCCTAGCAAATAATGGTGAGCTCCTAATGAGAAGAATACATAACTCCTAATGAGAAGAGTTCACCAAGCAAAGATTATAGAGCTCCTACTGAGAAAAGTTCATCAAGAAAAGAATACAAAGTTCCTAATAAGAAGAACTCGTCCAGAGCTCTTAATGAGAAGATTTCGCTAAACAAAAATTACAGAGTTCCTAATGAGAAGAACTCACCCAGCAAAGAATACAAAGTTCATAGTGAGAAGAACTCACCCAGCAAAGAATACAGAGCTCCTAATAAGAAGAGTTTGCCCAACAATGAATAAAGAACTCTAAATGAGAAGAGTTCACCCGACGAAGAATGAGAAGTTCCTAATGAGAAGAGCTTACTTGTTCGACACCTTTATAGAGAGGTGGATTAATGTTTTCAAAGAAGAATGATGAGTTCCTAATGAGAGGAACTTGCTTGTTTGACGCCTTTAAGAGAGGTGGCCCAACATTCCCAAGAAGAATGAATGAGTTTATAATAAGAAGAACTGGTTCAGACTTTGCGGTTAGCATGTGCAGAAAGATTGAGAAGTTCATAATAAGAAGAGCCTGTTAAAGATTTCTAAGAAGGCAAAAGTTTCAGCGTCTCTTGTTGGATGAGCATTTGAAGTTTTATTTGTATATTTTCCTTGTGATTAATATCGAAATATTAAAGTTAGTTCTAACTTTTATAGGTTATATGTGAAAACATATCAATTTTTTCCTGAAGAACGAGGAGTTCCTAATAAGAATAGCTTGCTTGTTCGACACCTTTACAGAGAGGTGGATTAACATTGAATGAGGATCAGATTTTTTCAAAGAAAAGTGGATCAGCATTTCCAACAAAGAATGAGAAGAGCTTTCTTGTTCAGCGCCTTTACAAAGAGGTGGATTAACATTTTAAAGAAGAATGAAGAACTCATAATGAAAAGAGTTCGCCTTTTGAAGAATGAGAAGTTCTTAATGAGAAGAGCTTGCTTATTCAATACCTTTACAGAGAGGTAAATCAATGTTTAACGAGGAGTTGCTAATGAGAAGAGCTCGCTTGTTTGACACCTTTATAGAGAGGCGGATCAATATTGCCAAAAGGAATGAATGTGTTCCTAATTAGAAGAACTACTTCAGACTTTGTGGTTAGCCTTGACAGAAAGATTGGGAAGTTCATAATGAGAAAAACATGTTCAAGCTTTCTAAATGAGAAGAAATAGTGAAAGTTCATAATAAGAAGAACTTTCAGGTCAGAGTGACAGTCGTCAGGTTCGGGTAAAATTCATGTTTTTGTAGTCTTTTCCCAATTCTCGTTCCATAGTAATGAACAAAGAGGGGCAGCTGTAATACTCTAATTTTATTCAGGTATGGGTATATATTTAAATACATATTTCTCTTAGCAAAAAAATAGATAGATATAATAAAACCCAAAAACAGTAAAACAGTCCCAAAATCCATTTTATAATGTCCATTTACATGGTTATATGTCCAATCTCAGTCCCAAGCCCAAATACAACTCAAAGGCTCATTTACAACTGTTTACAATCAATTCCCACCCATTTCTTATAATTGAAAGCCCAAGAAACACAAATATCTAGAAAAGACCTTTTTCTTGCTCAATTTAAGCCACATGACACTCTCTATTAGTCCAAAAGCAACTCACGCGGATTATGGTTTTTCTGGCATCGTTGACGTCAACGATGACGTCACTTCCCACCCACCTATAAATAGGATGAAAGAGAAATTGTCAGATTCATTAACTACAATAATTAATACTAGTCATCAATAATAAATAAAATAATAATATAACAATTACATAGGAGAGAGAGAGCTTACCTCGAGAATCTGAGACGCCATGGGAAGTCGAACCGTCGTACAGGTCGAAGAGCCACTGGAGCTACAAATAATCGCCAAAACTATAGAACAAGACCATTGTTGCACGGCCGAGAAGGTAAACCTTTCTCTGTTTTTAGTTACCTGGAAAAATAGACACAAAAATGATATCGAAGCAAAATTAATGAAAAACAGAATTGAAAACATAAATGAAAAGAGGATCGGTGGCTTATCTAATTTGTAGTGGCCGAAGAAGACTTTAAGATTGGTCAGAGTTGAAGAGGGTTGGGTTTCGGGTAGATCTAGGTCCTAGGCTAGGGATGAAGGGTGGTTCCGATGAACCGGGCTTAAATCTAGGTTTTTGGGAAAAAAGATTTTTTTAAGGTTTCACGGCGGCCGAAAATCTCCTCACGGCCGCTGGGGTTTGGATCAGGGTGGCCAGAGCAAGGTTAGAGATGATTGGTGTTCAGGGCGGTAGTCGGTAAACAACAGAAGTTGATCGAAGACGGGACAAATCTAGGTGGAGGAGTACGTGACGATGCTCGCCGGAGTTCGTCGTGTTCTTGTGTTTACGAAGAACACGGATGAAACTCATCTCAAAACCATTGTTTTAATCCATTTTGGATCTAAAATCTGGGAAAGTTGGTGTTTATGAAGAGAGAGAGAGTAGAAAGAGTTGAGAATGGCTGATTTTAGAGAGAGTGAGATTTCAAAAAAATGAGGAAAATTGGAAAATGAAGGTGCTTTTATATAGGCGTGGTTCCCTGGCCGACAAGCCCGCGAATCCCCGGCCGCCTGCGCCCTTCTTTTCTGTTTCTTGTAAATGGGCCTCAAGTTTCAATAAAATTCGATTCAGTCCCTCATTGCTTTAACTCCAGTTTTAATTTCTTTTAATTTAGTCTTATATTTAATTTTTTAATATAATTTAATTGCCTTAAATTATATGATTGAATGCATGTTTTAAATTAAGCATATTAGTATATTTGCTAGATCATATAATACACTTAGATATAATTGTTTAGAGCCTTAGTCTTAGGTACTTAATTAAGATTTAATTAATTAATTAGGAAGATCATTGTAGCAATTTGATGTATATTAAGTGGAAACTTTGAGGTTCAAATTTGGATGGTGTTCCACTTGCTTGCAATGGGATGTTATCTGAACATTGGCCTTAAAGAGGTACACTTAAAATTCATTACAACTTAGAATTAAATAAATAACCTAATTAATTAATAGAGCTTCAATTAGTATTATTACATTAATTAATTAAAACGAACATTTAAGTTAGTGAATATTATTTAATTATAGGGGTATGTTATTCAAGCAATTGGTACCATCTCATGGAAACCTTTGAATTTAATAATATTCATAGTTTAAAATAACTTAATTAATTATAGCCCTTTTATGTTAGAACTTAAAATAAACAAGACAATAATGAATCATACATTAAAACATTTTATGTTGGAAATATATTTTTTGAATATGAATAGGGTGCTTCGTAACAGGGTGCTTTTAATCTCATATTTGGTTAAGAATATATTTCCTTATAAAATGATACCTCCATTTGGAATTTAAACCCAGCTAATAATTAAGGGTTAAATTAAATTAAAAATATTATTCAAAATGCCAAAATGCCACGTAAAATTAAAAGGTATTGATAATGGGCATTTTTAGGGGTGCTAATCCTTCTCCACACGTGACCGACTCCCAAACCAAATTTCTAAAAAAGAATCTCTGGTTGTTTTATGGTGTTCAGTCTACCTCGAAGTGACCGGTGGCTGATAAGTGTTCAAAAGTACTATTTTTATTACCCTTTTTACTCATATTATTATTAGACTTAAGCTCATATTAGTTGCATAATTAGTCATTCATGCATTAATTCATATTTCTTTCCACCGTTGAGCTTGATTACATAACTTGGTGATTTTTGTGGAAAAAGATGCTGCTTTGGTGTGTTTTTGTGTGTGTGCAGAATCACTTGCCTAAACAAGGCTAGAACCAGTTGCCAGGGCAGTGCATGAAGGAGTTGTCGAGCTAGTTGCCAGGGCAATGCATGAGGGAGACGCTGAGCCAGTTGCCAGGGCAATTGTCGACAAAGAATAAGGTGATATGGTAGTCGAAATTGATGACTAGACAAGCCCAAGATGATGTAGAGTAAAGCTAAATTCCAAAGGAGTTTGATTTCCATGAAGAGGTTAAAGAAGAATTAAATTCCAAGAAGATAGGAGAAGTTCTAAAAGGAATATAATTCTAATAAAGAATTATATTCTTTAAAGATAATTTAATTCCAACTTAACTTCCTCCTCAAAGAAGGACTTTGACCTAGCCCTATAAATAGATCACCAAGCCGTCAACTCCAAGTGAGCAAGAAGAGGGAAAATTTCGACAACTCCAAAGGGAAAGAGAAGAGGATTTTCGACAACTCCAAAGGGAAAGAAGGAAGAGATGAGAGATTTCGACAAGAAGGGAGAAGCTTGGAGAGAGTTCGATTGGGAGAGAATTCAAGAGAGAGTTTGATTTCTTCTTCTTCTTTGCTTCCATTAGATTCATGGTTTGGATATTATTCTTTGTATATCTTTTGAACCCAACCATGAACTAACTTGATTGGTTGGGGTTATTGTGTTTTGTTGTTGTGAAAAACAATTGGATTTTGTTTAGGTAATAAGAGTTTGCACTTTCAATTAAAGGTTTACTCATTCTTGGTTCTTATTCTTGTTTGCGAGTGAATTGGGAGAGAATCTCGTAACTTTATCTATTTATCTAATATTGGGAGAGTTAGATTCAAGAAACGAATGACTATGGTCTTTATTCAATCTATTGATGGTGAATATTAATCCGGCTTAGGAATAAGTTAAGGATTTCAATGGCTAAGAGGAGTGCAAGATTGGTTGTTGTTCACCCTTGATTCACGCAGGGATGTATTATCAAGGCATGCACAAGTAGCTAGAGTTTCGACTTAGGGATAAGAAGAAACCATTAAAGAACGCTCTGCCGAACCTTGAAGTTGCTGCCCAAACGCCCAAGTAGTTGCCCAGCTAGTCGCCCAGGCAACCATTGATTAGTTTCCAAGGCAATCCCGCTGTGCAAGTTGCCACGGAAACTGAGTTGCCCTTGCACTCTTTTACCAAGACAATCCAATCGGCTATCACACCTCAACTCATGATAACCTGGCATATTCACTCTATTTTAATTTCATTTATTCTTTTAGTTTATTGCTCTTAGTTTTCTTGTTAATTAAAACCTCTATTATCAATTGTGTTTTTATTTTCACAGTGCGGTAACTTAAGCAAAGTGGCCCAAACCAATCCCTATGGAGACGATACTCGATACTCATATCACTTTATTACTTGCGACGTGTATACTTGCACAATTGCGTAGCACTTATTACATGCAACAAGTTTTTGGCGTCGTTGTTGGGGATTGGCAATTGGTGTTAGTTGTTTTTGTTATTGCATTTTTTTCTCTTAGTTTTACCAACTTTTCTTTTTGTTTGTTTTCTCAAAAAAAAAATTAGGTGCGCTACAAGTTAAGGGACATCAACATGTCGGGAAATAAAAGTCGATCTATTCGAGAGATGATGTTGGAAGATAGGAATCAATCCAATCAAGAGTTTCTTGCACCCTTTGATGATTACCTATACCAACCGAGAAAAGCCCAAAGAGCCTATACCGTGGAAAAATCTTGTGCTATGTGTGGAGAACATCATGTGTTTGAAAATTGCCCTCACATTTTCGGTGCATATAACTATATGGAGGACCATAGAGGGAACCAGCAACAAAATTCTTCATGGTATGGTCAAAAATCTCAAAATATTTTTACCATAACAATTTTTCCGCAGCAACAGATATGCCATGGTAATGTAGTCCTTTTCAAGAGCATTCCAATTCCTTGGAGGAAACGTTGCTAGCTTCCTTTGCTAGACTTGACGAATCAATTGAAGATATTCGAGAGCTATCAAAGTCTATGGATACAAGGATAGCTCAGTGGGATGCAACCTTGGGGGATTCAGAAGATCAATCGAGGAGATCCACGTATGTAATGGATAACATGCACCAACAATTCATTCCTAGGGATACTGAAGTCCCAAGGTAAGAGGACAAGGAACAATGCAAGGAAAGATCTTCGATGTGTGAGGAACAACTAAAACCTCAAAGTCGAGAGTATGTTGATGAGAAAGTCTGCCCAACACATGATGAGCCTGAGCAACAAATTGCCTCGGCAATGATTGAGGAGCCTGAACAGAGCAATGCCGCGACAACACTTAGTGAAGCTGAGAACAACAATACTACAGCAAATTCTGAGGAACCAGATGCCCAAAAGGTTGCAACATTGATGTTGAAGCAGGAATCTTTGGATTGCTCTCATCTACAGTTGCCACGGCAATTGCACGACCACATGCAAGATCAACTAGATGATAATACTTTGCCAATGGAATATGAGCAGGTAATGGTTGAACCTTTTGAATTCTTTAAAAACTCACCTCGTCCATTGCAGGTATGTCTTGAGGAACTGATGTTGGCAGATTTGAAGCCATCGAAATCTCTACTGATGGAGATGTTTGAGAGGCCAAAAGAAAATGGTGTTTGGATTCGTAATGTTTTTAAGAAAATTAGTTCTTCCCTTGACTTACAGCAAATTTTGGCAATTGATTTCCACGACAATTGGCTAGAGCAGCAATTGCCACGACAACGAAGGCTACATCCAACCATGATGGAGCCCGACGAGAATGAGATAATTAAATGGTTGGATGTTGATATAATTTTTCCTATTAATATATTTGTGCCTTCAGGAATAGTAGCAAGGCGGAGGGCATGCATGGACTACAAGGGAACACGAAAGAAAGACACCTCCACCATGGTAACGCAAAAGGGAGTAGCTGCGAGCACATTGGCCCAACTCTTTGTGGGCAATATTGTCACCCGATGGAGGGTGCGGATGGACTATAAGAAGTATCAAAAACGACTCTCCTCAAGTTTTCTCAGATATGCAGTAACATTAGAAGATGCATGATGGCACTCTTTTCAGACATGGTCAAAGACTTCCTTGAGATCTTCATGGATGATTTTTCTATTTTTGGTAGTGATTTCAACAGTTACCTCGGCAATTTAGAGAAGGTGTTGACAAGATGTGAAGAAACTGATTTAGTCCTTAATTGGGAGAAGTGTCATCTTATGGTAGATGAAGGAATAGTGCTCGACCACAAGATTTCATCCAAGGGAATTGAAGTAGACAAAGCTAAGGTGGACGTGATCGAGAGACTACCCCCACCAACATAAAGTCTTCAATTTTGACGATTCTTGCGCCCAAGCATTCGAAACCCTAAAGGAAAAGCTTACCTCAGCACCCATTGTCCTTCCACCAGATTGGACGCCACCTTTTGAGCTCATGTGTGATGTAAGTGATTTCACGGTAGGAGCAGTCTTAGGCCAACTCATAGGGAGGAGGACGCGAATTTAGAGATATGCGATGCATTCCTGGATGAACAACTTTTAGTTGCCTCGGCGACCATAGATGTGCACGCCTCGGCAACCATGGATGCGCATGCCTCGGTAACCTCCGACGCCGCAGCAGCTCTTGACGCGCACGCCTCGGCAACTCCAGACGCTCACGCCTTGGCAACCACTGATACGCACGCCTCGGCAGCCATGGACGCGCATGCCTCGGTAACTCTAGACGCACACGCCTCGGCAATCTTGGGAGCAGTCGCCACAGCAGCACATGCCTCGGCAATACCCTGGTACGTTGATTTAGTTAATTTCCTTGTTTATGGTAGTTTACCTTATGGCCTTACTCACCAAGGGAAGAAGCGGTTCCACCATGATGCTAAGCATTACTTTTGGGACGAGCCTCTTTTGTTTAAACAATGTACAGATCAGGTCATACGCCGATGTGTCCCTGAAGAAGAGCAGTAGAATGTACTCCGGTAATGCCATTCTTCACCCTATAGAGGACATTTTGGAGGAACTTGTACACGGCCAAAGTTTTGCAATCCGGTTTGTATTGTCCAACACTGTACAAAGATGCCCAAGAGTTTTACAAGCAATGTGATCGTTGCCATAGGACGGGCAATATCACCAACAAACCAAAAAGCAAGCAGAAATTTCCAACCGAGAATTGAAGGGTATACTCGAGAAAGTCGTAAATCCCTCTAGGAAGGATTGGTCAGCAAGACTAGATGATGCACTTTGGGCATATCGCACTGCATTCAGAACACCCTTAGGTATGTCCCCATTCTGACTTGTTTATGGCAAAACATGCCATCTACTGGTGGAAATCGCACACAAGGTATATTGGGCAATCAAGACCGTGAATATGGATTAGGAAAGTGCCGGGCAAAATCGTTTGTTGGACCTCAACGAGATAGAAGAATTTCGTGCACTCGCCTATAACAATGCACGAATCTACAAGGAGAAAACAAAGCAATGGCATGACAAGAAACTATTGCCACGGTAATTCATGACAGGGCAACTAGTTCTCTTATTCAATTCTCGGCTAAAACTTTTCCCGGGAAAACTAAAATCAAGATGGTCGGGACCATTCGAAGTTGTCAAACCATTCTTCCATGGTGCCGTGATAATCAAGTCCATTACCGACGAACATGAATTCAAAGTTAACGGCCAGAGATTGAAGCACTACAACGGTGCCCATGTAGAAAGTAACAAAGAAGTTGACACCTTAGGAGATGCATGAGCATGCTCTCCTTTCGATATTTTCTTTTTCTTTTTCTTTTCCTTTTTATTTTTTTTGAACTATTTTTTTCTTTCTATTATTTTCGGTTATTTTTTTCTTTTTATTTATTTTTGGAATTTTTAGGAGAGATTTTATTTTTCTTCATTATCTTTAGTTTCCAGGTTTTCTTTTCCACAACAAGACTCACAACCACCATGCTAAGGAAATTCACTGCCGACTACTTGCCACAGCAACCACAACAGAAACTAGTGATGCCCAGGCAACAACAATGGCTTCGGCAACTACTGATGCCCATGCAAGTGAACTTACATCGGCAAACATGGATCAAATCAAAGCAATACAATTCACGCGGTACCAGCCACAAGCATTCAACCACTGACCGGAAAATGAATCAAGCAAACGGCACGAAGGAAACTTATCACTCGAGGTGACGACCTCTCTGACTAACTCATTTCATTTAGTTTCTTTTAAATTTTGTTTCACTTTTACATGCATTGAGGACAATGCTTCTCTCGAGTTTGGGGGGTGTTGGTTTCTAGTTAGTTTCATGTTTAGTTGCATTCATCTTTAGCAATCACATATAGGTTGCATATGTTACTTGCCATGCCTTTAATTGGATTTAATTGCTTAAGACTTGTTGAATATCCAATGATGAATTTTTTCCACTGCACTTAATTGAAAGAACCTTTAATTTTAGGATTGCATAAAAAGAACTTAGAATTTTACTATGATGCTGAATTTTGGTTACACGGTTGTGGCTTGTTGATTGAAAGAAACTTAGTGAACTTAGGTTGATTAAAATTTGGGTAAATTTAAAATTGAAAATTAAAAGTTAATTTCTTGCTAGAGGTGCCAAAAACTGGCTCTAGTAGCAATTGCACTTTCTTGCTAGAGGTGCCCAAAACTGGCTCTAGTAGATAATGAACATTAAAGAATCGCTAGAGGTGCCCGAAATTGGCTCTAGTCGACTAAAATAAAATGAGAAATTACTTACTTCGCTAGAGGTGCCCGAAATTGGCTCTAGTGAAAATAAAAATAAATGCCCCGGTAATTAAATTGATAACAGCCTATTGTTCACATAGAATCTTGAAAATTAACTTGTACACAACTACGCACACACATTGTCACGAGCATTATAGTTTGGTTCCGGGTAATTTTTGTGCTATCCAAAAAATTAAAAGGTGATCATACTTTGTGCCACGGTTCCGAGGTTTGAATTCAAGTTTGAAGCATGTCTTTGATGATTAAAGTCTTGGTAGGTAATTGTTAGCCTGCATTGCTTGAGGACAAGCAATAGTTTGAGTTTGGGGGTGTGATAAGTGTTCAAAAGTACTATTTTTATTACCCTTTTTACTCATATCACTTTATTACTTGCGACGTGTATACTCGCACAATTGCGTAGCACTTATTACACGCAACAGTGGCGACTCCAAAATGTTTTCAAGATTAAATAAAAGAAAAATCTACTTTAACATGAAAAACTTAATTTTTCAAGATTAAATAAAGATCGATCGTCGAGCTATTTTCACACCCGGTAAAAAATGGTCACGACAAATCGTACGAGTAAAATTAGAAGAGGTAATTTATATGGTTAAAAAAGTTAACGAATCTAGATCCTTTTAGAACAAACAGATCATGATTTGGAACTATATGTACTTAGTTACGTATTTTCCTTTAAAGGTAGTGCAGACAACCATGTTTCAGCGGTTAATATTTAAGTCATGTTTTATAGTTTTGAAATGATTTGTTTGTTGTTTGGTAAAACTAAATTTATCTTTTATGAAAGTAATTTTGGAGATTTAACGTTGGGTATTTATTTTAATGTATTAAGTTATGTTTATTTTTTGGGTATGAGAATTAACCGAAAATTGCGGAAATTTGTAAGGGGTGGGTAGGGGACGAAAAATTCCCTGAAAGGTTTAATCGAGATTCTTAAAATCGTACCCGTAAGTGTCCGGGACGGAGTGGGGAATGCAAAACCGTCCCCGATCCGCCCTGTTGCCACCCTAATTTGCATTATGTCTTTTTTACAACAATACAATTATTGAACTTTTGTTTCATTTTCATGTTAAAAATTGATACAACACGTTAAAATTTTTATCCCAAAATCTTAAAATTCTCTTTTAAATTGACAGTCGACAACTTTGTTTGTACCTCATCGTCCGATATTTTTTATACGTCATAGTCACTAAATACAAGACATACTATGTTAGATCCAAATCATAAATAAATATGAAATCTAACTCAGGATCTATCACGTCAAATCATCAAAAATAAAATACTAGATGCGGAAGCACACCTGAATTAATCGATGAACTAAAAACCTTGAATCCTTAGATGAAGATCGCCTAAAACATGGTTGTGATCTTCCAAGAAGATAGGTTAGCCCTTGCCGTAAAAACTCTATGACGAGGACAAGAGTAATACAAGTTAACCTATTTCTTGGGGACCACTACCTCTTTATATAGGTGATTATTAAATCAACTATTAATTATTTATAATTCTGCCTCTCATTGAATTATAAATACATATTATGGTATCTACACTTTTATTTCCATGAGACTTTAATACCCATGACACACCTAACATAATTAGTCACTTAATTATGTGTCATACTTTATAATAGCATCATACATTTTACATATATGCCCACAATTGCTGATTTTAATCCAACAATCTCCCACTTGGGCAACATATGTTTCTTGATAAATGTACAACTTTATCAGCTCATAAATTGCTGTTATATAATAGGTATTCTATAATAATCTCATACATCAACTATATCCATATAGGATCAAAGCAGCCTTTGCCATATTTTTCATGACTAGACCCATTAATGGTCACATATAAAAATATAGTCAAAAAACATAGATCAATCATGGATGCGTAGCATGGGAAAATTACATGAAATGTGAACCATACATGTCTATTTCCAACTGGTCCTCCTAATCCTTAGTGAGATCAAACTTTACTGAATTCAAAGTGTGCATAAACCAAAAAAACTTTATTTTAAAATAATCTTAAATAACTTTAAACTGGAGTAACCGAAATTGTGTCTAAACCAAATGAGCATTTTTCAAAATTACAAACTCCCACTTGAACTGAATATCCTTAAATAACATTACACCCACGTGAGTAGTGTGCTCATGAAAGACCTAGGGTGACAGCTTCTTAATATGCGCGCAATTATGGAGTTTGTACCAACAAGTTCTATAGACACACAACCACTCTGAATTTTCTTTAACAACTAGGAACTTAATATTTATGTGCTTCAAATTTGAAGTGTTCCTGTTGTTTATAGAATAAATGAATGCATATTTATTGTCAAAAAATAACTGAAGTGGTCTTTCTATTCAATCTATAATTAGCAACCCATGTGACAAAATTCTTTTGCATCAATATTCTATTAGAATCGAAGTCTGTAAACCTGATAATCTCTAACTTACCAAAACCTGGATATATGAGCATGTAATTTTTGTTCTCTAAAGATATCTCATAACCCTATTGGCTGCTATCTAATGGCCCGTAGTAGATTTGCTTATATATATCTGTATAACATTCCATAAATGTACGCAATATCTGAACGCATACATACTTGAACATAAATTAGATTCTCAATAGCTTATGCATATGAAATCTTTTGTATTTTCTAAATTTCAAGGTTACTTTTAGGGCATTAAGTAAGACTAAATTTGTCTTCTTTAGCAATATGAGTTTCACTTGGTTTACTCCCACTAAACTTGTAGTACATACAATTGTCAACCAAATTTATCTCAAAACCGAATGAGATAATCAATATGAAATTTATAATTTCATTAATGAGAGTCCTACTTAAGCTCATATATGGATTTCTTTAATTTACATATCATTGATATTGTATTATAAGACACGACTCTATGATTGTACCATATAAATAGTTTCTTCAATGTCGCCATTGAAAAACAAGCTTAACATCTATCTAATGTAGCTTAAGACTAAAATAAGCAACAAGTGTAATAATTATCTTGAAAGAGTCTTTCAATGAAACTTGAGAGAAAGTCTCTACAAAATCAATATCTTCTTTTAGAGTATATCCTTTAGATACAAGACGTGCTTTATACTTATCCACACTACCATTTTCATCCCTATTAGTTTTAAATATCCATTTACAACCAATTGGTTTGCACCTTAAGGTAATGAGATAAGTTCTTAAACTTTATTGTCTTACATAAAATTATACTCTTCTTATATGACATCGATCCACTTTTGAGAGTTAGAACTTTTATGGCCTGATGAAAAATGATTAGGTCATTTTCAATCATTCCATTGTTACCTTATTTTCTTGAAGAAATACAATATAATAATTCAGAATAGTATTTCATCTTCCTCTCGTGGACCTCTTTAATGACACTTGTTTTTTAAGGTTGTTGAGTTTGTTCTTCTAAAACAATTACCTTATCTTGAATGAGAGTTGTTCGACATTGTGTTGTTGAGGTACTTGATTGACTTCTTGATTAATGATAGGTGTGAAAACCTAAACACCGTCAAAAGTGATAGTAAAAATTAAATTATAATTCAATCCTTCCTCAATAGCAATGTATCTAACCTTATTTCTCCCTCCAAACTCAACATCCTAAAAATATTATAAATCTCTCCTTAAAATAATCCTAATTGTGGGATCATAAAATTTACTTCCCATGGATCACTCAAATAACTGAAGTAGTTTCTCACGTAAAGTACTCCTAACTTATTTCAAAATAATCAACCATTTGTACCTTATTGTTGTTTCTTTTGAGTATGACCCTTAGCAACTTTATTCTAATATTTTCTGTTATTGCCCTTATTCTTAGAGACAATAACTAAACGAGCACTTATCGAATGAGTACTTTTACACTTATAACGCCTCAACTTTTCTTCCTATTCAACACAATGAGAAATGAGCTCAATTAGAGCTTATTTCTCTCTTTGACAATTGTAACTTGAATTGGTTAAACTGTATAGGAAACGGTACTAAAATTATAAGAACAAACAATTGTTAGAAAGTTTGATCTTATGTGCCTTAAATTTTGAAGCAATATTAAAAATTTTCACAATGTACTCTCTCACATTTCCTTGACCCTTATACTTGATAGACATCAAGGAATGCATAAGTGATGTCATTTTAACCTTAATGTTTTGGGTAAAACATTTCTTAATTTCGTCAAGGAAACCCTTAGTTTGAGTAATTTCTTTAGATTTGTACTCCTAAAGACATCTTGAATGATGTACTTTATGATCATTAGACTCGTGCAATTCGAACGATCTCACCTCTCAAAATACATTTTATGGGTGCTTACCACAGTGAGAGGTGCAAGATGTTCTTTCCTCAGTCCAAAGTCTATGTTCATACAACCAAATACTATATGTAAGTGTCTTTTCTATTCCTTGAAATTAGTTTCACTAAACATGAATATAGAAGGTATTTAACAGATATTATGACAACAAAAATAAATTACCTAAATATAGGACTAATGTATTGCTCACATAAATGACAATAATTAAGAAATGAGGAGAATTATACCTCTGTGATGATGGCTATGGTGGTTCTATTATCCTCTTCAGCGTTCGATCACCGTCTCCGATGTACTCTAGCGTTCGTTCGACACCATAGTGGTCGTTGGTCTCCTGAGGTAATCACTATCTCTCCTCTTTATTAATTATTATTATTATTATTAATTGTCATTAATGCCACCCCCTGAAAAATTCTCTCTTGCTATTTATAAGTGATCAAACCCATGACGTCATTGCCAATGTCATGGCGATAACCCCATGCCAGTTGTATCCAGCTATGAGATAAGAAACACAAATTTGTTTCTACTAGTATGGACCAATTTAAGGGTGCCATGTGGCCATTTTTAGCGAGAAATCTAGATATTTGTGTTTTTTGGGCTATAATATATCAAATTTGAGCGAAAAATAGCTGTATCAGATTGGGAATTTGGGCTTTGTATTGGACTTCGGGTTATGTAATTATTTAAGGGACATTCAAACTGAATTTTGGGTTGTATTATTTAATTATGGGCTCTTTATTTATTTTTTATATATTTTGGTTTTATTTATAGAAAATATAGTATATATATACATATACTTGGATAAAATTCTAGGATTACACCTGCCCCTCTTTGCTCATTGTTGTGGAATGGGAATTGGGCAAAGAATGAAAAGACAAATTTCGTCTGAGCCTCCCGACTATCATTCTGAGTTGCAAGTTCTTCTGTAAAGTTGGGGAAGTCTGAAACAATCTAACTCTTCAATCTTCTAAAATGTTAGCGAAGTTTGAAAAACCAAATTATTGGTCCTTTTGGAAATGTTGACAAGGTCTGAAAAAGTTACACTATATGTTCTTCTAAAATGTTGCGAAGCCTGAAACAGAGACACCATTCATTCCTCTAAAATGTTGGTGAAATCTGAAAAGTCAAACTATATGTTCTTCTAAAATGCGGCAAAGCCAAGAATAATAACACTAATCATTTTTCTGAAATGTTGATGAAGTCTGAAAAGCTAAATTACTTGTTCTTCTAAAATGCGGCGAAGTCTAGGATAATAACACCCTTCATTCTTCTCGAATGTTTGATAATGTCTGAAAAAGTCAAACTATATGTTCTTCTGAAATGTTGCGAAGTCTAGAATAATAACACCCTTCATTCTTCGAAAATGTTTGAGAAGGTTTGAAAAAGTCAAACTATCTGTTGTTTTGAAATGATACGAAGCCCATAGTCATTATACTCCTTATTCCTTTGAAATGTTGACGAAGTTTGAAAAAATGAACTATCAATTCTTCTAAAACATTGTGAAGCCTAGAGCAGTTACATCCTTCATTCTTCTAAAATGTTTGGTATGGTCTAAAAAAGTTAAACTATCCATTCTTCTGAAATGCGGTGAAGCCTGGAATCATTATACTCCTTATTCTTTTGAAATGTTGTCAAAATCCAAAAAAGTTGAACTATGCATTTTTCTGAAATGATGTGAAGCCTAGAACAATCACACTTTTCATTCTTCAAAAATTTTGATGAAGTCTCAAAAAGCTAAACCATCCATTCTTCTAAAATACGACAAATCCAGAAACAATTACACTCTTCATTCTTTTGAAATGTTAATCCACCTCTCTGCCAAGGTGTTGAATAAATGAATTCTTCTGTTAGAAACTCTTCATTCGCAAACTCTTCTTGTTATGAGTTCTTCATTCTTTGTTGGGCGAGTTCTTCTCATTAGGAACTATGTATTCTTTGCTATGTGAGTTCTTCTCATTATGAACTTTTCATTCTTTGATGGGTGAACTATTCTTATTAGGAGCTCTATATTATTTGCTGAACAGACTTTTCTCATTAGGAGCTCTGTATTCTTTACTGTGTGAACTCTTCTCATTAGGAGCTCACCATTCTTTGTTAGGAATGTTGATTCACCTCTTCTTCTGGGGAAAACTGAACCTACAAAAAGAAATATCATCAATTAATAATAATTCAACCTGATGCAATATGAAATATCTTCTATTTCCTGCTCGAAGCACTAAGATCTTTAGAGTCACTACTTTTTCTACCTAAGGTGTCTCGATCTTTCAATCTAAAACTCGCATCAGATCCTTTATTTTTCTTCCTCTGTTGATCAATCTCTTTCTATGCTTGAAACATATGGGACCTGTAAAAGTCGAATCTATCATTAATCTTTCAATATTGATTGTAAAGTAAATGTACAATTTGAGTAAATCATTAAGAAACTTCAAGTGCTTCAACGAGAGATGCTGAAACTTTTGACCAATTAAACTGTGAATCTTCCTCATTTGAGCCCGAAGTTGATCTATCTTTCTTTTCCAACCTAGTAACTTGAACTTCCTTCTTTTCCTCAAATCTAACATCCCAAAAGATTAATATCTTTGTCGATGCCATGCCTTCATTGTCTTATTGTGACGACACTAAAATTCTCATCATTTTTGAAGGTGTCATCCTGAAAGACTTAACATCATGCCAGAAGGTTTTAGAATTGTACTGCATTTTCTGTCTTGTGCAAGTAATCAAATGTTCTCATCACCTCCGAAGGTGATGGCCCAAAGGACTTAACATCATGCTCGAAGGACTTACTAATGACCTAAAGGTTTTAGGATTGTAATTCACTTTCTGTCTTGTGCAAACAATCAGAAAATCTTTGCTGACATCCGCTTCTTCAAAAAGAAAGTAGCAGGTTGATGTATTTGCTTCATAAAAATACGATTAAAATCTTTGTTGGATCTACTTCTCCAATCTCAAAGTAGTAGATTGAAATCTTTGCTTGTTCTTTGATGATTTTGTAAATGCATGCCAAAATATGCAAAAATTATCTGAATGTATGAGTTAGCATGCTCTTATCTTATGGATGCATGACTATATATGATGCATGATGATGTCAATTGAGGACCACTTGGATGAGCTTTCATCTTTTAGGGAAGCTCAAAATTTATTTTCTTTATTTTTCTTTAAAAACCCATTTTTCTAACAAATTAACTCATCTCATACTCAGGTTCAATCTTCAGGATCTCTTCATTTTTTGCCCTAAAGCGCCTTTTCAGGTTTTCACTTTATATTGCTTTTCTTAAAACACCCTTTCGAGTTTTCACTTGGTTTTTTCTTTTTTCTCAAGGTGTACTTTTAGGTTTTCACCTTAGTTTTTCTTCTTTCTCTATTCTTTTCTATTTTTCTTTTTTTGTTTTTCTCTTTTTTCTTGTTTTTTAAAGTACCCCTGCGGGTTTTCACCTCGTTTGTTTCTTTTTCATTCTTTGCAATGATGTTTTTCTTATGTTCCAAATAAGGCTAATTTTAATTCTAATAAAACTCGTACTTGCCTTTTCACGGATTCAACATATAAACCCTTCTCTTACCGTATCTCACCATGCATTTCTCAAAACTCGAGTTCTGATGACTCTTTTTCTTAGAAAGCCACTCTTGTTATGTCTCCATTCAACTTCTTTGGCAACATTCTTTCTCATGGTTCCAAAAGAGATCAGCACTTTTGTTGATCCAACTTGCAGACTCTATTCACCAGAATAAAACATATTTTCATGTAATGTTTTTTTGTAGCATTGCCCCACTCTTGAATTCAACTATCATCTTTGTTCACTCTAACATTCACCAAGCTTTCTTGTCTTGCAATGCCTCAGAAGTAATAATCTATGTTTTCGAATAGTATGAACCTTTAACGGGCTGAACTTCCTGCAGATTTTGCCCCAAAAATGGTCCATGTTCTCCCTTTTCCCTAAGATTATTTGTGTCGCTTTTCTGCAGCTTTTGTTTAAATGTTTTTGACACTCAAAATTGTGTCTTTTTCTCGACATACTTTTCACCATTAAATAAGTATTGAGGCCACATCCTATTCTACCTACACTTAAAGGTGTAGCAACTAAAAAATCTGAAGTATCCCACTTTTCTTAAAAAAATTGGTTTGGGGGATTTTCTTGAAATTCGTATTTTTGGAATAAAAACTAGAGTTGCCACCGATCACTTGGTTTAATTAGACCAGACACCAAAAAACTAACCAGGGATTTTCTTTTGGGTACGGGAGTTAGTTACGTTTGGGGAAGGGTTCACACCCCCACCACGCCCAAACTTGGTACCAAATCAATTATCGTTTTATTAATATCAAATTTTGTGAGTTAAAGTGATGATTAAATCAAAATTTTGTTATACATGCGAGTAAATTTTAAGGGCCCTGTTATTCGAGAATAAACGAAAAACCACCACCAATACGTCTAGTACTAGCCAAGTTTACTCTCGAATAAAAGGGCGCCGCATTAAAAGTTTATATCCCGATATACAACATGACAACATGGCATAGCAAAAATATACGCAAATAAATGCATAAAATACATAAATAACTATAACAATACAAAAGTAAGGACATCAAATGATATTATATTACCTATGGTAAATATATATACCATATTATACGGCATTCACCAAAACAAAATCATAAAAATATGATAATAAATGGGGAAAATATATACATACCATACGTACTATATATAGATTAGGCAAATGTAGAAAAAATGGTATATACATAACATGTCCTTTTTCAAAAAAATGTGTATATGTGTATGAGAGAACAAAAACTACCTCATAACAATGAATGAAATGCTTAAAGAATCAAAAAATGCAAAATGTTTTCTAAATAAGAATAAAATAAATACGATTTTTATTCTGGCAAAAATAAATAGATGCATGTATTTACAAAAAAAAATCCTACTACTGTAGGGTTTAAGCCGTAGGGTTTGTTCTGTGCATCATTCACAAAAAGGAGAAACCAAAATATGGGGGAATCAAACTAACATCTTCATGAAGAGATGAGAAACCCAAGCATAGGGACTTCCAGTCATCCTCAGAGTGACAAATCATTCATTCTAACTTTTCAGTATGGTGTATGTAACACCCCCTACCCCGGCTAGTAGCAACCCGGCTTAGGAGCGTTACTTAAGCAAGAACAAGGCAAGCAATCAATACAAGAACTAGATCAAGGAAAAGATTTGATAACTCATCCCTATTAAATGAGTTACTTAACTAACAAGCAACTAAGTATACTTACTTAGCTAACAAGCAACCAAACATTCATTACTTATCATACAAGCAAACTCATATTTTCCTTTAAAGACATCATAAATCATTCGATTAGGCTCCTAAATTATTTCCTTTCATGCTTACATTACAAGTTACTACTTTCATGATTAACTTAACTTCATCTTATACAATAACCATTCGAACAACCCTAGTATACAACATGATTCCATTTCAATTCAAGGTTCCTTAGCTTGTATACATTTAAACATCTCATTCCTATACTTACTAACATGATTCTTGAACGTTCAAATTGCATGTAACTAGCTTCCATTCAAGTCATACTCTATACCTAACCATTCGGCAATCATCATATACACGCGCTGGACTATTCGGCATTTACCAATCAAACACACAACCAAACTTACATCAAGGCATGTTTATATACAAGTGACCTTATAAGTCCAAGTCATTCGAATGGAGTACAAGCAATCATGGTTCACCTCACACAACTTTCAATTCAAGCAAGACATGTACATTAAGCAAGGCATTCGATTGTTTCAAAGCAACCTAGATCAACACTTGATCATTTCAATGTATATTCAATATGTGCACAGCAAATACCATTCATTACAAGTACTTTAAGTTCATTACATACTTGACAATAGGTTCATAACATAGTAGGACCATTTAAGAACAAGAAAATATATAGATATACAAATTCAAGTGTTCCAAAATGCATGATCAAGCTAAAGTCTATACAATCTAGTGCCACAAATCTAGGAGATATACAAAATAAGTATGAAACCATACTTTAACTATGCTTGTGACTTGCTTCGAGCTCAAGTAATCAGGCTTCAAGATCAAGCAACACTCGTATCCTTTATCATGTAGTTGGGAAGAATGAAGACGAGAGTGATAAGTACAAGAATGTACTTAGTAAGGTAGTAACTAGTTCTAACCATTTATTATATCAAGTTTTGTGTCAAATAAACAAGAATGAACCTAGCTAGGGGATTCAAGCATTAGATTGATTCTACCTAAGGCTTTCAAGCATCAAGATAATCCTAGCTAAGGATATCAAACATTCGGCTATCAAGGAACAAGAACATGGAATCATACTTTATGTACTCATATCAAAAATCAAGACATCATGCTTACAAATCAAGTAATCAAGAAAGTCATGCTTATAGATAAGTACCATACAATTCATGGCTTTCATGTCAAGTAACATACTATTCATAGCTTTCAAGACAAGTCACATGTGTTTTAGGATTGTTATTACATGTATTATCAATTTAAACAACCCACTTGGTACTTAGTTTGTATAGGTAATCGAGTCTCTAACCAACTGTCGCCACAAGATGCATCGTAGTGGTGGTCAACCCTCCTACTGTCGCAAAAGACCACATACGTACCCTCTATCTGTCGCCAAATAGGGGCCATAACCCTATACCGTAGTCCACCCTAACACAATGAGCTCTAAACTCTAAGGCATGCCCTTCTACCTAGTCCAACTAGCTAGCAAGGTTGCTCGATTTACTATTTATTCAAGTGTTTCAAGATCATGTCAAGCAAGTTCATTTCATATTAGGCCCTTAGGACAATTGAGCCATAGCTCACATATCATGTAATTCTCATGTTTCATTTCATCAAGGTGAGATTATATCTCAAGCAAGTCCTTAGCATTCGATCACATGCATCATGACACATACAAGCACCAATGTACCATTTAAACATGCTTAGCATTCAAATAAAACATGTATTCAAGATGTGATCAAATTTCATGCATTACTAGTCATTTTTCCCTTATTAGGTCAAGTCCATAATTAGGTTCATTTAAGCATTTCAAGAATATAAACAAGTATGCATTGGTTAGGACCTAGTCCTAGCCCTAGAGATAACTACACTCACAATACTCCAAGCTTAGCTAGTCTTGGATCCACACTCCTTTGTTCTTGGCTTTAGGATGATCCACTCTATCCTCTTCCACCATGTTTACTCCTAGTTCTATCACATTACACAACAATTACATGTCAAAACAAGATCATATGATCATTCAATCAAGGCAATGTTACAAGCACATAACATACACAAATCTGACAGCATGCTCATATACATTCTCCACTACACTTAACTACACTTATCTATACTCTAGTTCATGTAAAACAAGGCAGAATCAATGTCCTAAAACTGTTTACAAAATAGTTTACAAATTGCAACAAAACAGTGTACAATTACCTATACTGCTGCTGCCAGGCAGTTTGCACTCTAGTCACTTAATCACGCATAACTTTCATTCCCTACGTCGGAATTTCAATTGGTTTATACCGTTGGAAAGATAATGTAATTGTCTTTATAAAAATATAAGGCTTGAATTTTAGTTCTTTTCCAATTAATACAGTTCTTAACTTAAAGACAGGGCATTTGTTACACTGGACAGTTTGCACTGTCCCTAGTGTTTCTTCTCTACATTTCATTCTACAACCCATAATTCAGTTATTCTTTCTCCTAATAAATTTAGACATATCAAGGTGTTTCCATAAAAATTTCATCCTTAAATTCATTTTATACAATTTATAGTAATTTTCAAAGTTACTGCCCAGAACAGAGCATTCTGGGCAGATTACACTAGCTTGAATTTCTAGCTTCTTAACTTATTTTAAGAAGGTTCTAACATGGAAATTCAATTCATTTTCATGTTCTTACATGTATAGGTCAGTTTAATACACCTATAAATGTGCTTAAAATAGGGCATTTATCATGTTGAACCCAATTTGATCTATTTGATCAACATTGCACATCCCATTTACCAAATGAGCAGTCCATTACCTAATTTAACTAGTCCAATTAGGTTCTTTCACATTTCCAGCAAGTTATCTATTCAATTCAATCTTCATTTCATCTACCAACATGATCAAAACATGGTTCTATATGCATTTAGCCTATTCACACATTTTCACTATCCAAAACAGCCCCTAATCAAGACTGTTTTCAATCATATTTCAAATTCTCAAATTTCCAGCAACCATATATATTTCCTTTATCAAATTGGCTACTAGTATTCATAATTTCAAGTTTAAATTGAAGCTAACATGATCCTAACACACATAACAATCATCCTAATCAATCTAGGCAACAAGAACATCAAAAACTCAAGGTTCAAACAATCTATAAAAAGTTGAAATCAAACATTATACCTTCTCCAAGCTAAATTTAATCAAGGTTGAATCATGAAGCATGAATTTGGAGGTAATCTATGAAGCTTTCTTTCTCCTAATGGATGAGCATGGTTCGGCCAAGGTGGAGGGAGGTGGAGTGGAGAAGATGATAGAAAGATGGACACTTGGCCATGTTGTTATCACATGGCTTGACTATTTGCCTCCACTTGGAAAATTTTAGTCTAATTGCTTCATAAATCCTTAATTAATCATCCTTATTGCATGCAATTCTACATTTACAATTTGTTACTATTTGATCCTTCATGATTAGGCTACTTCTTTATCATTCCATCTAATTTAGTCACTAGATTTAAATAATTCTTCAAATCTGTAAATTGTTTGCACAATTAAGCTCTAATTAGTTTATGGCATGTTACTAGGCCATGATTTAGGGTATTACAATTCTCCCCCCTTAAGATAAATTTGTCCTCGAAATTACCTAAACCAAATAGGTGAGGATATTGCTTCCTCATGACTTCTTCAGATTTCCGAGTTGCCTCGTCAACCTTGTGATTTCTCCACAAGACTTTGACAAGAGGAACGGTTTTGTTCCTGAGCTTTCTAACTTCACAATCAAGAATCTGGACTGGTTCTTCTTCATATGACAAGTTAGGACTCAATTCCACTTCTTCAGGCTCAAGAACATGAGATGGATTAGACCTATATCTTCTGAGCATAGAGACATGGAAGACATTGTGGATCTTATCGAATTCACTGGGAAGTACCAATCGAAAAGCCACTGGACCAATCCTTTCAATGATTTCAAATGATCCGATAAACCGAGGGCTGAGCTTTTCTTTTCTTCCAAATCGAAAGACTTTCTTCCAAGGATATACTTTGAGGAAGACCTTGTCTCCAACACTAAACTGGATGTCTCTCCTTTTCAAGTCAGCATAAGCTTTTTACCTATCGAAAGCTGCCTTCAATCGATCATGAATGATCTTCACTTGTTCTTTTGTTTCTTTGAGCAATTGAGGTCCCAATACTTTTTTTTCTCCCAATTCAGACCAGCACAAGGGAGTTCTACATCTTCTTCCGTATAGAGCTTCGAAGGGAGCCATCTGAATAGATGTCTGGTAGCTATTGTTGTAGGCAAACTATACTAGGGATAGAGATTTCTCCCAATTCTTTTCGAAGTCTATTACACAAGCACGTAGCATGTCTTCGAGTACTTGAATAATTCTTTTAGATTGTCCATCTGATTGAGGATGAAAGGCTATACTAAGATGCACTTTAGCTCCTAGAGCCTTCTGCAAAGAATTCCATAATCGAGAAGCAAATCTAGGGTCACGATCAGAGATTATAGCTGTAGGTACACTGTGTAATCGAATCACTTTACGGATGTATAGCTCGGCTAAGGTTTCCAAGCTCATGTTCATTCGAATAGGGATGAAGTGAGTAGACTATGTGAATCTATCAACAATCACCCATACAACATCATTCTTTCTTAGAGTGGAAGGAAGACCAGTAACGAAATCCATTGTAATCTGATCCCATTTCCACTAAGGGAATTCGATACGTTGGAGCAATCAGTAGGGACTTGATTCTCGGCTTTAACTCTCTGACAAGTTAGGCACTTCGATACGAAGTCTTTGATAGCCGATTTTATGCCTAGCCACTAGTATAGTGGCTTTAGATCCTTGTACATCTTAACCAATCCCGGATGAATCGAGAAAGAGCTTTGGTGAGCATCTTGTAACATCTCTTGTTTTAGTTCCTCATTGTTAGGAACACATACTCTATCCTTGAAATAGAGGAGACCATTTGACTTGAGGGAGAAGTCAGAATTAGACTCAGAGTCTAGCTTGGATATGATCTTATGAAGATCTGGATCAGTTTGCTGGAGTTCTTTGATTCTCGAGATTAGACTAGATTGAACTTGAAGTTCAGATAAGAATTTTTGTCCTTTGGATAAACGGAAATGAGCATTGATAGCCAGGAAGCTACAAACGAAAAGACAAGATCATTAAGGAAGATTTTGAATAGTTACTTGCAAGACAAGAAAGATCAATTCGAATGGTTACTTTTAATCCAAGTAAGATTAAATTTCGGATGAATTATTCTTAAATTTACATTTAGGGGTTTACCCGAGTATGGTCTGTGACTAAGGGCATCAGCAACCACGTTTGCTTTCCCCGGATGGTAGTCGATAACTAAATCGTAGTCTTTAAGCAATTCTAGCCATCTTCTTTGTCTCAGATTCAAATCTTTCTGAGTTAGGAAGTATTTGAGACTCTTGTGGTCTGTAAACAGGTTAGATTTCTCCCCGTACAAGTAATGTCTCCATATTTTGAAAGCAAACACAATAGCTTCCAATTCTAGATCGTGTGTAGGGTAGTTTGACTTGTGTGGTTTTAGTTGCCTTGAAGCGTAAGCTACCACTTTTCCATCTTGCATTAGGACACAACCTAGTCCTAAATGAGATGCATCACTATAGACAGTGAATTCTTTGCCCGATTCTGGTTGGATGAGAACCGAAGCATGAGTCAAAGCTTGTTTAAGTTGATCGAAGCTTCGTTGTTGGTTCTCTGACCAAACAAATGGTGTGTCTTTACGGGTTAACTTAGTCAAGCTTACGGCAATAGATGAAAAACCCTTGACAAAACACCGATAATACCCGGCTAAACCGAGAAAGCTTTTGACCTCACCAGCATTCCTCGGAGGTCTCCAATCCATGATGGATCAAATTTTGCTCGGGTCTACTTTAATTCCTTCTACCGAGATGACATGGCCAAGGAACGAGACTTCCGATAGCCAAAATTCACACTTAGAGAACTTTGCGAACAATTGACGTACTCTGAGAGTCTGCAATACAACTCGAAGTTGTTCGGAGTGTTCTTCCTTATTCTGAGAATACACCAGGATGTTATCGATGAAGACGACCACAAACTTGTTAAGATAGGGCTTGAATACACGGTTCATGAGATCCATGAAAGCAACTGGAGCATTCGTTAACCTGAATGGCATTACAAGGAATTCAAAGTGGCCATATCGAGTACGAAAGGCTGTCTTGGGTACATCTTCTTCTTTTACCCTCATTTGATAGTATCCTGATCGAATATCGATCTTTGAGAACACCGAAGCATCCTTGAGTTGATCGAAGAGATCTTCTATCCTTGGAAGAGGATATCGATTCTTGATAGTAAGCTTGTTCAATTGTCTGTAGTCAATACAGAGTCTCATAGTCCCGTCTTTTTTCTTCACAAACAAGACTGGAGCACCCCAAGGAGATGAGCTAGGCCGAATAAAGCCTTTATCTTGTAGCTCTTGGAGTTTCTTCTTGAGTTCTTTTAATTAAACAGGTGCCACTCGATAAGGTGTGATGGACACCAGAATTGTTCTAGGTTGATATTTAATCCCGAACTCTACTTCACTAGTTGGAGGGAAACCAGGGAGTTCCTCAGGAAAAACATCAATGAATTTAGATACAATTGGTATACTAGGTAAGACGAATTCAAGTTCATCTTGCATAGTCATGGCAGCAAAGATTGAGGTCAGTTTCCTAGCAGTTAGGATGATTGATTCCTTTCCTAAACCCCGGAGATACAGTCTCCTATTTTGGCAATCTATCCAAGCTTCATGTTTGCTTAACCAATCTAGTCCTAACATTAGATCGAACTCATAAGAAGGAAAGACATAAAGGTCCGTGGGAAAAGGCACATTTCGAATGCTTATAGGGCATTGCTTGCAAAGAAAGTTAATAGGCATATTCCTCTTATAGGGTTCGAAACTACAAGGCTAGTCTTAAAAAGTTCGGGTTTTAGGTTTAACTTAGCAATCACGGAAGAACATATAAAAGAGTGGGTAGATCCCGAATCAATCAAAGTATATGCAGAATTTGAATTTAATTCAACAGTACATGCGATAACATCGGGTGTTTCTTCTTCCTCTTTCCCACGAATGTGGTAGATTCTAGTAGGGGCTCGTAATTTCTGGTGTGTAGGGGCATTCTAATGTTGGCCTCTACCTTTGCTTTGATTCCCAAACTGAGCTTGTCTTGGGCCCTTGTTTCGATTAGATGGAGCTGAGCTAGCATTTGCAGGAGTTCGAGTTGGAACCTTGTTAGGATTCTGAGGACAATCTCGGATATAATGATCGGAGGCTCCACGTAAGAAACACAAATTCTGTTGAGTTCTGCATTGCCCGGTGTGATGCTTCTGACAGAACTTGCAAGTAGGATATTGAGTACCTTTGCCAGAATTCCTTGTACTATCAACAGAGATGATCGGGGCTGAAGACTTGATTATCGTTTAGGGTTTCGGTATGTAGTTGCTTTTCTAAATAGGAGTGTAATTTGAGGAGTGATCTTTGGAATGTTTAGATTTCTTTGACTGCCAATGAGGCTTGTCATTATTCCTGGATCGTTTGTCCTTCCAGGAGTTACCACTTTTACGTTTCTCAAAGGCCTTCATCTTTGCCTCGGTTGCAATAGCCCAGTTTACCAAATTCTGGAAGTCAGTGATACCCAGGGCAGTGAATATAGGACTCAGTTCATCATTCAATCCATTGATGAACATCCGATATTTATCGGCATCAGTCTTGATGTATTCCGACTTGTACTTGCAATACTTGCAGAAATCACTCACGTATTGTTCAATGGGTCGGCCACCTTGCTTGAGGTGCAAAGAAACATTTTCGGCGCTTGGCCAGGTACTGTTCATTGATGTATTTCTTCTTGAATTCCTCAAGGAAGAATTTCCAAGTTACCGCTTCAGCAGGAGCAGTCAGGGTAGTGGTTTCCCACCAGCTTAAAGCTTCGTCTGCCAATAGGGCTATGGCACATTCGAGCTTGTGCTATGGTAGTTGCATAGTCAAGATTCGAGTTGTGGACTCTAGCCAATACTCAGCTACTTCAGGATTGGATTCATTAGTGCCAGTAAAAATATAGGCCCAGTGTTGATCCAGCTTGTCAATCGGAGCTCTGTTTGGTACAACAACAGGAGGAGCAATAGGATGGTCTTGTTTCAAAGCAGTTACAAGATGATTGAATATCTCCTTCATGCTCATGAGACATTCTTGCTACACAGGATTTATAGCAGGAGCTTCCTGTTGAGCAGCAGCTTGGGCTCAGGTTTGAGCTTGTTGTTGTGAAGGATTCTGTTCCATTCTCACACTATATCCTTCATTTGAGGAGCCTTCAGGACTTTCAGTATCCCGGTCAAGTCTCGTTTCAGACATTCTACATTCAAATAGAACAATTAGGGATTCAGTTTAGTAAGCAAAGACACAAGCTATACAATACAAGTCTCCTAGGTGGCACAAGTATCCTATATGATGCAAGAGAGCCCGGTTTAGTCCTAGAATCGACTAAAAAGCTTTGATTACCAATTTAAATGTAACACCCCTACCCCGGCTAGTAGCAACCCGGCTCGGGAGTGTTACTTAAGCAAGAACAAGGCAAGCAATCAATACAAGAACTAGATCAAGGCAAAGATTTGATAACTCATCCCTATTAGATGAGTTACTTAACAAACAAGCAACTAAGTATACTTACTTAGCTAACAAGCAACCAAACATTCATTAATTATCATACAAGCAAACTCATATTTTCCTATAAAGACATTCTAAGGCATTCAATTAGGCTCCTAAATTAGTTCCTTTCATGCTTACATTACATGTTACTACTTTCATGATTCACTTAACTTCATCTTATACAATAACCATTCGAACAACCCTAGTATACAACATGATTCCATTTCAATTCAAGGTTCCTTAGTTTGTATACATTTAAACATCTCATTCCTATACTTACTAACATGATTCTTGAACATTCAAATTGCATGTAACTAGCTTCCATTCAAGTCATACTCTATATCTAACCATTCGGCAATCATCATATACACACACTAGACTATTCGACCTTTACCAATCAAACACACAACCATACTTACATCATGGCATGTTTATATACAAGTGACCTTATAAGTCCAAGTCATTCGAATGGAGGACAAGCAAGCATGGTTCATCTCACACAACTTTCAATTCAAGAAAGACATGTACATTAAGCAAGGCATTCGATTGTTTCAAAGCAACCTAGATCACCACTTGATCATTTCAATGTATATTCAATATGTGCGCATCAAATACCATTCATTACAAGTACTTTAAGTTCGTTACATACTTGACAATAGGTTCATAACATAGTAGGCCCATTCAAGAACAAGAAAATATTAGATATACAAATTCAAGTGTTCCAAAATGCATGATCAAGCTAAAGTCTATACAATCTAGTGCCAACAATCTAGGAGATATACAAAACAAGTATGAAACCATACTTTAACTATGCTTGTGACTTGCTTCAAGCTCAAGTAATCAGGCTTCAAGATCAAGCAACACTCATATCCTTTATCCTATAGTTGGGAAGAATGAAGACGAGAGTGATAAGTACAAGAATGTACTTAGTGTGAGGTAGTAACTAGTTCTAACCATTTATTATATCAAGTTTTGTGTCATTTAAACAAGAATGAACCAAGTTAGGGGTTTCAAGCATTAGATTGATCCTAGCTAAGGCTTTCAAGCATCAAGATAATCCTAGCTAAGGATATCAAGCATTCGGCTATCAAGGAAAATATGGAATCATACTTTATGTACTCATATAAAAAATCAAGCACATCATGCTTACAAATCAAGTAATCAAGAAAGTCATGCTTACATGACAAGTAACATACAATTCATGGCTTTCATGTCAAGTAACATACTATTCATAACTTTCAAGACAATTCACATGTGTTTTATGATTGTTATTATATGTGTTATCAATTTAAACAACCCCCTTGGTACTTAGTTTGTATAGGTAATCGAGTCTCCAACCAACTGTCACCACAAGATGCACCGTAGTACTGGTCAACCCTCATACTATAGCCAAAGACCATATACATACCCTCCGTCTGTCGCCAAATAGGTGCCTTAGCCCTGGACCGTAGTCCACCCTGACACAATGAGCTCTAGACTCTAAGGCATGCCCTTCTACCTAGTCCAACTAGCTACCAAGGTTGTTAAATTTACCGTTTATTCAAGTGTTTCAAGATCAAGATCATGTCAAGCAAGTTCATTTCATATTAGGCCCTTAGGCCAATTGAGCCATAGCTCACATATCATGTAATTCTCATGTTTCATTTCATCAAGGTGATATGATATCTCAAGCAAGTCCTTAGCATTCGATCACATGCATCATGACACATACAAGCACCAATGTACCATTTAAACATGCTTAGCAATCAAATAAAACATGTATTCAATATGTGATCAAATTTCATGCATTACTAGTCATTCTTCCCTTATTAGGTCAAGTCCATAATTAGGTTCATTTAAGCATTTCAAGAATGTAAACAAGTATGCATTGGTTAGGACCTAGTCCTAACCCTAGAGATAACTACACTCACAATACTCCAAGCCTAGCTAGTCTTGGATCCATACTCCTTTGTTCTTGTCTTTAGGATGATCCACTCTATCCTCTTCCACCAAGTTTACTCTTGGTTCTATCACATTACACAACAATTACATGTCAAAACAAGATCATATGATCATTCAATCAAGGCAATGTTACAAGCGCATAACATACACAAATCTGCAGCATGCTCATATACATTCTCCACTACACTTATCTATACTCTAGTTCATATAAAAGAAGGCAAAATCACTGTCCTGAAACTGTTTACAAAACAGTTTACAAATTGCCACAAAACAGTGTACAATTACCTATACTACTGCTGCTAGGCAGCTTGCACTCTAGTCACTTAATCATGCATAACTTTCATTCCATACATCAAAATTTCAATTGGTTTATACCGTTGGAAATCTAATGTAATTGTCTTTATAACCATATAAGGCTTGCATTTTAAATCTTTTCCAATTGATATAGTTTTTAACTTAAAGACGAAGAAATTTTTTACACTGAACAGTTTGCACTGTCCCTAGTGTTTCTTCTCTACATTTCATTCTACAACCCAGATTCAGTTCTGTTTTCTCCTAATGAATTTATACACATCAAGGTGTTGTCCATAAAAATTTTATCCTTAAATTCATTTTATACAATTTATAGTAATTTTTCAAAGTTACTGCCCAGAATAGAGCATTCTGGGCAAATTACACTAGGTTGAATTTCTAGCTTCTTAACTCATTTTAACAAGGTTCTAACATGGCAATTCAATTCATTTTCATGTTCTTACATGTCTAGGTCAGTTTAATACACCTAGCAATGTGCTTAAAATAGGGCATTTATCATATTGAACCCAATTTGATCTATTTGATCAACATTGCACATCCCATTTACCAAATGAGCAGTCCATTACCTAATTTAACTAGTCCAATTAGGTGCTTTCACATTTCCAGCAAGTTATCTATTTAATTCAATCTTCATTTCATCTACCAACATGATCAAAACAGGGTTCTATATGCATTTAGCCTATTCACACATTTTCACTATCCAAAACAGTCCCTAATCAAGACTGTTTTCAATCATATTTCAAATTCTCAAATTTCCAGCAACCATATATATTTCCTTTATCAAATTGGCTACTAGTATTCACAATTTCAAGTTCAAATTGAAGCTAACATGATCCTAACACACATAACAATCATCCTAATCAATCTAGGCAACAAGAACATCAAAATCTCAAGGTTCAAACAATTTATAACAAGTTGAAATCAAACATTATACATTCTCCAAGCTAAATTTAATCAAGGTTGAATCATGGAGCATGAATTTGGAGGTAATCTATGAAGCTTTCTTTCTCCTAATGGATGAGCATGGTTCGGCCGAGGTGGAGGGAGGTGGAGTGGAGAAGATGATAGAAAGACGGCCACTTGGCCATGTTGTTATCACATGGCTTGACTATTTGCCTCCACTTGGCAAATTTTGGTCTAATTGCTTCATAAATCCCTAATTACTCATCCTTATTGCATGCAATTCTATATTTACAATTTGTTACTATTTGATCCTTCATGATTAGGCTACTTCTTTATCAATCCATCTAATTTAGTCACTAGATTTAATTAATTCTTCAAATTTGTAAATTGTTTGCACAATTAAGCTCTAATTAGTTTATGACATGTTACTAGGCCGTGATTTGGGGTATTACAGTGTAAGCTTGCCATATCTCCTTCGTTTTCCACTGATGGATTAACTCTTGTGTCAGGACTCCTTTGCCAATCAGCCTCTTAATTTCTTCCGATAACTGTCTACACTTCTTGGTAGAATGCCCTAGTGCCCTCATGTGAAAATTGCAAGCACTATCTGGGTCAAAACTATGGGCAGATATGTTTGGCGTAACCTTCATCGGCCTAGGAGTGATGTAATGACCATAAGCTAAATGAGGAAACAATTATGAAATAGGCACTCTGAATATCTCAAGATTCACGCTTGTTCGAGGGATTTTCTGTGGCGACTCAAACATTTATGTATTAGTCTTCAGATTAAACTAAACAATGAATTTATTTTATAATATATGACAATAAGTTTCTATTATATATTATAATCACTTCAAAGAATTAAACGAAAAAAATATTTAGTACTGCCAGAAAAGTAGTTGTAAAAATTGAGTTGAGAGAAGAATTTCCCTATCAAAGTAACCATGACATAAGACTTCATTTGGACGTAGATCCATGGCTAATAAAAAAAATCATCATTTAGGGGATCATGTAAAACAACAAACTTATATAGTCTTCACTCTTTTAAGAAAACTATCATCCACATATTCAAATTAACAGTTAAAAGTCAGGCTCAAAGAACTTTGAGGTAGCAAAATCAGAATAACTCTAAAGTAACGTTCAAGAGAAGAAAAAAAAAGATAACAAAGAATGTTTTAGATAGACATACAAAACAATTACCTTTTAGCCTAACAAGCCTCAAGCCAGTTCATCAGCAATTTATTGTAGCAACAACAACATCAATCTGCCTGTTGATGACTGTACAGTTCCTAACATGGGTATGTGCAACTCTAGCAATAATAAACCCATCATTGTGGCAACCATATCACTGCATCCAGAGGGGATAAAGAAAAAGCTAATTCATTTGCCATTCAAAAAGGTGAAAAAGAAAGACTAAATTACAAATTTCATTATCAATTTTAAAACTTTTGAACAAAAAATAGCATTAAAAAACACTTACTCTCCTATAAGTGCATCACCATTCTCACAAATGTCAACAATCTTAGTTTTTGCCTTGTATTCTTTACAGCTAATTGTAGCGTCTTTGTAAATTTTCAAACATAACAAAAAAGTTAAACTAAAATTACATTCAAAACACATTCCAATAAACTTAATTTTTAATTAAATAAAAAGAAAGGGATTAATTGTTAACAATCTCAGCAACATTTATATATTTACTAACAACTTCAGAGGATGTGCGATCTCACTCTTTCTCCTCTCTCTTGTCATCCAACATCATTTTACAATCATATAAAAGAATCTATTTAATTTCTGAAAATGTATATAAAAAGTTAGTGAAGTAAAGGAGCGAGAGTGTAATCGCTACAACAAGCGGATAGTACCAAACACTCAGACACACATTCTTTCACATTTTTATCTACTCAGGAAAATTCTTATGAATTTTCTCCAAAAAGAATACTTCCAAGCCGGCCGAACGGACGAAGGCGGCGGCGCGCGAGATTGCCCCTTGTTCTCTATCACTCAACAAGGGAGGGGAGAATGAATGACATAAATATCTTTCACACTGTATTTACCCACTCAATGTGGGATAATCATCTTTTGCATTACCAACATTCCCCCACTAATGCGAAAGAATTCTTCGAAACTCGATAAATATCCATATCAGAAGAGCAATAGCGAGATTAGTTGCTTAAGCAGTAGTGAACGTATCTTGAACTAATACATAGTGATGATGAGCAATCCTTCTCTTAGACAAGTGAAACTAGTCTTGAACTTTCTAAGATTGGGGTAAACTCATAACACACAGCTAACCTCTTCATCCACCGAAGTTCTCGATGTGTAAGATGCATATATATATATACACGAAAGTATATATTTGGCCATCTTACCTCAAGATTCTAGTAAGCGTTTTAGAAAAAAAGCCCAATGTTTTTCATAGAGGGTGGCTAATCCTTCTTACTTACGTAGGTTATTTCATCAGGTTTGTCTCAATAAAACCATCCATATAGGACTATGAAATAATTAAGAAATTTCATTTTAGCTCAGCCTCACAAAGGGTAAGGTGATTTTTTTCAAGTTCATATTAAATGAACCACCCAAACTCTGGGCTAAGAAATCATTAAAAATAAATATTCAACCTCGTTTATAGGTGAATTCAACATGTCATTCTCAATAGGAACTCCCAAACTCTTGGGTTTGAATTTATTAAGAGTTTCAGTGAAACTCAACCTCTCTAGCGGTAAGATCATTTAGTCATTTGCACTTGGGACTACCGACTTAACACTGGTTATGAACTTATTAAGAATAGATATTCAGCCAAAATCGGTAAATTCATCAAGTCTTTCTCACTAAGACCAACCAAGACCTGGGCTATGAATTTATTAAGAGCAATTAAGCCCATCTTGGGGCATGTACATTATTCATCATAGGGATAGGTACAAAGAAATGTACACTATGAATCTTCTCATGGTTTCGTTTGACCACATTGAACTTAGATAACTAAGATGGGTATTCACCATGAATTCCTCAACCAATGGGCTTCAAACCCATCCCCCTCGATGAATCTAGGACCAGCTTCCTGCTTAACCCTTTGGTAAGCGAATCTGCTAAGTTCTTTTCTGACTTCACATACTCTAAAGCGAGTACTTCATTCCTTATCAAGTGTCTAACCGATTCATGTTTTATGCGAATGTGTCTTTTCTTACCGTTGTAAGCTTGGTTCTTAGCCACACGAATCGCGGCTTGTGAATCACACAGCAAGGAGACTGGAGGAGTCGGTCTTCCCCATAACAGAATCTCTGCTAACAAATTTCTAAGCCACTCGGCTTCTTGCCCAGCTAAGTCGAGAGCTATAAACTCTGACTCCATAGTAGAGCGAGCAATGCAAGTCTGCTTTGCAGATTTCCACGAGATTGCTGCTCCACCCAAAGTAAAAACATACCTACTCGTAGAGCTTACCTTGTCGTCATCAAAAACTCAGTTGACGTCACAATATCCTTCTAAAACCGCAAGAAAAAAAACATACTCTAGTTTCCAATCCATAGTACCCTTAAAATACTTAAGTAAGAATCTAAGCGCAATCCAGTGATCACTACTAGGGTTTTGAGTATATCTACTAAGTCTGCTAACAGCGTAGGCAATATCAGGCCGAGTATAGTTCATTAGGAACATAAGGCTTCCAATTATTTTAGCATATTCAATTTGGGAAACGCTACTTCCTTTATTCTTGAAGAGATGGATGCTAGAGTCATAAGGTGTTCGAACAGGGATGACGTCAAAACTGTCAAATTTCTTTAACACTTTCTCAATATATAGAGCGTTTGATTTAAAGAAAATCCCTTTTCAGTTTTTGTGACTTTGACTCCCAAGATTACGTCAACTTCTCCCAGATTAGTCATCTCAAACTTAGTGGACAAGAAATTTTTTGTTTTGTTAATGGACTCGATGTTTGTACTAAAAATCAGCATATCATCAACATATAAACTTATGATGACACAATCAGCACCAAACATACTCGAATACACGCATGCGTCCGAACCATTCACAACAAAACCAAAACTAAGGATAGTTTTATGAAATTTCTCATACCACTGTTTAAGAGCTTGCTTAAGGCCATAAAGAGACTTTTTAAGTCTGCAAACTTTGCCTTCCATGCCAGATGTCTCACAACCTGGCGGTTTCTCCATATAGATCTCCTCATCTAGATCTCCGTTCAAAAAAGCAGTCTTTACATCCATTTGATGTACTTGCAATTTATGAATGGAGGCTACTGCAAACAATGCACGGATCGATGAGATTTTTGTTACGGGAGAGTAAGTATCGAAGAAGTCTAAGCCAAACTTTTGAGTGAATCCTTTGATGACTAGCTTTGCCTTGTACCTTTGGATCGAACCATCCAGTCTGAGTTTCTTCCGGAAGACCCACTTGTTGCTTATTGGTTTGAATCCTCTTGGCAAGTCCACCAATTTCCAAGTAAGATTAGACATTATTGAATCTAGTTCGTCCTTAATCACATCTTTCCAGAAACTAGCGTCAATCGACCTCATAACATCCTCGTAAGTCTTCAGATCCTCATCTAAAAGAAAGACTCGAGCTATCAGATCGGATAAGGTGTCTAAATCATTTATCTCAGAAATAAAGAAAGTTATGAAGTCTGGTCCAAAAGAGGTTTCTACACTGTCTCTTACTTCTTCTAGGTTCAAATTCAATCTCTTGAAAACCCCTAGCAGGCACACTAGAAGAGGATGGAAAATTTTCTATTTGGGTTTCAACCGTTAACCTAGGTTTCTTTAGAGGAAAGATATCTTCAAAGAAAATAGCATCCCTAGATTCACAAATAGAAAAGTCGTGCAGGAACATGAATCTATATGCGACACTATTCGTTGCAAACCCGATAAACACTCCATCAATGGTTTTAGGTCCAATGGTGGACTTCTTAAACTCTGGCAATCCCACTTTAGCCAGACACCCCCACACTTTAAGGTATTGCAGATTAGGAGCATAACCTTTCCACAGTTCGTATGGGGTAGAATCTAATTTCTTATGAGGTACTCGGTTCAAAATATGGTTTGCCGATAGAATGGCTTCCCCCACATGTTGTCGGACAACCTAGAACTTATCAACAATGAGTTTATCATCTCTTTTAAAGTTCTATTTTTCCTCTCGGCTATACCGTTCTGTTGAGGAAAGTAGGGAGCTGAAGTTTCGTGTATTATGCCATTCGTCTCAAACCTCTTTCAAAAAATTAGACCCGTATTCACCACCTCTATCAGATCTAACCCGTTTTATTCTCCTATCTAACTGATTCTCAACTTCTGCCTTATAAATAAGAAAGTTTTCAACTTCATCTTCAGTTCTTAGGAGATAAACTTTCATATATCTCAAGTAATCATCTACAAAAGTGATGTAATAGTGTTATTCTCCTTTACTCTTAGAGTTTCTAAAGTCTGCTAGATCAGTATGTATAAGTTCTAACAGTTCAGTTTTCCTTTTAGAAACAATCTTAAAGAGAGGTTTAAGCATGCTTGGTTTCTACACAAATCTCACATTTGTTAAAGCTATTTAAGTCTAGTTTAGGCAGAATATTCATTTTAATCAGTTTCTTTAAAGAGTGAATATTCACGTGTCTTAATCTAGCATGCCACATATTCACAGATTCAACGGTATAAGCAGAAGCGGTAGCTTTATTCTCATTAAGTTGAGTTTCTATGACAAATAAACCCCTGTTTAGAAAACCTTTTCCATCATAATCACCATTTTGGGAGAGTACAAGTTTATCTGCCTCAAAAACTAACTTAATGCATACCTTATTAAAAGCCCACCACTTATCAAGTTTCTATGCAGGGCAGGTACATACAGAACATTATTAAGTGCTAAAGTTTTACAGGAAGTCAGCTTGAGTAAAACCTTGCCTTTTCCTAGCACTTCAAAGCTGCTAGAGTTCCCCATGTACACTCATTCACCGTTGTTCCCATCCTCGAACTCGATGAAAAATTCCTTCCTTGCATAGAAGTGTCTGGAAGCGCCAGTGTCCACGACCCACTCAATATTGTTATCCACCAGGTTGCTTTCGGAAACCACCGCGGCTATGACATCTCCAGCATTGTCCTCCGCCATGTTTAGATGTGGTTTATTCTCGTTCTGGCGATCTGATTGGTGTTGACATTGATACGCCTTGTGACCGGCTTGACCGCAGACATAACACTTCAGGGACCTTCCGTCAGGTTTGGTCTTTACTGGCTTCTTGAAGTTGGTGTTTTTTTGTGGTTTCGTCTTTTTGTTCTGAAACCCCCTTTTCTCGGTCTTTTTGAACTTAGACCCTGAGACACCACCAAACTCAACCAAGTTAGAATTAAAAGACATTTGACCAAAGTTGTTTGTCACCTTATCTTTCAAACGATTGGCCTCCTCAATCTTCATGTGTCCCACCAGCTCCTGAAGCGGAATATCCTTCTTCTTGGGTTTAAGAAAGTTGTGGTAGTCAGACCATGACTTTGGCAACTTCTCGATCAGGACGTTGGCTTGGAGTACCTCGCACATATGCATCCCTTTCGCCAGTCATGGACTTGATCCATGATCGGCTTGGCGTCTGTCATTTAGAATTTTAGCCACTCTCCGACGACATACTTCTTGATGCCCCGCATCATCCGCGCCATACTTCCTCTCGAGAGTGTCCCATATTACCTTTGCGCTTCGCTCCTTAAGAAATATGTCAAAGAGCTTGTTAGACATGTGACTTAGGAGTTGGCCTCGCACCGTCTTGTTGTCCTTTTCATATTTTTCAATGTCAATGGTGGCAGCATCGGAACTAGCAGCCGGCAGCATTTCATCACCAGTAGTAGCGGCATTAGTGGGAGCGGAGGTCGCCGGTATAGAAGGTGGTGGCTTGAGCAGCACGTAGTCAAGATCAAGTTGCTCAAAGAATATCAGAATCCACTGGGACCACCTTCGGTAATTGTTTCTGTCAAGCACATTGAGCTTTGACAAGTCAAGAATCAACTTGCGTAGAGGTGTCGACATTTTGAAGTATATCGAGAGAATTTGTTTCTAAATTGTTGGATTTATATGAATGCAAAACTACACCGTTACCACTGACTGGGAATAATAATAAAATAAGTAAATGATCGAAACCCATAACCGTGTCGTGGTGGAACCACTGCCTTAGAAACGAATTCGCCCCGATGTGTGTAATCGCTTCAACAGGTGGATCGTTTCCCGAGGTTAATATAGTCGCTCCGAGAATTCGTACACCCGAAACCGGAGTGAACTGTGGTGGTATTGCTCCTCTGATCACCGGAGATATATGTAAGCTGTGAGAGCTTTTGAGAGAGTATTTTTGAGTGAAAATGGTATGTTGAGAAGCTGGAAATGCTTCTCTATTTATAGGCTACGTCTAGGGGCAGAAACGTCCAAGAAATCAGAGTTAAAATCTGACTTAATTCTGGAATTTAAAATTTCAGAGATTAAGACTTTGAAACTGCTAATTAAATCCGAAATTTAACTCTACTTAACAGCTGTTTGATAGCTGATTCAGCAGACAAACCTGGCCCTCAAAGCGTCCAGATTCAGGACACTCAGACACACATTCTTTCACATTTTTATCTACTCAGGAAAATTCTTATGAATTTTCTACAAAAAGAATACTTCGCGCGCGGACGTGTCTTCGACACGTATTACCACATCCACGAGCCAAGACGGGGCGGCGGCGCGCGAGATTGCCCCTTGTTCTCTATCACTCAACAAGGGAGGGGAGAATGAATGGCATAAATATCTTTCACACAGGATTTTCCCACTCAATGTGAGATAATCATCTTTTGCATTACAAACAAGTTTTTGTCCTTGAATAGTTGATGAGAGCAGAGAGACTATATCATTAAGATCTCCATAACAGCTCAAAGCCTCAAACATGAAAATCATGAATGAAATCAATTTCATGCTAAGCTTTTGTAGCATATACAATACTAAAAGACAATGTTAATTAAGTTCATAGATTAAGAAGACCAAAGAAAAACTAAATTAAAACAAATCATCAAACATATGACATTGAAGAGCTGCAAAATTTTTTGAGGAGTTTCTTGCCTCAGGCAATCCACATAAGATCGATTTTCGATCCCATCATGTATGCCAAACATTAAATTTCAATAAGAAAAAGTTCTTGTTACTACCACTAGGAAAGGATAAAAAACTTAAGCAGAAACTGTTGCTATGATGATGATGCAAGGAAGGACGCTACTTTGCTAGCAATTTCAATTTTCGAAAGGATTCTAGCATCTTCTATTTACGATATAAAACAGTATATGGACATAGAGAAAACAAGACTAACTGTAAAAATTAATATTTTGATTTTAAGCTTATGAAGAACTATCTTATATGTCATTTCAAAAAATGGAACTGGTAACAACCCAGAATTAAAAAAAAAATCTTTAACCTTGAGACATGATCATGGTGATAAATAATTGAGGGAATTCAGCCAAAAACACTGGAAAAATGAATTGCATACCTTTCATCTATTGATAATGAATTGAAGAAGCCTGATTCTATTAGACTTTAAGAAGTAATTGTTTTCTTCCGAATACTGCTCAGGGAAAAGATTTCTACAGAAAAAGGAACATAAAAAGAAATTTAAAATTTAAAAATAAAGAAAATTTACATTTTCGATAGACATCAACAGAAACTATGGATTAGTGACTCACATAATGGGACGAAGCCCTAGTGAATTCAAGAAGCTAAAATTGATGGAATCGGGGAAACAAGACCTGCAAACTCCATTATCAACAATGGAACAATTCAATGGAGTAACGAAGAGTTCCTTGCTGCCGATCGTCTGACGCTACGTTTCTCTTGTGAAGCTTTGGAAATTTAGGTTTAGAGGATGTGGATTTAGTTTAACGGGATGAAGAAGAGAGGAACAAAACAAAACAAAACCTACACTTAAGTTAAAATATGCGATTAAAAATATTAAAATATTTAAAGGAGTAAAATTTTGATACACAGTGTAAAATTAATTTTACACAAGTTTGTGTATTTACACTATAAAAACTTAAATCCTAAATTCTTAACCCTAACCCTAAAAAATTAAACCCCACACTCTAACCCCTAAATTCTAAACACTAACCTTAAATTCTAAACCCTACGACCTAAACCCCTAAACCTTAAACCCTAAACTAAAAATTTAACCCCTAAAACTAAAAGGCACGTGTAAACTTTAGTTTACACGGCCTGTGTAACAAAGTTTTTTCCTATTTAAAGTATTATTAATATAATATTATGATTTTAAACATTAATAAAAAAAGGAAAATATATGATGTAATGTCGGTAGAAATATTTGTTTCCACAAGTACCTTAATTTTAGGAGTTAAGGATTCAATTTAGGGTTTAATAGTTTAGGGGTTTCAATTTAGGTGTTTATAATTTAGAGTTTGTGGTTAGAATTTATGGTTTTGTGTTAGGGTTTAGGATTTAGAGGTTAGTGCTTAGGCTTTAAGGTAATATGGCAGAGATTTAGGTTTTTACCTATAACCCCTAAATTATAACTTAAACTCTAAATTCAAGCTACAATCCCTAAATTCTAAGCACATAAACCTAAACCCTTAAGCTATGAACACTAAATTAAATCTCTAACCCTTAAAATTAGGGCGCTTGTTAAAACAAAATGTTTCTACCGCTAGTGCATGGTATAATTACCCATAATAAAGTTCATTATTAGTTTTTATTAATATTAAATACATAACTCGCAATCTAAATTTAATTATATTAATTTTATATGATATAATATCATTTATTTTAAAATAATAAGTATCATCACTCAAGAAAAATCTAAATGGTTGGATGGCCAGTCCATATCGCGGGACGAAGTCCCCGTACTCCATCGGGATCAGTGGTGGGCTACCATCTCAAGCTTATCAACAAATTAAAATTACAAACAAAGCTCTTAATCATAGAATGTCTTATGTCTTTACTTCTAAACACACTAAGAAGTAAGAACTAATAAAAAATTAAAATGTAATTAGTTATATTAGAATAGTCAACAATAATAAAATATAAATGTTTATACTAAACTAAATAAAAATTAAATACAAATATACATGTAATAGATAAGTTTTAAGAACACTAGCTTATCAAAAATATGAGTCTAAAATCCAAAATTTTTAAAAATTTGTCATAAATAAAATTTTGAATTAGTAACGCAATTGAGGAGTTACTGTAAAATTTTCCACCAGTTATTTTGTATTAATTCTTGACGTCAAACATTAAGTGACATAATCCTATGATGTCATTTAAAATCGTCATATAATACATAGGAGATAAAACAATTGGTGGCAAATAATTGTTTTCGTCACGTTAAACCTATTTTTTATGACTCAAATAAAACGTCGTCTTTTATGTCTTATAAAATATGATGAATAAATTTGTCACAAATAAAGCGTATCGATGAAAAATTTGCATCGTCACTAATTCAAATTGAATTGTCATAATAATAATTCGTCACTGATATAAATTTTTATTTTGGGACGATTTTGTATCGTCACCGCTTTGTTTAAATGTCATTAAAATGTTTCCAGCCAAAATTTTTTAGAGGGAAATTTTGGCATCAAACATATAGTGACGAAAATCAATGACGTTCTTTAAAATTTTCATAAAAGACATCACCAATTACTAAATGTGACGAAAACAAATAATCGTCACGTTTATAGTATATTTTATGACATTTTATGCAATGCCATATGGAAAATCCATCACTAATTAATAAATTTGTTGTAGTGCGAAAGGTGATGTAATGTTTGTTAAATGATAACATCGTGTTAAATATGTAATAAATGTGCAATGCATTGCTAAAATGTAAACATATATGTGATAAGGTATTGATTCCAAAAGTGATCCCCATAGATCAACTTTCATTTAGACTAAAAGGTTTCATTTACATCAGATATTAGATGTTTACAAATAATGGTGATCCCTATCTCTTAATTTCCTAATTTCTCCCAAAAACACGGTCAGCTTCCCTCCATGGTCCAATTTCATATCAATATTCTAACTTAATGGCATCGTTGCGTCAGCCAAGTCTACCACTTGTTGAGCCACTTCGCATGCTTGAGTGATACCAATCTTCATGTCATTGTTCCTCTCTTGTATTTCTCGCTCAGCCTCTCGCAACTTAAAAGCCAGCTCTACAGTGCTTTCATATGAAACTTGCTTGATTGATTCAATGCGAATATAACACGTGCGTAAAGAACTTCCAAGCTCTTCTGTTTGCTCTTTCAGTGCAGCATTTTCCAAATGAATGGCATTGGATTGGTCATCGCGTTGTTGTATACTTGTATTCAAAATCTTGTTTGCGACTAAACTATCCTACAGCTCATTCCTAAGAATGTTGCACCGACTTTCGGCTTCTTTCCAATTTTGTGACAACACCTGGCTTGATTTTCACTTGTCTTGCTCCTCTTCTTCCAATAATCCGAGTCATTCTTGAGCTGAATGACACCGTTCTTCCATTCCTCAATATTATCTCCCAAACTAGAAGACTTGAACACCCAATAAAGATTTTGATAATTATCTTTCAAATTTTTCAGTTTTTTGCTCAAATCATTTTCTTGCATGAGCTTGTTCACTTGAGTGTCACATTCGAATGAGTGCCCCTCTTTTGGAGTACTTTCATCCTTAGCCTCATATTCTAATCCCACTGTGCGGCCTACTACTGTACTAGGCTGACCCCTTGTTTCGAATTCCCATTTTCCATTTTCTAAAAGAGCTTGAACCCTTTGTTTTAAGGTGATGCAATTATCAATATTATGCCCTTGAATTTTGAGATGATACTCGCAATAAGCATTAACATCATACCAATCTGGATACGGGGGTTGCAGGGAGTGGCAGAAAGATTAGACTCACCAATTGGGCCTCCAACAGCAGAGGATACAACTCTCTATATGACATGGGTATCGGATCGAAATGAGGACCTTTAACTTTCACCTTCTGACCATCATTCGAGAATTAGACATCAGGTTTCAAACCTTGTCCTGGATACTAGCTCCTCTTCAATTTTGAATCCGGAATGATCGTTGGTTCATTGTATAATCAGGGTTTTTTGCCTTTGAAATCCAACACTCATATCTTGATAAGATCTTGAACCATATTCTTCAAAGCCCCGCAATTCTCAGTAGTGCGACTCGAAGTTCTTAAGTGATAACTCTATCTAGCATGGATGTTGTAACCTTTCGGGTAAAGAGGTTCTTTCGGCACAGACTGAACTGGTTTATAAGATTCTTTTCAACCAACATCGGGAATAAGTCAGTGTATTTCATAGGAATCAGAATATGCTTCTTCACATCACTTACTTCTTGGGTGTCCTCTAGACCTACCACCACTTTTCTGGAGCTCGACTCAAATATCTCTCTTATTGGTTTGTTGATGTGAATCACAAATAGGTTCGAACTATGGTATCTATTGTAGTTTCCTCATTAAGGGGTAGAGTTCTGATCATCAAACTTCATGTTTTGATTCTTGACCAATTATTCTTTTGATTCAACAGTCCATTTCTCTTTAGCCATAATAATTATCAGTTTCATCATCTCGTCCATTTGCGTCTTTAATCCTTGCATCTCAATTCATTCATCACTAGTGTGAGTATCGTTTGCCATGTCTGATTCAAAGCCTCCGGATGTGCCACCCTCTCTTATTGTCTCTGGTGTATCTTTAGGACAACACTCGAAATTTTCACTTTTTCTACCTGATCATAAAACCTTCTATCCATTATGAACGATTTCTAATTTGGCGGCCACTCACGAATCAATACCTTGAAATGCCATGAAGATGCAAAAATGCAAAAAAACAAAACAAAACAAATAAATTAGTATCGAATATAAATAAAAGAGCAAAATGATGATGCGATAAAAGAAAAAAAGAGCAAAAAAAGCATAAAAGATACAACCCTATCTACATGCCATCTAATCCCCTTATGTTATCCGCATGGCTCTAATGGGGTGGGCTTTCTATGTTCTCTACATGCAATATTGGGGTACACAAACTGTCATCGCTATCCCCTACTAAAGGTAGCAAGGCCTCTGATCATCCCCCATTATAGGCTTATTTTAGTCGAGCTCAATTCCGGGGGACCCATTCATCTATGTCTACACAGGGAAACGATATTCCCACGAAAACATAGAGTATTGGAGCCCCGAAGGTACTTGCTAGGCCACGGGGGAACAATATCCCCATGAAAGCAATAGAGTTTTCCCCTCACTTAAACGGACAAGTTTATATGTCAATTTTTAAATGCGTTCAAAATGAACTCGCGTTTTTAAACAAATATTAACTTAATTATCATTTTAACTCGCAACTTCCGATATTAATAAAGTGGTGATTGTTTTTAGGCCTGACTGTCCTTTTTGTAAAAACATAAAAAATCTTCCCTAGCAGAGTCGCCATTCTGTAGCGAATAAAAAAAATCTGAAGTATCCTACTTTTCTTAAAAAATTTGGTTTGGGGGGATATTCTTGAAATTTGTATTTTTGGAATAAAAACTAGAGTCGCCATTGGTAACTTGAGTTAGGTAGTCCAGACACCAAAAAACTAACCAGAGATTTTCTTTTGGGTTCGGGAGTCGGTTACGCGTGGGGAAGGTTTCGCGCCTCCACCACACCCAAACTTGGTACCAAATTAAATATTGTTTTATTAATATCAAATTTTGCAAGTTAAAGTGGCGATTAAATCAAAATTTGGTTATACATGCGAGTAAATTTTAAGAGCCTCATTATTCGAGAATAAACGAAAAACCATCACTAATACGTCTGGTACTAGCCAAGTTTATTCTCGAATAAAAGAGCGCCGCATTAACAGTTTATATCCCGATATACAACATGACAACATGGCATAGCAAAAATATACGAAAATAAAAGCATGAAATACATAAATAACTATAACAATACAAAAAGAAAGGACATCAAATGATAATATAACATATAAAAAATAAATGCATGCATATATATATATATATTGAGATAGACTATATTATATTACCTATGGTAAATATATATGCCATATTATACGGCATTCACCAAAACAAAATCATGAAAATAATATGATAATAGATGGGGCAAATATATATATATATATATAATACGCAGGCCCGACCCTAGACAAGGGCAGCAAGGGCGGCCGCTTAGGGCCCATCATTCAGGGAAACCAAATATTGTATTTTTTTTATTTATACTTTTTTTTGTTTGATGACCTATTTTTTAACACTTGTTAATATGGGACATAGATTGAAATAGTGGTATGCAACCTCAACAACGACTGTTATATGACGGCAGGGGCTCATTTTTTAATACTTGTTAATAGGGGATAAGTTTTTTTTCAATATTTATTATTAGGGTCTACTCTTAATATTCAATTTTTTCTAATACTTGTTATTAAGTCCTGGTTTTTAATATTTGTTATTATGTATATAGTCTTAAAATTTATTTTTTTCAATACTTATTATTGGAGCCTAGTTTTTTCAATACTTGTTACTATGGACCTACACTTAAAGTTTAATTTTTTTTCATTACTTACTATTAGAGAAAAAGATTTAAATAGCGGTATACAACCACAACAACGACCGTTATATGACAGTAGTGGCACCATTTGAAACAAGATACTCTGCAATAGCGTATGTTATTAAAAAATTTCACAACCGCGATACTCGCAGTGAGCGAAATAACATATGTTATGTCTGCAATTGCGATAAACACAACACAACCGAAAATACAACTGCAAGTACAATTATAATTTAAATCACTGATTTAGGGGCTAATTTTTAGGTTCGCGCAGGGCCTCCAAAAGCTCAGGACAAGACCTGACCATACGTACTGTATATAGATTAGGTAAATGTAGAAATATTAGGTACAATATAGATGTATATTAGGTAAAAATATATTCATTACCATACATATTCTATATAGATTATAGAAAGGTCAATTCATATTCTATATATATGGTATAAACAAATATGTAAACAAATAATCAAATATAATCAAACAATTAATTAGCGCAATTAACACACAAATATCCATAAACTCATACTTACATAATCAAACAAGTAAAGCATAAAACGATGACTAAAATTATAAAATAGAAATTAAAAAAGCTGAAGTGCATATTAAATTAAATAAATGCAAAAGGGGCAGGGATCAAAAAGGCAATTATACTATACGCATGCAGACCAAAACTAAATAGAAATCAAATTAAAAGGACTAAATAGGATATTAAACCCTTTATAAATCATGATAGGAACGAAATTGAAAAGCATTTGAAAACGATTGGGACTTCAAGAGTGATTTTGAAAAGTGGAAGGACTGAGGGTGTGATTATTTAGGACAGAGGGGTTTATTTTGTTATTATCCTATTTTAAAATTTTTAAGACTATAAAACACCTCTTTTAGCCAAAAAACCAAACTCCTTTCATTTTTTTACCTTCTCCAAAAACCTTCTTATTCTCTCCGAAAACCTAACCTGGATTCAACTGAGTTCTGGGTTCAAACCCAGAACTCGACATGGCCGCCACCAAACCTAAAAACTGGTGGCGGCTCCACCACTCCGACCACCATGGTCAACCTCCAACCATCGTGAATGGGCACCAAAAAACACAAAAAACACCATTTGAGTCTGTTTCTCTTTTTAAAAACCAAAACCAACCCCCTCCTTTTATAAATCAAACACCAAAGCCCTTATTTTTCTTTAAAATGATGACCATTTAAGAACCCTAACCTTCTGAATCACCCTTATCAGTCCTAAAAATCGTGAGATTATCATTGAAAGAAGGCTTGTCCATCATCTGAAGCCCTAGGACGGCCGGAAGCTAACGACGACGAAGGTAAAACTCTCTTTTGTTGTTTTTTGTTTTGTATTTATTACATGCAAGAGAAAATATAAGAGCTGTGATTACCTTCAAACTCTTGGGTTTTATTGCATTGATTCTCTTATAATCTAAGTACATTGGACTGCTTTACATTCCTTATATCCGAATTTTTTTGTTTACATTAGTGAGCAAAACTTAAAATGATTACACTGTGGATGATGCTTTGACTGAAATTCTCTCTCTTTTTTAATCATTTTTGGCCCTACACGGTGGTTGGGAAAAAGCCAGTGGTCATACGGTGGTAGTGGGATCTTCGACGATGGCGCTACGAGGACGGAAAAGGTGAAGCGGTGCAGACGCATGAGCTCATGAAAGAGCCAAACGATATCGAGTAGAGATCACGCGCACGTGGAGAGTAGCTGAAGGGTCTCTCGGTTTGATTTGGATTGTTGGATCAAATCTGATCCAATGGTCAAATCTTGGTTGTTACAAAGGATAAACAAATTAGGGTTTTTTTGTTATCAGATTTTGGGATTGGATTGGGCATAATAGGCCATGTGATATTATATGTATTGTAAATGGACTGAACTTTAAATTAAATTGAAAATGGGCTTCCATTTTTTATATTGATCTGTTTTTTGTTTTTTATTTTTATACAACAATAATAATACTAAACAATAATAAGACTACTAGTGATAATAATAATAATAATAAACAAAATAAGATTAAAATATAATACTATGTAGAACCTTGATAAAATTTAGTGATTACAAAAGGATTAGTACATTATAGTAATACCCACGTAATCCTTTGCTTTTCTTGTATCTAATCGATTTATATGCAAGGTACTTGTTGAAACAATGAGCAAAAGGCTCAAAATATTATTTTACTAAATTTGATAAAATGGAATAATTTGATAAGGCATGGTAAACATGATAAATTCAATGCAAAGCCTTAGGTATCCACTGTATGAAGGACGCGAGAGCTTATCAACCGAAATAGAGCTTCCAACTCCGAAATTCCTCAAAACCGTAGATTCCCGAGAAGGTTTCTTGTCAAATGCATAATCTCAAAATGTACTTGAGCTGCCCTTTCAGGTTTTCAACTCAAATCCTCATTTGGTTTCAAGATGTCCTTTTGCGGATTTTCTTCTTGAATCCCCCTTTTCTTTTGATTTTTCTTTTTCTTTTTCTTTTTCTTTTTTCTTCTTTCTTGATATCTAAGGCACCATATTGGGTTTTTACCATAGATATTTCATTATGTGAAGCATTTTTTGGGTTTTCACTCTGTTTTTTTTTCTTTTTTCAATCTCTTTTTTAATTCTTCGAGCGTAACACTTCTTGACCGAGTTTTAGTCTACTAGATTGCTTAACTCATCTGTGATCATCTCTATTTAAAAAAATAATGCTCCACTGAGAAAAAAAAGGCCTCCTTGACAATGTATAACCTTTCCCAATTAGGCATCCATTTCCCACGGAAATCTTTATAAATTGGTAAGATCCTTTTAAGCACTAGATCCCCTTCTCGAAATTCTTTTGGACGAACTTTCATTGTTGTGAGCTTGCATCGTTCTCTCTCGGTACATCTAACCATAAAAAATCACTTTTAGTCTCCTCTCTTCAATGAGATTCAACTAATCTTATCGAGCTTATACTCATTTTGTGTAGTCCAATTTCACATCTGTTAATACCTAACGGCGGAATTTGAACCTTAATTAGTCATATCGCTTCCATCCCCTAAACCAAGGAATATAATGTTGCCCCTATTGAAGTATACACTGTCGATCGATATACATACAAGGCCAACGGTAGTTTCTCATGCCAGTCTTTGAGATAATATTTTTGATGTTTATGTTTACCGGCTCTACTGACCCATTCATATCTGAACGATTAATCACAGAATTATGGTGCTTTATCTTGAGCTTTCCACCAAACTTCTGATATCATCTTGTTATTCCAATTAAAGGCACTATCAATGACGATTCTCTCTAGCAAACCATATCGATAAATAATCTCTCTTCAAGAGCTTGCAAATTGTTCCTCTTGTAATACCGATATAGGAAGCAACTTCTACCCATTTGGTAAAGTAATCAATCACAACCAAGATAACATGATTTCTATTGGAGGCTTTTGGATAAATATGCCTCACACAACAAAAGGCATTGTATGTTCTCCCAAACATAAGCTTCCAGGGATTTGTTTCCTTTTCCCTTCTATTATGTACATAGCAAATCCTCATTAAGAGATTAAAGCTTAAGGACTCATGATCATCCGAAGCACGTCTCGCCAAGAAACCTGATTGCCTTCTGGTTACATCAAACTTTGATAATAACATTTGCCAACGAGATATTCTCTTGTCAACACTAGTGTTTTTGTTGCGCGTAATAAGTGCTACGCAATTGTGCAAGTATACACGTCGCAAGTTATAGTATAAAAGATATCGTCTCCACAGGGATTGGTGCCACTTCAAGAATCTAGTCTCTTGCACTGTAAAAAGTAAAAACACAAGTGAAGGATTATAGAAGTTTTAACTAATAACTAATCTAGAAAGCAATTAAGTAAAAGAAAAGATGAATTCAGTTGAGAGAGATAGGCTAGGTTATCGTGAGTTGAGGTGTGATAGCCGATTGGATTGTCTTGGTAAAGAGTGCACGGGCAACTCGATTGCCGTGGCGACTTGCACAACGGGTTGCCTTGGCAACTAATTGATGGTTGCTTGGGCGACTAGTTGGGCAACTACTTGGGCGATCGGGCAGCAACTTCAAGGTTCGGCGGAGCGTTCTTCAATGGTTTCTTCTTATCCCTAAGTCGAAACTCTAGCTACTTGTGCATGCCTTGATAATACATCCTGCGTGAATCAAGGGTGAACAACAACCAATCTTGCGCTCCTCTTAGCCGTTGAAATCCTTAACTTATTCCTAAGCCGAATTAATCTTCACCATCATTGGATTGCATAAAGATCATATTCATTCGTTCTTGAATCTAACTCTCCCGATATTAGATAAATGGATGAAATCACGAGATCCTCTCCCAATTCACTGCAAAAACAATAATAAGAATCAAGAATGAATAAACCTTGAAATAGAAAAGTGCAAACTCTTATTACCTAAACAAAAACCAATAGTTTCTCACAACCACAAAACACAATAACCATAGCCAAGTAAATTTAGTTCATGGCTAGGTTCCAAAGAAACACAAGATAATTAATCCCTAGCATGAACCCAATCGAACAAAGATGAAGGAAGAGGCTTGTCGAAATCCTCCTTGCCCTTGATGCTTGTCGAAAATTCTCTCCTCTTGCCCTACTTGGACTTGCCAAATTTCCCTCTTGCTCTCCTTATTGATCTTGTCGAAATCTCCTTGATATTTATAGGCTAGGCCAAAGTCCTTCTTTGAGGAGGAGTTTGAGTTGGAATTAAATTATCTTTAAAGAATATAATTCTTTATTATAATTTTATTCCTATTAGAACTTCTCCTATCCTCTTGGAATTTAATTCTTCTTTAATCTCTGCATGGCAATCAAATTCCTTTGGGCTTGGACCTTGCTCCATGTCATCTTGGGCTTGTAAAATCATGAATTTCGACATCCATATTGCTTTTGGTCTTTGTCGACAAATGCCATGGCAACTGCTCGCGTCTCCTTCATGCACCGCCGCAACTAGCTCGGCATTGCTTTGGCAAGTGATCCTGCACATACATACACAAAAACACCAAAGCAGCATCTATTTCCACAAAAATCACCAAGTTATGTAATCAAGCTCAACAATTGAAGGAATCATGGATTAATGCATGAATGGCTAACTATGCAACTATTATGAGCCTAAGTCTAACAATAATATGAGTAAAAGGGTAAGAAAAATAGTACTTTTGAACACTTATCACACCCCCAAACTCGAACTATTGCTTGTCCTCAAGCAATGCAAACTCATAATTACCTGCCAAGACTTCAAATTTTCACAAACTTAGCTTTGAACTTGATTTCAATTCTCTCAAACCGGGCACAAAGTATGATTGGCTTTTTATTTTTCGGAAAACTGAGGAGTTACTCGGAATCAAACTATAATGCTTGTGAGTGTGTGAGTTGTGTGCAAGTTGATTTTTCGGATTCTATGCAAACAATAGGTTTTCAAATTACTTCAGTGGGTTCTTTTTAACATGTTTTAACTAGAGCCAATTTCGGGCACCTCTAGTGTTTTATTTTTAGTTTTCTTAAGTTAATTTAATCGACTAGAGCCGGTTTCGGGCACCTCTAGTTAACCGAAAAAATTTTAACGCCTCCTAGAGCCAGTTTCGGGCACCTCTAGTGATCAATTTTTTTAGCGTATGCTAGAGCCAATTTCGGGCACCTCTAGCATTCATCCAATTTTTATTCTAATCCCCCAATTAGTTAATTATCAACCTAAGTTTACTAGAACTCCTTAAATCAATCAAACCACAACAAGTGTTTCATCAAATTTAGCATCATAGTAAAATTCTAAGTTTTTCATGGTTATCCTAGAATAAAAATTCTATCAATTAAGTGCATTGGTAAAGTCATCATTGAATATTCATCAAATCTAAGCAATTCTTGTTCCAATTTAAAGGCATGGCAAGCAATTTATGTATCCTAAATGTAATGCTTAAGATTAATGTAACTAAACATGGTAATTACTAATAACAATCCCCCAAACTCGAGTGAGGCATTGTCCTCAATGCATGCATAAAAATAACGAAAAATAACAATAAAAATAAAAATGCATACGAGGACTTACTCCGAGAGTTCGTCATCGTAGATGATTAGTTTCCTTCTAGTTGGCGTCTTGATTTTCTTGCTTGAACGCAATGGTTGTTTTCTTGTTGCCGTGGTGTCTTTAGCTTTGGTTGCCGTGGCATCTTCAGGGTTGGTTGCCGTGGCATCAGCTTGTGCATGCATGAAGTAAGTTGTCGCGCATCTTCTTCATTGGTTGCCGGGCAATGATCTTGGCAAGAAATTTCCTTAGCATAGTAGTTGTGAGTCTTGTTGTGAAAAAGAAAATAAAGAAAACCTGAAAACTAAAGATAATGAAGAAAAAATAAAATATCTCCTAAAATTAAAAATAAAAATAAAAAGAAAAAGAAAAAGAAATACTGAGAGGAGAGCATGCTCATGCATCTCCTAAGTTGACCACTTCCTTGTTACGCCCACATGGGCACACCATTGTAGTGCTTCAATCTTTGTCCATTAACTTTGAATTCATGGTTGTCGAGATGGACTTGATTATCACAAACCATGGGAGAATGGTTTGACGACTTCAAATGGTCCCGACCATCTTGATTTCAGCTTTCCGGGAAAAGTTTTAGCCGAGAATTGAATAGGAGAACTAGTTGCCCTGGCGTGAATTGCCGTGGCAATAGTTTCTTGTCATGCCATCGCTTTGTTTTCTCCTTGTAGATTCGTGCATTGTTATAGGCGAGTGCACGAAATTCTTCTATCTCATTGAGATCCATCAAGCACTTTTGTCCGCACTTTCCCAATCCATATTCACGGTCTTGATTGCCCAAGACGCTTTGTGCTCGATTTCCACCGGTAGATGACATGTTTTACCATAGACAAGCCGGAAGGGGGACATACCTAATGGTGTTTTGAATGCAATGCGATATGCCCAAAGTGCGTCATCTAGTCTTAATGACCAATCCTTCCTTGAGGGATTTACAACTTTCTCGAGTATTCCCTTCAACTCCCGGTTGGAAATTTCGCTTGCCCGTTGGTTTGTGGGTGATATGCCGTGGCGATCTTGTGTGATATGCCGAGCGTTGCAACATCTTGGCAATTAGTCTGTTGTCAAAATGCTTGCCCCGTCGCTGATAATTGCTCTCGGCATCCCAAACCGTAAATATGTTTTTCTCAGGAATCGTTGCACGGTCTTGGAATCGCTCGTTGGGAACTGCAGCTGCCTCTACCCATTTAGACACATAGTCGACGGCGAGTAAGATGTAGAGGTTGCCGAATGAAGATGGGAAAGGTCCCATAAAATCGATCCCCATACATCGAACAGTTCCACCTCGATGATGTTCGAGTGGCATCTCATGTCGCCTAGAGATATTGCCCGCCCTCCGCAACGATCACATTGCTTGTAAAAGTCTTGGGCATCTTTGTACAATGTTGGCCAATACAAACCGGATTGCAAGACTTTGGCATGTACGAGTTCCTCCAAAATGTCCTCCATAGGGTGAAGAATGGCATTGTCGAGTACATTCTGTTGTTCTTCTTCAGGGGGACACATCGGCGTATAACCCGATCTGCACATTGTTTAAACAAAAGAGGCTCGTCCCAAAAGTAATGCTTAGCATTATGGCGGAACCGCTTCTTCCCTTGGTGAGTAATGCCATACGGAAAAATACCACAAACAAGGAAGTTAACTAAATCTGCGTACGGGTATTGCCGGGCATGTCTTTGTCGTAGTGTCTCGCTCCCAAAATTGCTGAGGCGTGCTCGCCAAAGACCGCCGCGGCGCCAAGAGTTGCCGAGGCGTGTGCTTCCATGGTTTCCGAGGCGTCATGGGCTGCCGAGGTGTCAAGGGTTTCCGAGGCGATTAGAATTTGTTCATCCGGGAATGCATCACATATCTCTAGATCCGCGTCCTCCTCCCTATTGCGTTCCAAACGTGATAAGTGATCGCCACTTGATTTTCTGTTCCTTTCCTGTCCTTAATTTCAATATCAAATTCTTGTAAAAGTAATATCCAACGAATCAAACGAGGTTTAGCATCCTTTTTAGCAAATAAGTATTTGATTGCCGAATGGTCCGTATGAACAATTACCTTTGTACCAATTAAATAGGATCGAACTTGTCAAATGCGAAAACTACAGCTAGTAACTCTTTCTCCGTTGTTGTGTAATTCACTTGAGCATCGTTAAGAGTTTTACTAGCGTAGTATATCACATGGAATGTCTTACCTGTGCGTTGGCCTAGGACTGCTCCTACCGCGAAATCACTTGCATCACACATGAGCTCAAAAGGTAGCGTCCAACTGTGGAACGACAATGGGTGCCGAGGCAAGCTTTTTCTTTAGGGTTTTGAATGCTTGGGTGCAAGAATCATCAAAATCGAAGACTTTATCCTGTTCAAGCAGATACACAAGGGTTTAGTGATTTTAGAAAAATTATGAATGAACCTCCTGTAAAAAACTCGCATGTCCGAGAAAACTTCAATTCCTTTAACCGAAATTGGTGGGGGTAATCTCTCGATCACGCCCACCTTGGCTTTGTCTACTTCAATTCCCTTGGATGAAATCTTGTGGCCGAGCACTATTCCTTCATCTACCATAAAGTGGCATTTCTCCCAATTGAGGACTAAATCTGCTTTTTTCGCATCTTGCCAACACCCTCTCTAAATTGCCGAGACAGCCGTCAAGTCATTACCAAAAACCGAAAAATCATCCATGAAGATCTCAAGGAAGTCTTCGACCATGTCCGAAAAGAGCGCCATCATGCATCTTTGGAAGGTTGCCGGGCGTTACACAATCCGAACGGCATCCTTCGGAAGGCATAAGTACCGTAGGGGCATGTGAAGGTTGTCTTTTCTTGATCTTCCGTGCTATGGCAATCTGATTGTAACCTGAATAACCATCAAGAAAACAAGAAAAGGGTTTACCCGCAAGACGGTCAAGCATTTGATCAATAAAGGGTAATGGGAAGTGATCTTTCCTAGTGGCTTTGTTTAGCTTTCGATAGTCCATACAAACCCTCCAACCGTCACACACCTGGGTGGGATAAGTTCATTATTTTCATTACTCACCACCGTTATACCTCCCTTTTTTCGCACACATTGTACCGACTTACCCACGTACTATCGTCGATAGGGTATATAATGCCGGCGTCAAGCCACTTGATGATTTCTTTCATTACAACCCCTTTCATGGCATGATTCAGTCTCCTCTCGGGCCTCAATTGAAGGTTTGTGATCATCTTCCAACAAGATCTTGTGCATGCACACCGCCGGCTAATTCCCTTCAGTCGGCAATTGTCCACCCTATTGCCTTTTATGTAGTTTCAACATGTTGATCAGCTTTTTTTTCTCGCTCAGGCTGTAACTTAGAAGAAATAATTACAGGTAATGTATTATCAGTCCCTAAGTATACATATTTCATTGCTTGCTCGCAATTGTTTCAACTCAAGAATTGGTGGATTTTCGATAGAGGGTTTTTCGATCTTACCTTCCTTACCCGAGTAGTCCAAAGGTTCAAAGTATGTACCTGGTCGATTGACTAGCCAATTTACCTCTTCGGGTTGTTCCTCATCGACCGCTCTTCATACTCCTCGGGTTCCTCTTGATCGGCAATGTAGTTGCCGAGGCAACTAAATTCCTCATCGGTTAAATTCTGCCGTGGCATGAAGTAGTTGGCATTCTTCTGGATCATCGGCATGCCTTAGTGTTTGGAACACATTTAGTTTTACCTGCTGGTCATTCACCCTCATTGTGAGTTCTCCTTTTCAACGCCGATCAAGGTTCTCCTTGTCGCTAGGAATGGTCTCCCGAGAATGATAGGTGCATGCTCATCCGCTTTCACAATCCAAAACAATAAAGTCAGCGGGAAAATGAATTTATCAACTTTTACCAAGATGTCCTCGATTTTTCCCTCTCGATGCACATAGGATCTGCTTTCTAGCTAGCAAGATAATCATTGTGTAGGTCTTGCCTTCCCGATTCCTAGTTTCGAAAAACCGATTTAGGCATCAAGTTTATGCTAGCCCCTAGGTCGCATAGTGCTTTCCCGACATAGTGATTTCCAATAGAACAGGGTATTGTGAAACTTCCGGGATCCTTCAACTTGGGCGGCATGCGATTGTGCAACATTGCCATGCATCCTCTGTCATGCAATCGTTTCAAACTCTCCTAGCCTTGTTCTCTTGGACACAATGTCTTTAAGAAACTTGGCATAGTTTGGCATTTGTTCAATTGCTTCCACCAATGGCAAGTTGATGTGGACTTGCTTTAAGATATCAAGAAACTTCTTGAATTGGTATTCTTGCTTTTGTCGCTTCAATCTTTGTGGGAATGGTGGTGGAAGTCGGATATCTTCTATCCTTTCATTGGTTTGAAACCTGATTGACGGCATTACAGGGACATCCGAGTTGCCGATGCGTTACCAACCGGGGTGCCGAGGCGTGCTTATCGCAAGTTGCCGAGGCGTCACCACCACCGCCGCAAAGCAATTCCTGGTTCAGCATCCGAGACTTTGCCGCTAGGTTCGCTTTGATCTTTTGTGGAGTTTTGTTTGACGAGCGGGTTTGAACCTCTCTAAGTTGTTGGCCACTTCGGTGGTGATTGCCTTACATTGCTCATGGCGGCCGCCTCTTGCGACTTCAGTATCGCTAGGTAAACCTCCTTGTGGTCTAGTGTTCAGATTTTGAGCAAACTGTCCGACTTGATTTTCCAATGATTTGATTGCCGCCTCTTGGTTTTGCAATCTCATCTCGGTCCTGTTAATAAAAGCATCAGTTCTTTTTATGAAATTACTATTCTCAGCCATATAAGATTCAGTTTTCATCATAAAAGCATTTAGAGAATTTTCCAAAGAACTAGATGTTGTCGGTTGTTGCCGCGCATCATCGCTGTCGTGGCATATTCTCACTGAATCCCGATGCTTGTGCATTCTGATTGTTCGTTTTAGAGCATTGTTGGGATTACTCCATGAAAAATTCGGTGCTTCTTCCAAGCTGGATTGTATGTATTTGACATCATGTTGTTGCCCCGATTGTAATTCCCCACATAGAAGCTAGATTCCGGATTCTCGCATACATTCGTAAGAATTATGGTTATCACCACATAACTCACAAAAAGAATCCATTACCTTGACTTCATGTGTGTTGTTTGGTTTTTGCATGTTCGACCATCTTGGTTAAAGCGCCCAATTGTGCCGAAATTGAATCGATGATCCTAGTTCATGTATTGTGGCTTAGCGCCTAACTCCTCATCTTCTAGTAGATGGGAATTGATAATCATTCTTGGCCAGCCTGTTTAAGATTTGCATTGCTTCTTCCGGTGACTTATCTAGGAGTATGCCGCTTTGCCGAGGCGTCTAGCATCATCCTTGTTGGTGTATTCACGGCATTGTAAAACATTGTCACTTGAGTCCACACCGAATCCGTGTAGAGGGCATTTATGTAGAAGTTCTCTATATCGCCCCCAAGCCTCGTACATGGATTCATCATCCGCCTGCGCCGAAAAAGAAGTAATGTCGTTACGGCTTTATCGCTTAAATTTGTAGGATTAAATCTAGCAAGGAAATCACGACAAAGATCAGTCCAAGATGCTATGGATCCGGCAGCAGAATGCTATTTAGCCATGCTTTCGCCCTATCCTCAAAGAAATAGGGAATAATCTTAATCGTAAGACATCGGGGTGACTCCGTGTATCTTGAACGAGTTGCAAATCTCGAGGAAAGATTTCAGATGTTGTCGTGCATCTTCGCTTCTTTGAGCCGCCAAATTGACCTATTGTGTTGATCATATTAAACATTACCGGTTTCAACTCAAAGTGGTCGGCTTCAATTTCGGGTGCGACAACTCCCGGGTTAAGTCCATCAAGATCTTCTTCAAGATAGTCTCGAATCGCTCTGCTTTCGCAAGAAGAATCACTCCTCCCCCCCGAACATCTTGATTAATATTGCCGCCTTGATTTGCCATTGCTTCTCTTATCCTTCGCCTAAGTCTTTGTAAGGTTCGCTTCGATTTACGGATCAAAGGGATATTCTCGTGAAGTCGGTCTCGCCTCGTCATATACCAATGCAAAACCAAAGTTTGTTAGCCCTTTGAATTTTAAACAAGAAAAATAAAAAGAATGTGCAAGAAAATAAAAACAAAGTCGCTATTGCCAATCCCCGCAACGGCGCCAAAAAACTTGTTGCGCGTAATAAGTGCTACTACGCAATTGTGCAAGTATACACGCCGCAAGTTATAGTATAAAAGATATCGCTCTCCACGAGGATTGGTGCCACTTCAAGAATCTAGTCTCTTGCAATCGTAAAAAGTAAAAACACAAGTGAATGATTATAGAAGTTTTAACTAATAACTAATCTAGAAAGCAATTAAGTAAAAGAAAAGATGAATTCAATTGAGAGAGATAGGCTAGGTTATCGTGAGTTGAGGTGTGATAGCCGATTGGATTGTCTTGGTAAAGAGTGCACGGGCAACTCAGCTTGCCGTGGCGACTTGCACAACGGGGTTGCCTTGGCAACTAATTGATGGTTGCTTGGGCGACTAGTTGGGCAACTACTTGGGCGATCGGGCAGCAACTTCAAGGTTCGGCGGAGCGTTCTTCAATGGTTTCTTCTTATCCCTAAGTCGAAACTCTAGCTACTTGTGCATGCCTTGATAATACATCCTGCGTGAATCAAGGGTGAACAACAACCAATCTTGCGCTCCTCTTAGCCGTTGAAATCCTTAACTTATTCCTAAGCCGGATTAATCTTCACCATCATTGGATTGCATAAAGATCATATTCATTCGCTTCTTGAATCTAACTCTCCCGATATTAGATAAATGGATGAAATCACGAGATCCTCTCCCAATTCACTCAAAACAATAATAAGAATCAAGAATGAATAAACCTTGAAATAGAAAAGTGCAAACTCTTATTACCTAAACAAAAACCAATAGTTTCTCACAACCACAAAACACAATAACCATAGCCAAGTAAATTTAGTTCATGGCTAGGTTCCAAAGAAACACAAGATAATTAATCCCTAGCATGAACCCAATCGAACAAAGATGAAGGAAGAGGCTTGTCGAAATCCTCCTTGCCCTTGATGCTTGTCGAAAATTCTCTCCTCTTGCCCTACTTGGACTTGCCGAAATTTCCCTCTTACTCTCCTTATTGATCTTGTCGAAATCTCCTTGATATTTATAGGGCTAGGCCAAAGTCCTTCTTTGAGGAGGAGTTTGAGTTGGAATTAAATTATCTTTAAAGAATATAATTCTTTATTATAATTTTATTCCTATTAGAACTTCTCCTATCCTCTTGGAATTTAATTCTTCTTTAATCTCTGCATGGCAATCAAATTCCTTTGGGCTTGGACCTTGCTCCATGTCATCTTGGGCTTGTAAAATCATGAATTTCGACATCCATATTGCTTTTGGTCTTTGTCGACAAATGCCATGGCAACTGGCTCGGCGTCTCCTTCATGCACTGCCCTGGCAACTGGCTCGGCATTGCTTTGGCAAGTGATCCTGCACATACATACACAAAAACACCAAAGCAGCATCTATTTCCACAAAAATCACCAAGTTATGTAATCAAGCTCAACAATTGAAGGAATCATGGATTAATGCATGAATGGCTAACTATGCAACTATTATGAGCCTAAGTCTAACAATAATATGAGTAAAAAGGGTAAGAAAAATAGTACTTTTGAACACTTATCAGTTTTCATCAAGAATTCCAAAGAATTCATTCTTGAAATCAGATAAACAGAATGATACAACATATATTGCCTGAGCCTTCAAGCTACCCAAACCAAATAACAACACGGCTTTTGAATTAGTAGGTACTGCAATTTGTAATTGGTGAACCTTTGCTAATATAATAAATGACTCTCTCCTTGTTCTTGATTTCATCATGTTGGCCTAGTACACATCTTATTGAGTTTTATAGGCCATTGAATAAATGATCAACAACCTATCTTGAACCGGTGCTGTCAGAATTGGACACTTTGAGAAATGTTTCTTGAACTTTCTATAGTTTCCCAACATTCTCCATCACATACTCTTGGATCAGTCTTTGTAAGAAACTTGAACACTAGGTCATATTTGTCAGTCAATCACGGTGTATAATTTAATCTCCCTAGCCTCTTCTGCTCTTTTTTTCTTATTTTCTTGTTCTTTCTTCTTTTCTTTGCTTTTTCTTCTTCTTTTTTTGCTTTGCTTTGATTTCTTGTTTTTACTCGAGGGGAGAAAATTTTGACTAGCCTCCACTTTGTCGAGTTTAATTTGAGTTCCACTTTTGCTGACTCATGAGTTTCCTGAATGTGGCTCCAAAATATATTTAGATGGATTGGACCTCAACTTATACTTCCTCAATCATTGGGGAATTATTCTTAAATTTTGCATCATCTATACTTCAGTTACCATGGCCCTCTAATATGTTGCCCAATACTTTTAATCCAAATGGCATTGGATTGTAGTGAAATGAGTCTCACATGATTGTAAATATTGTTTTCTCTGCCTCTTTCAGATCAATAGAAGATTGTCTTTCGGGCCCACTTTATTAAGGTCTCGGCTATCTTGAGGAATTCATCATCAAGTTGCTTTTGTAACATTTCCAGTCTCATTCTTCTAAGCTTTTGCTGAACAGTCTCACATCCAGGCCTCAAAAGTAACTTGTGCATAACAATGTTTATATCTAATCCCAGTATATCCTGGTATGACCATGCGAAGATGTCTTTGAATTCTTACAGCAATTCAATCAAATCATACTTAGTTTTTGCTAAGAAAGTTAAACGGATCTTTACTTCTCGCTTTTCATCTCAAATCCCCAAATTAAAAATCTCAATTTCTTGCATGTGAGACAGAATTTGTTTTCCTTATTTTTTTTTATCAATCTTGACAATTCCTCGGGGGCATCAATTTCCTCTTCACATTCATTTACCTCCGTCAATCATGTGGATTACACTATTTTGGGATTGGAGTCTGATTCATTCATACAGTTAATAATACGGGCTCTGTAAAAAACTGAGAATATGTACATATATTTGAAGAGAACGAATGTTTTAGGAATGCATATTTTCCTTTTGAGAAAATTATGTAAGAAACAAGCATCGAATATAAATAAATCGAAATAGCATCCCTTACAAAAGACCCTCATTGCTCGCGGGCGAAAGTAATTGGGATGGTTTAGGGATGATGTGATCCTACTCAAGCACCTACTCTTGTTCATCTTTCTTTCATCTTATCTCACAAAGATGAAAGACAAGGGAGTTTTTACTTACTCTTCACATTCCTATATGCCTTATGATATACATGTTATGATAGGAATTATGATCATTTATTTTAGTCCTATATTAAGGCATGCAACCTAAGTTACATGCCATATTATAACCACATCTTTATATTATATTTATATTTAGCTTTAAAAAGCTCACACATCTTTAATTTATGCTTTAATTACCTTATAAGTATGTTTGCATATGTTTTATATAATTTTTAGCTTATACACATCTAATTCTATTGTTTACTTGACTTATATAGGGGTATGGGTGAAGGACACAATCAATGGTATCTCGGTTTGGCTCATACAATCCAATTTCAGCTTGGTTTACCTCAAGAACAATCAATTCAGCTCGGATTAGTTCATGGAGTCCAAACTAAGCTCAAGGACCTAGAAAAGCATACAAAGGAAGCTCACAAAGCTTAAAGACTAGCTCACCTAGCTAAGGGCAACTCAGAATAGCTAAAAAAAACTTCAACTTTAAGTTAAGAACTGCAACTAGCTAGCTCAGCTCAATCCATCTCACACCTATCAATTAGCTCATCTCAGCTCTAGCTACCATCACCAGCTCAACACCCGAAGGGCATGTTCCTTCCCCAAGCAGCATGGCCAGTCACCCTTGGAGGGAAACTTGTTTTTGTGCCATATTTAGAGGGAAATGCATTTGGAGGGAGACTCCTCCTTAGCCGAATAGTTGTAGATGCAAAGGAGGGAGGCATAAGTTTGTCGAACCTTTCACCATGTAAGACCTTTTCAGCCATGTCCCTTAGAAAACTATAAATAGGGGTTCATTTTCACTTTTGTAACACACCTCAAAACATATTCTCAATACATATTTCTTTCTGAGATTATTCTCTCTATCTTGTTCTTTTTAGAAATTTACCAACTTATCAACCTTTACTTGTGGCGTCACCCTCTTTTCATCTTGATACTCGTAGTTCCTATCTATTTATAGATAGTGGGTCCAAGTCCTTATTACCACCCTTAAAGAAATAATATAAGGTTCGGGTTTAAGCTCTATATAGCCTAGGTTCTTTCTTGAGTTTTCTTTAAGATACTATTATTTTATCATCTTCCAACCAACCCCTTTTTTCTTTCTTGAGCCATTACCCTACAATCCCACCTAAACTTGCCATCATCTTTATCTTTATTTTCTTTTCAAAGCCCATCCAAATTACCCTACAATTACCTACCCTAAAACCTTCTGTTTGAGCCATCTTGCTTGCAGGTTTCTTGCTTCCTTCCTAGATCCAACAATCAAGGGGTTGCCTTCAACATCATTCAAGCAACGCGTATTCATCCATAGAAGCCTTCACATCATATGGTATCAGAGTTGTGGTGGAAGAAAGCAAGTGTAACAAGTGAAGCCCTACTCAAGAAGAAATTGTAAGTGACCATCTTTTTCATTTCATTTTTGCAAAAAAAAAGAAGAAAAAGAAAACAGTTTGAATAAAAAAATCAGATTCGAAAGCAAGCAAGGTCAAGGGTAAAAGTACATCAACAACATCTTCTACATTAAGCCTCGAAGCCATATCAACATCAAGACTTGATTATTGTCAAAGGGAAGGTTGGAAGGAACTTGTTTAGTAAGTAACCTATTTCTTCTATTCTTTCTATTTCTAGCCAACTATTACGTTATATTTTGCTTTCCTACCTAACCATTTTGCAGCACACGCCCAAGAATAGTTGTTAAGCCTTGAGTAAGTTCTCTAAAGAGCTTTTTAAGAGACAATCGAGTGGAAAAAGGTATTAAGAGATGTGAGATCAGAAAAGGACAGTAAAAGTCAATAAAGTCTAAGAATGCAAACACGAGAGTTTGAGTGTCATCTTATTTTCTTTGGAGTGATATTGTGAGGCTTTGTGAAAGCATATTTGGTCATTTTAATTTTATTTTATTCTTTATTTCTACTAACCATGTCAGAGGGATCGTCAAACAATGCCAGTGTGAGGGGACAATCCAATCTCCAAATAGAGGCAATGATCAGGGAAATGCAAAAGATGTTGCGAGCAGAACTTGGGCCTTTGCAAGAAAGGATGGATCGAATAGAAGGTTCTCAAGGCAACCAAGGCAATCAAGGTCAAAGGAGAGAACAACGTCCTAGGCAAGAGGAAGAAATTTATGAAGATCTTGAGGATGAAATCCATGATGAAGAAATTGACCAACTTTCTTAGACGAGCTCGAGGAGAATGGCTCCAAGACGTCCACTCCTAGATGACAATCTCAGCAATATCTGAGTCACAATTCCACCTTTCCAAGGAAAACTGACCCGAAAGCATATCTAGATTGGGAGAGCAAGGTAGACCATGTGTTCGAATGTCACAACTATTCAAAGAAAAAGAAAGTTCGTTTGGCAGTTTTAGAGTTAATCGATTATGCCTTAGTATGATGGGATCAATTAATGAGCACTAGAAGAAGAAATGGTGAAAGACACATCAACACTTGGCACGAAATGAAAGGTATCATGCAAAGATGATTTATACATGTTCATTATCATCATGATTTGTTTTAGAAATTGCAGAACCTAAAACAAGGCAATTTGTGTTGAAGACTACTACAAGGAAATGGAAGTGGCCATGATTCGTGCCAACGTTGAAGAAGATCGAGAGGCTACCATGGCGAGATTCTTAGTAGGATTGAATCAAGAGATTGCAAATGTAGTCAAATTACAACACTATGTGGAAATAGACGAGATGGTTCATATGTCAATGAAAGTTGAGAGGCAAATCAAGAGAAAACAATCCACTAGGGGTAACATCAATTTCACCCCAAAATGGAGTCAAGGCATCAATTATCGAAGGCAACCACCCTTGCAAATAAAAAAATGCTGAGCCTTCAAAGCCAAAGCCGGTAGCTGTGGAAAATAGCAAAGGCAAGCAGTCAACCAATATTCAGTGCACAAGGGACATTAAATATTTCAAGTGCCTTGGTAGAGGTCACATGGTGAACCAATGTCCAAACCAGAATACAATGCTAATTTTGAATGATGGTGAAGTTGTTTTCGATGAAGAGATTGACAAGGAAGATTAAATACACAAGGAAGATGACAGAAACATAGAATCAACTATGAATGGAGAGTTGCTTGTAGTTAAAATACTTTTGAACACGCAAATGGCTGCCAAAGAGTTACAAAGGGAAAACATCTTCCATGCGAGGTGCAATATCAACGGCAAGGTATGTTTCATGATTATCGATAGTGGGAGTTGCACAAATATTGCTAGCACTATAATGGTAGACAAGTTGGGATTGAAGAACTTGAAGCATCTGAATCCTTACAAACTACATTGGCTAAATGACGGTGGCAAACTCAATGTAACCAAGCAAGTGTTAGTACCTTTTTCTATTGGCAAGTACAAGGATAAAGTACTATGTGATGTCTTTCCTATGCATGCTGGTCACATTTTACTTGGAAGGTTGTGTCAGTACGACAAAAAGACAATTCATGATTGCTACACCAACCAATATTTATTCAAGCATGAAAGAAGAAATATCATTTTGGCGTCATTGTAACCAAAGAAAGTGCAACGTGATTAATTGCACATAAAGAAGAGCATCGAAGCCATGAGAAAGGATCATGAAGAAGCAAAATTACCCAAGGAGGATTCTGAAAAGACAGGTTCCATTGCCAATAATCACAATGATTCCAAAGAATGTGATGACTCATGAAAAGAATGCATCAAAGAGACGAGTTCCTACACCAAGGAGCATGATGGTTCAAAGAAGCACAAGGACGATAAAGTTAAACATCTCGTTTAGAGGAAAGTCAAAAAGGAGGGCTAAGATTCGATCACCCCTACATCAAGAAAGATTTCAAAGCATTTTCTGATTTGAGGACAAATCGCCTAAAGAATGGGGGATGATGTGATCCTACTCAAGCACCTACTCTTGTTCATCATTTTTTCATCTTATCTCACAAAGAAGAAAGACAAGGGAGTTTTTACTTACTCTTCACATTCCTATATGCCTTATGATATACATGTTATGATAGGAATGATGATCATTTATTTTAGTCATTTATTAAGGCATGCTACCTAAGTTACATGCTATATTATAACCACATCTTTATATTATATTTATATTTAGCTTTAAGAAGCTCACACATCTTTAATTTATGCTTTAATTACCTTATAAGTATGTTTGCATATGTTTTATATAATTTTCATCTTATGCACATCTAATTCTATTGTTTACTTGACTTATATAGGGGCATGGGTGAAAGACACAATCAATGGTAGCTCAGTTTAGCTCACACAATCCAATTTTAGCTCGGTTTAGCTCAAGAACGATCAATTCAGCTCAGATTAGCTCATGGAGTCCAAATGCAACTCAATGACCTAGAAAAGCATGCAAAGGAAGCTCACAAAGCTTAAGGACTAGCTCACCTAGCTAAGGGTAACTCAGAATAGCTCAAAAACAACTTCAACTTTGAGTTAAGAACTTCAACTAGCTAGCTCAGCTCAGTCCATCTCACACCTATCAATAAGCTCTTTTTAGCTCTAGCTACCATCCCCAGCTCAACACCCGAAAAGCATGTTCCTTCCCCAAGCATCATGGTCGGTCACCCTTGGAGGGAAACTTGTTTTGCCACCACTTTCGGAGGGACACTCCTCCTTAGCAGAATAGTTGAAGAAGCAAAGGAGAGAGGCACAAGCTTGCTGAATGGGCACTATGCCCAGCTACCCTTTCACCATGTAAGGCCTTTTCGACCATGCCCCTTAGAAAACTATAAATAGGGGTTTATTTTCACTTTTGTAACACACCTCAAAACATATTCTCAATACATATTTCTTTGTGAGATTATTCTCAATACATATTTCTTTGTGAGATTATTCTCTTTATCTTGTTCTTTTTAGAACTTTATCGACTTATCAAGCTTTACTTGTGACATCACCCTCTTTTCATCTTGATACTTGTGGTTCCTATCTCTTTATAGATAGTGGGTCCAAGTCCTTATTACCACCATGTTAGACTTATTTTTATTTTGATATAACTAAAATGACTGACTTGCAAAAATTTGTAAACTTCATATATTTGATTCAAATTTGTCAAAAATACAATTTTAACTTGAACAAACTTTTTCTAAATTGTTGGACTTGATACATATTTGATAAACCCTTTTTAAGTCAACAAAAATTTGTTTTTTAAGTGTTTCCAAGAAGAGGTTTCGAAACCACCAAGGTAGTAAGGCCTGGAAACCTATTTTTGGTTACATGCTATTTTTTAGTTTAAAAAACACCTGGTTTCGAAACCTCTGTGCAAGTGAGCATTTAATGCTCGATTTTAATGGCTTCCAACGGCTCCAAAGTCCCCCAAAGTCTCTAAATGGCTAGAAATTGATTATAGGACATAAAAGAGGTCTTGAAGTGATTGAAGAACAACAAGAAAGCCTATTCAAATATTCAAGCAATCAAAAATTCAATTTGTGCTTAATTTTCCATCTTTTTTGTAAACAGTAGAGTGTTCTTCACTGTAATTAATTTCCTAGTGTTTCATGGGTGTGTGAGAGAGCTTAAACTTTGCAAACACCTTTCTTCTGAGGATTTTCTAGTTTGCTCATTTGTACTCAAATTTGGGAAATGATCCAATAGACTTTGGGGTATAAGTCTATTAAATTGTGTAAGGTTAGTCCTTATCCTAAAGGAAAGACAAATTAGTTGATTTGTGGAAAATCCTTAATGTGGTCACTAAGGTAGTGGATGTAGACTCCATTGAGGGAGTTGAACCACTATAAATCACCTTGCAATTTCCTATCTTTGCAATTAGTTTCCACCAATCTTTAAAATCCCAATTCACCTCTCTCTTGGCTTTATTCGATCGATTGCTACACTCAACACACCCCTTAAAGAAATAATATAAGGTTCGGGTTTAGGCTCCATATAGCCTAGGTTCTTCCTTGAGTTTTCTTTAAGATACTATCATTTTATCATCTTCCAACCAACCCCTTATTTTTTCTTAAGCCATTACCCTACAAGCCCATCTAAACTTGCCATCATCTTTATATTTATTTTCTTTTCAAAGCCCATCCAAATTACCCTACAATTACCTACCCAAAAACCTTCTATTTGAGCCTATCTTGCTTGTAGGTTTCTTAATTCCTTCCTAGATCCAATAATCAATGGGGCTACCCTCAACATCATTCAAGCAAGGCGTATTCATCCATAGAAGCCCTCATATCAAGGGTATTATTTTGTAACGTTCCTAAAACTATAAACAGATCTCATGCAGTCCAACTTTCAATCATTAATCAAGGAAAACATGAGTGAATTTTAGCCACTCCAATTCTATCAACAATTTTTCATTTTTCTTTACCAGCACAAAGACATGCCCATTCTTGCTTATGTTCTAATGTTTTCATCAAATCTTGAATTAAGACTATCCTGCATGCGAGTTTCCTTGTTTCTTCAATCAATTGCTTGCCCTTTTCCATAGAATGTTCAATCATTTGCATGTGGAAATTAACAACATCTTCTAATTGGAGTCTAGATGAACTCTACTTTTTAAAATGTTGGTTGGATGTGTTGAAGCTTTTAATGGGCATGTCTATTCAAGGTTTCTTCCTTGACAGTAGATGATTCTCAATTAGTTTCACCTTGTTCTTCCTTCTCTTTCATTTATTGACGCATTTCGGCACTTGACTTCTAAGCAAGCCAATTTCATTGGCTCCAATCAGGTGAAGACCTCTTGGGTTGTAAATCTTAATAGACTGAACTTCAATGTCGACTTCCAAAATTCCCTAGTTTAGAAAGTTTAGAACTTGTCGCTTGGAAATGTAACAGTCTTCAATGTCATGACCATGAACTCCATTATGATACTCACAATGATTCCTTATGTTGTAACAACTTGGATGATGGGGATTTGAAGGTTTCAAACGATGCGATGAAGCTTCGAGCAATTTGAAGTACAACTCACGATAGGAAACATGAATGAGATCCAGTTTATACTTTCCACTGATAGAAGCATCTTGAGCATATGACCTTGGGGTATTCCCTAGTAAATGAAACTTTGAAGTGATAGATGTCAAAGCATTACTCTGATTTTGGTAGACCCCGAACTGTAGTGAATTACCCACAAAAGCTCGATGTAGATTCTGACCTTTCTCTTTTACCTCGATTCTTCTAAAAATGATGGCCTTTTATAGAACCAGGATTATCTGTTCTTAAAACATAAATGCCCATTCATAATGAGAGCATTGACTATGTGTTTCAACCATATAATATTCCACAGAGTGACTAAAATTTCCACAATAATAATCACAAGCATTTTAATGCCATAAAAATACTTATAAAACTTCAGTGAAACTGTCATCAACAAGTGATTCTGTACGAGGTAGGGGAATAATCGTCTCCCTTTCTTGCTAAACCATTCGACCTTTCTATCTTGTGTTTCTGTACTCACTGCTCCTCTTTTCCCTAATGAATTGGATTCCATTATGAGAAAATCTCTAGCCTCAATTGAATCCCTGGCTTTCATCACTTTGGAGAAACATTCTGCAAACATATGTGGTTCATTGACTTTGTTGGAATCATCTTGTTCTCTAACAGTCTTATAACCCTTAGACAATACAATTTTGGAATAAACATCAAAGTTCTGGCTTTTACTATGTCCTTCTGTATTTGTTTGCTTGATATCCATTTTAGCTTTGTCAAATCCGGTCAGTGCACTAAGGTTAGGAACATCATCTCCAAAAGCTTGTTTCCAAATTCTCTAAATCTTTGGTCGGCACCTTGACTGTACTAGTCTGAACCTTCTTCGAAATTGATCATTCGGGTTTTAATGAATATTGGGTCTTCTACTTAAAAGCTAGTCCTCAATAACACCACATTACATTGGGACATCATTTAAATTAGGACTTTAAAGTTTCCCACTCAATGTCCATTAATTTGCTACAATTGTCTTTCCTAATTAATTATTAAATCCTAATAGAAAACCTAAGACTAAGGCTCTAAACAATTAATTTAACCCAAGTGATTAAGTTATCTAACAAATATACACATGCTATATTTAAAATCATGCACCAATCATATAATTTAAGGAAATTAAATTAAAGCAATTAAAAATATGAGTAAATTTAAAGAATTGAAACTTGAATTTTGATTTTATGGAAAAAATGGACTAAATTGATTATAAAGAAAACTTCAAAGGCCAAAAATCAAAAAGACCCGGATAAAAACATGCGGATCATGACCCGCGCCATCCTAGGTGAGATCCTCTTCTGACCTGGTGCCAAAACGGCACCGTTTTGACTCGGGTATATAAGGCACTTAACCGAGTCAAAGCGGTCATAACACCAACTTACCCTCTCTCTCTACCCTCCCTCTCTCAAGATGCTCTGCCCACAAACACCTTGTTCCCAAAAATCTAACCGAAATGAATCAAAATCCATTGATTTTGGCTTGGGTGTTCTTCCGAGTTCATCAAGAACTCAATGATCACCAAACATCCCAGCCAAACTCCCACACTGTCTTTGTCGTTTAATCTTCAACGACCTACCTTCGATTACTATCTGCTGTTAGTCGACCGTCGGGAGTTGACTTTAGGTCGCCGTAGACGACACCGGTCATCACCTTGTGATTTCTAACCGTCGTGCCGAAAACCTAAAAAAATTCTCAAATCTCCTATTTTCAAACCCTAAAATCCTAAAAGTGGACACGGATCAATAGAGACACCCAACTCCGACCACCTAAGGCCTAAACTACCCGCAACCACCCCATATTCAACTCCAGCCATACCTAATATCTCTCCAGCCACCACTCCTCTTTATTTCATTTATTTTTTATATCGAACTAACATTTATTTTCTTTTTTGCAAGAATTAAGAAAATAAGAAAAACTATACATCTATGGCGATGGCTATGGTGGTTCTGTCGTTCTTTCCGACGTCTGATCACCATCTCCGATATGATATGGCGTCCGTTCGACTCCACAGTGACGGTTGGTCTCCCAAGATAATCACTCTCTCTCCTCTTTATTATTATTATTATTATTATTAATGCTACTCCTAACAAATTCTCTCTCTTACTATTTATAGGTAATTAGACTTGTGACATCATTGTCGATGTCATGGCGATGACGTCATGCCAACTGTATCCAGTTATGAGATAAGTAACACAAATCTGTGTCTACTGGTTTGGACCAATCTGAGGCTGTCATGTGACCATTTTGAGCGGGAAATTTGAATATTTGTGTTTGTTGGGCTGTAATATATCAAATTTGAGCGAAAAATAGCTGTATCATATTGGGAATTTAAGCTTTGTATTGGGCTTTGGGTTTTGTAATTATTTAAGGGACATTTGAACTGAACTTTGGGTTGTATTATTTATTTCTGGGCTCTTTATTTATTTATTTTATATATTTTAATATATATTCGGGTAAAATTCGAGTATTATATGACGATGATTAGAAAAATATCAAAACTATGATGATACAAGTGAAAAAAAGGTCCCCGGCTAATTTAGAGACAAACTTCAGGAATTTTTTGAAGAATGTTTTAACATGTAAAGTCAAATTTTCGTAACAAAAGTTGACGATACTAATTATAACAAAAATGAATTTAAAATTAATAATTATATTACAAATTTTAAAAATGAAGTGATTTCATTCGCCTAAATTTCTTTTTTGTTCGATTCATTAACCAGGCCTTGTTTTGTGTTCACGGGATCTAACCGGTTCTTTTGAGTCTCTAGTTTGAAAATTGTTGTGCAAATACGATCATTGCCTCAGAGCCCTGAGGTGATGACGCATGTGAGGAGCTTGATGAGTGAAAGAAAGGCTGAGTTCCCCTATCTTAACACTTAATCCCATCTATTCCTCCAATGCTTTTGATTCCTCGATTTACGAGGTTTTCTTGAAAAATTATTGCATTAACCTGGTTCACTACATTTATCTCATTTTTTTTAATTGAATCATTGCTTTTCTTAGATAGATATTTAGAAGTTAATTTTAGATAGATCAATTTTATTGGCTAAGATTATAAATAATATGGTAGATTGAGTCTATTTAATAATTTTTTATTTTTTATTTAATTAAGAAAATAAATCTTTGCTTTAGAGGGATCAAAATCATTTATTTTTTCGGTAGTTTTTTATGCTCAAACACTTGTTATAATCTCAATTTAAATATTAAACTATAATCATAAATTCTGAAAAATACTCTATACCTATAATTTCTTAAATCATAACCCTAAATCTTAACCTTAGATTTTAATTTTAAATTATAAATCTAATTTTGTGCGTAAAAAATAGAAATAAACATAAGAAATAGAAAAATTTTATTCGATTTTTACAATGAAAACAATAAGTTAATATTAAGACCGAGGAAATGACCTGCTACGCAGGGAGGAGGTCACATACTGCGATATATTATATTTTTTTTGTTCTATTAAATCTACTTTTTTATTGATTTTTTTTGGAATAGACTTTTTTTTATTTTTAAAATTTAATTTTTTAGATTTTATTATAATTATTTTAAATGTTTTAAAAAGTCATATACTGCACAGTTGTTAGTGATTTTGGTTTTTTTTTTTTTTTGCATTTCAGACTAAAATGTAAAAGTTAAAAATTAGAAGGATTAAAATGGTAATTTTTTAAATATTTAAACCAAAAAGTATTTTTCTCTTTGTATTTAAACAATGTGTTTTCCTAATAAGAGGAACAAAATTTTCTTTTGGCATTTTAGGGATTGAAATGAAAATAATTAAAATTATAGGGACTAAAATCAATTTTTTTATAATTCTCCTTTCAAGTTAAAACAAACCATTAAAGTTGAATCCAAAATGAAAATATTCAGAATGAAAGTGAAGTTGCGTGTATCTAATCCTTATAAATATATATATATGTACACAAAGAAAAAAATTAAGCTCGACATGTTAAAAAAAAGATTGAAGTTAAAGAGTAGTAACTTTCGATAAAAATTGAAAATCCATAATTGAAGGTTAAATCGATGTTTTTTGGGATGAAGACGCTGATTATATTAGTTTGTCAGCATGTAGATCTTGAAAAATTATGTAAATTAAAAAATTGTCTCAATCAGATACTCGAGCATAAAATTATGACATTTTAAAGTTTTGGGCATAACTTATAGTTAAAAAATCAACTAATTTTAAGTCCACATTTCATAAATTTCATTTTCTACCGTGTAGCTTTAATATTTTACATTTTAATCTCAAATGTAAAAAAAAAAAAAAATCGACGCAAAATCGCCGCAACTGTCGGTGACTTCTACCCATCCATAGAAGTCATTCTTAGCTGCTGGCGAACTCTACTATTCACCGTAGAAAACGACCAATTCCATAAATAATTTCTCGCGTGACTATTTTTCAAATAAACTTTCACTAATTTAACCCGTAAAAACACTTTTACATGTAAAAGTATTTTTTTTAATATTTCCAATTGGCATCTAAGTAATGTAATTTGGAGAAGGAAGATTGATAACCGCAAGATTAATGTGATGGGATTGGAAAGTGGCGAACACTTTTTTGATTTTACCTCTGCAAAGGCCAACGGCATGGCCACCATTGATGCACCGCAGAGCTTCCTCACAAGAAAGCAATAAAAATAGCCAGCAAGAGCTGTTAAATTTCTCCGGTGACCATGGCTAAATGCATGACAATTCCATCAAGTTTTTGAACCTCTTTTAAGGTTCGTTCAACTCAATTTTCGAACGTATGTTGAGGGTAAACGACAGATTGCTTAGAAGTTGAATTTTTCAACTGTGGTAGAACATGTCCAGCATTGCTTCCCTGTTTCCGGTGAACACAACCTAAATCACGAGGAAGGATAGTTAAAAAAGGGTAGGGTTGGAGCCAAACTATCTCTATCACTAATAATCGCGACGTATCATTTTGGGTTAGAACAACCCATTCGTGGATAGAAATTATTAGTCAACTAATGATAAACAACTTAAAATGACTTGACAGAATAATAAATCTGCGAAATTTTTTTATATTTTATATAATTTTATAAAACTATTTTTTGATTGATGTGTCAATGTCATTCTGTCAAGTCAATAATTTGTCCATATGACATTGTTATGTCAGTGTGCACTGTCATGTAGGTTTGTCGTATCATCTGAAGCCATTTATAGTTAGCTGACTAACAATTTTCATTCAGATGAGCCACTTTGGCCTAAATGAAACTTTGAGGGTTAAAGTGTTTTAAAAGTTAGAGGTCAAAATGATTACTCAATCTATGTTAAGAGGCATTTTTTGACATTGTGTCGATTTAAAAAATAAAGTTAAGATGGTCAGCAGTGTGGTATTCCGTTAAAATTGAAATATGGTATTTTTATAACTAAATAGACTTCCCTTATATCGATAACAATTGTATTACATAAATATTTGGTCGGTTGGTCAAGCTGTTCATCTTTGTTCCCTCGTATTCCCTTAGATCATGGGTGCTAGACCCACTAGGAGCACTCTATTCTTTCTTCTAGGGTCCCCTCCCCTCTAGGTAGGATTAGAATTAGAATTTGTAAAAAAATTAGTGTTACAATAATATTCTCAAAACAATTATCAATGTAACACCTAAAAATCGGTTCAGTAGATTTACAATTACTGATGGTCGGAATTTATTTTTCTGAAAAGTCAAATTCGATTCCCCGAAGTATTCGATCCGATAAATTTTAATTAATTTAGTTCAATTTTGAAGATTTAAGAAGTTAAGGATTATTTTGTAAAGATATAAAGTATAAGGTCATAAGTATAAATGATAGAAAAATAGGGTGATAAAGTGTGTGATTAAGTAAAAAGCTACTTAGTTTTGATTATTTTTTAAAGATATAAAGTATAAGGTCATAAGTTACTTAGTATTCGATCTGATTAAGTGTAGTTATAAGTTTTGGGATTGGTTGGTACCATCCTGACTACATATGTTTTGTTTACATAACCATAAATGTGTTTTCTATGTACTAGCTCAATTAGAGTAATTTGTGGTGGCGACTTTCGGTAATGGTAAGCTTGATAAGCTTATTGTTTGATTTTGTATCATGTACGTATTGTTAAGTTTGATATGACATAACAACTACGAGAAATAATGCTAAGTTAAGTTATAGGGTATGAACTATGTAAGGAAATATAATATGACATTAAATTAAACTATGAATCTTTGCTATGTTACTTTTTAGCTTCAAGCTCACTCTGAACCTATGTTATGATAAGGCATGGAGCATATGGCTCATTTTGAAACTATGGTATGTTATTTGGATCTTTAAGCTCATATAAGAATCAAAATGTAAACTAAATGGCTACCTCAGACACAAGTTAGTTTTGGGTATAATTGGCATGTCATAGAATTCATTCGAGTTCATGTATAGGTTGAATTACGACCCTTATGTGGAGAAAATAGAAGGGATATGTTTGTTGGTCATTGGAGACAATTGAAGGGTTGACCATTCTCAGTTAAAGGATTACGATCATATTCTCAGTTTCTCATATATATGGAGACAGTTGGTTGAAGATTCGTGTACCTATGTGTAATTGTAATCCAAGGGAAAACAAAAGAATACTTATGTTAATGATTATGAACATATGAGAATGAATTTGAATAAAGAAAATTATGGAATTATTTGATTGATTATGGCATGAGCATGAACGTAAGTGGGTATATGAGTAGGGTATGACTATAAGATTACATCATTTAGCTATAAGTGCTTCATTGCCACCCTTCAATTGTAATTTATTTCGTATACATTGACTACGGCATCGTACATCATTTATATCTATATTTAACTACATCCTAAGCTATGTAAGCTTACCATGTTGCTTTGCAAGTATAAAATCTCTGTAAATGTTCGAGATCATATTTAGGGGTTAAAAGTCACTCTTAAGACATTGAGTAAGTTCCTTTTTCAAATTTCTAGTTGGTGGCATATGAACAAAGCATTTGTATTAATATAAGGCTTAACAGTCAAATAAGTGCCTAAACTATACCCTTTTTCTCCATATAGGTGCTTAGACTATGTTTTGGGCCAAATATGTGCCTAACGTTTCATTCCGTGACCCATTTAAGGTTTTTTCGTTACATATGTTATTTTTTCGTTATTCAATAAAATTCGAACATGTGGCATGGTTTATCATTTTCTAAAATTAAAATCTGAAAAAATAGAAAATAAAATAATAAAGTATATTAATTAACCCAACAATCTTTAATTTCTCTAAAAACCCTAGCCCTACCCCTAAATTCTTCCACTCTGACCATCCTTTCAATCACCATCGGCCACCATTGTCTCCATCGGACCCTCTCTACCGAAAGCCTCATTATCTTGGTGTTAAAAATCGATGAATGAACTGCCAATTGCAACGTCGACGAACACCCAACAATGAAGAAAAAAGAGGTTAATTGGGTTCCCACCAATGGTAGAGGATGGCGGATGTCAAATGGTGAGGTACATGACGCTTTGGGCGGTGAACGATGAACCACCAACTTGTGGGGATGCCAGATGATGAGGGAGATATGATTTGGGGGTTTGATTGAAAGAAATTAAAACTTTGGGGAGTTTTTTTTTAAAAGAAATTTAGATTTTTAAAGAAATTCAAAAATTAAAAATTAAAAAAAAAACATGCCACGTGTCATGTTTTGATAAGATGATGGCAATTTTTTAACGGTCATTGATGGAAAAACCTTAAATGGATCACGAAATGAAATGTTAGACACCTATTTGTGATTCGTTGAAATATAAACTTTTATTTCTCCTATTATTACCTAGTGGGCAAGGATTTACCTTCGTGGAAAAGGCCTAAAATATAGTTCAAGCACCTATCTGAAAAGGAGTATAATTTGGGCACTTATTTGACGGTTAAGCCTTAAGATAATATATGATTTTGGATTGATATTATGATTTGAATAGGTGATATGAAATAAATATGATATGATAGCTAAAAAAGAATAATTTAAGTTATGCTTGTAAGATTGTTACAATGACATAATGAAGAAAGGAATGAATGATGTTGAGATGGTTTTATGTTATACCTTATATGTTTGGATTGTAAATTAATGAAGCAAAGCAAGCTGTTGAATGGTAAGTAAAGTAAAGTAAGGTATAAGATAAGCTTATACAAGTTGGTAAATGAAAGCTTTATGCTAGAATTTTGTATGTTTCCTTATAAAAATATGTGAAATAAGTTAAATGGTGAAATGGACTATAAAATGTACTTGGTAACTTGTATGGTAATTTAGTTTGATGCTAAAAAATGTATAAGGTCATATGGATTATGATGTTTATGTGAGAGTTATATTTGTTTCAATGATTGTTTGGTGTTTATCATGGTTGAGATAACATTTGGATGTTTGGTATGGTTTGAATATAGTTAGAATTTTTTAAAATCATGTTTTGAAGTGACCTATTGATAAAGGTGCAATTTAGAGGGTTAGAAATGGCCTAAAATGACACATTTTGGTGAAATAAGGCAAGGTTTTGAAACCATACCAAGAGGTATCAAAACCTTCAGTCCAGAATGTTAATTTTATGAATATGTGACAAAGGTTTCAAAATATTTCCCATAGGTTTCGAAACCTTACCTAGAATATTGAATTTTTACGTTTTGGTCACTATTTCACAACTTCTTCAATTGAACTCCGATTCAGACACCGTTTTTTGGAAATTCAAGTTTTGAGATGAACATGAGATTAATAATAAAACCTATTAATGTAATGAACATTCCTTTGGTCCTTGAAATTTTTAGAAATTTACAAATAGGTCCCTAATATTTTGAAACTTTATTGTTTAGTCCTTAAATGATAAAGATTGATCTATGTAATGATAATTTTTCTTCTTGTGTAAGCCATAAAAGGACCAAAATAAATAATAGTAAGAAATGTTAAAATTTTTAGTTAAGTCCCTAAACTTTGGTAAATTCATACTTTAGCCCTTTAACTTTGAAAACTTTGCAATCTAGTCATAATGGCTTGAAATAAAAAATTATTTGAATTATATGATGTCTAATGATAGATAATTTACTTTGGTGTTATGAATGTTTTGTATTTATTTGACCTTGATTTGAATGTTGATTGTTTCGATTTAATTTCCGCTGACACTTCCGGTTCGATTTTTTCAAGACTGGGTATGAGGTGTTACTGTTAGAGTATGCTCAAAGACCAATCATAAGATGATTGTAAATGGCATTTGTTTTTACCTTGTTCATTCATAAAGAGGCATTGTCATTATTTTTTCAGTTACAATTCTGCATGCATAAATAAACTAAATTATAATAAATTCCTTAGAATAATATGATTATTCTTAAATGTTCTTAGTTGAGTTTTATTGTGGGAATGAACAACAATAATGCATTAATACTAATATGTAGTTGATTGATGACAAAGTGTTGTCATTGACATAGAGATGTCAAAATCAATACATAGATATGTGTTAGAGAACGAAATACTGGACTGACCCGCTATGAGCATGTTTCTTGGATTATTAGTGACAGTCACAATATTGCTCACAGTGATAACTGCATGTATGATCCTCATACTTGAGATCATTATTATTTCAACATTGTGAGTGACATATTTTGATACAGTCAAACGTGTGCCGTAACTGACTACTCTATAAAGGATGATATTGAATATATCACAATCTATGTAGTGGGATATGGTTGATAAAGATAGGGTTTGTCCCTCATACATAATATGAGTAATATCGTAGGCCACTTGATTGAGTGAGACTAGAAATGCATGACCATGCTCGAATAAGTTGATATGAGATGTCATAGTTATTCGTTTATAATAGTCTACTCAAGATATCAAGAAATATTAGATGGACTATACAAGTGTGACTGTTCCATGACTTGTGTCCAATCTAGATATAAAGGACAAAAGGATGTAATACATGAAAAAGAGTTAATCACGAAAAAGTTATGTCGAATCATGATTTCTTGTAACTTAGGTGATAATGACATATTGCTAGATATCACTCGTTGTTTGTAATATTAGAAATGTTCTAATATTTACTACTAACGTTACATGAACCTACAGGGTCACATCCATGGTTGAAATGATCATATATTAAACGAATTATATATGTACAAATTTGTTATACACGAATTTAGTTAAATTAATATATATATATATAATTTAACTATTGGATAAATATTAAAACAGAATAATTATTGTAATTGTGACTCTTTTAATATATATAAATAAAATAATTTGATTTAAATTAATATATATTGAAATCCTAATTAAAGTTGAATTGAGATTATATATATATATATACTAAAATCCTAATTAGTTGAATTGAGATTATATATATTAATATATATTAAAATCCTAATTAAGTTAAATTGGGATTATATATATTTAATATATATATATATATATTGAAATCCTAGTTAAAGTTGAATTATGATTATATATATTTAATATATATATATATATATATATATATATATATATATTGAAATGCTAATGAAGTTGAATTGAGATTATATATATTTAATATATATATATATATTGAAATCCTAATTAAAGTTAAATTAGGAATATATATATATATTAAAATCCTAATATGAGTTGAATTAGGATTTCAAAAGCTATATAAAGGCATGATAGATCTAGCAATCATTAATGATTTTGGAAAGACCCTCTAAATAGTTTAAAGAGTTTTATATGCTCGTTTCAATTGGGTGAACTACGTAGAGGTCGAAGCATTATCGTTGCGGCTTAGGAATCGACATCGTGGAATCGTAATTGGATATCTATCTCCTCCAAATTCAAAATTCCAAATTTTAAATAGGTAATTCTTCACCCTTATTCATCCCGATTCGTTCCTCGTACATAGATCTCTGGTGGTAATCGCCGGATAATCTTTCCGCTGCACCATAGGGTGTACCGGCGTGACCCAACAGTTACAATCGAGATTCAGACCTACACAAGGAGTGAAGCAAATGAGAATCAATGACCATTAAACTAATTAGTGGATCTCAAACAGTCGCATATTCTAATTTAATTAAAGTTCGATAACAATGTTTTACTATTAGATCTTAATTCCAAATCAGATAAATGAAGGAACTAGATTCCTAAAATTAAAGCATAGAGACTAGACTTAAAATATACGAGTACAAATATTACGTGCATAATTAAACCATTTGTTTTCGATTTAGGTTGAAAGTTAAAATCCTATTTTTAAAATTGCCTACAAAGTAGGAATATTTACACATTTGAGCAATTGATAACAATCAACACCGTGGTAATATAAAAGGGTAAATTATATATTTTATCACTAAACTTTCTTCGCACTTCTATTTTGATCATTGAAGTTTAATTTTTTTTAAGTTAATCATTGAATTTTTGAATTGTTCCTCTGTCGACCACTTTATTGTTAAATAATTAATGACGTTATGATTGAGCATTTGTCTTTTAAAATTTATTAAATGACCCAAAACTTTCTTCATTTTTTTGTGTGAAAAACTCTGGTTTTTTATTTATTTTGATTTCTCGACGATAGATCATCTTCTTCTAAATTCCAACAGTTGGGAAGTGGAGAAGGAGGAGACAAACTATATATCTTGATTCCACTCTAATCGGACGATGTTGATGGCGATTATAGATCAGGTTCGTTTGATGTTTTGTGAGTTTTGATTTTTGGGTTGAATTTTGTATGTTTTAATGGGATTTTGGAAAAATGTCAACTAACAAAGTGAAAGGATCGATAAAAAAGGAAACAATGAAAAAAGTTTGTTTGTGTCTTGAGTAGTGGCAAAAAAAAGTTGGATCTAAAAAAAGGGAAACGGTAAAGAGAGTTTGTTAATGTCTTAAATGGTGGTTAAAGATTTTGGAGGATGACGGTTTCAACACCCCGTAAAATTTACTTTTTTTACAATAATTGTTACAAATAAAGAAAACAAACATGGGTGCAACCTATTATGGCCCTCAAGGCCTTGAGCTTCGGCATTTTTCAAACCGCTTTAAGGGAAAAGGATGAAAGGAACTTCATTCACTTATTTAATGGACTTCCAACTCCTTGAATAGTTGATAATATAGAAAATTTGTACAACAAATAAAATTAGATTCCAATTTAAGCAGCGAAGATAATTGGGGTGTTTGTTGACATTTAAATTTTTTAAAAATTATATTATTTTATATAATTTATATAAAAACTTTAAAAATATATATAATTAATACTCTTTTATAAATAAAATACATCCCATTATAAATAATTAATTCTTCTTAAATATTATTCAAAAAATAACAACCTTAAATAAATTTTTGACTCCGCCCCGAGAAAAGGAAATTTAAAAGTTATTTTAGGGCCCAATGCTATTCAAAGGTTTCTATTTAACTATATCATTTAGGGGACAAGTGGCAAACCCGACCAACTCTATTTACACTGATATTATTAATGGGTCATCTTTGTTTCTCAATGACACTTCTTAATTATTAGTGGGTCCCAAAATCGATTGAAAGAATAAGAAAAATCTGCCAATTTATATAGACCAAGGGTTAAAAAAAAGTTTCGAATTAGTCTAGAAAAAAAATTAATTACTTAATTTTTTTATACACATTTGAAGTTTTAAATTAAAAAAAAAGGCTTAACTACACACTAAGTGCTCAAATTCTGTTTTTTTTTAATATGTACTTAAAATATTTTTGGTTGAAATAAGTGCATAAAGTTTTATTTTTTCTTAAAATATGTGCTTAAAGTATTTTTTTTACTGAAATAGATGCTTAAAATTTCATTTTTGGTTGAAATAAGTGCCAAAGTATGTACCTCAATTGACTTTAAAACAAGTCAAAAATAAAACTTTAAATATCTATTTTAGTAAAAAAATACTTTAAACACCTATTAAAAATATAATTTGGGCACTTATTTTATAGTTAAGCCATAAAAAATAACCAACTAAATTATTTGATCAATTTTAAAAGTTAGTTTTGTTTGTTTTAAGCCGTTAGTACTTAGTGTCATGTGACACGTTGGAGTATTGTTTGTATTTGAAGGTTTTTTACAGATTTTTTTGATAATTTTGAATATTAATTTTGAATATATATATATAACATCATAAAAATTCTAAAAAATAACAATAATAAAATATTTTAAACTGATACAATACTAAAAGTTTATAGAAGTATTTAAAATATAAAATATCCAAAATTTATAAGGAATATTAAAAATTCTAAGAAATAAAAATGTGTAAAATATTTTCGAATTAATAAAATATTAAAATTTTATTAAAAAATATTAAACGTTATTAAATTGCAGTGAGGACCTTCTTGAAACCATTTGTTAAAATTATAAACCAAACAATAACATTATTAAACATGTATACTCGGATAGTTTGTTGTCATTAATAATTTTTGATTTTTTTTTTACATTTTTCAAAATATTTTACAAATTTTAAATAACTTCTTTAAATATTTTAAGTATTTTTAATATATTTTTTTAAAATGATTTTTATAATATCAAGTGCATTTTAGAATTCTTTTAAAGTTTAATATAATTTTATATTATTAAATATTTGTAATACATTTCAGATAATTTTCAATAATTAGAATTTTTTAATAATTATTAGAAATATTGTAATTTAAAATTATTTTTTATAAAATTTCATAAATATTTTCGAAATAATTTCTTTTATCTAGATTTGGTCTGGAGGTTTAGGGATATTCAAACTTCAGTTTCAACTAAATTAACCGACATAACCGAAGTTTTTTCGATTAATTTACCGATTTCAAAATTAACGGGAATTAAAAGACAATTAAATCGGAAAAGTTGGGAGGTCAAAAGTCAAAACTAGACCTGTTTAAAGACCAACCCACCGAGAGATTTGGAAGGGTTTAAAAAAATAGGCATAACGCCCAAAAAACTACTCTTATTGTTTGATTGAATGTCATTTTAGTCACTATTTTTTGAATCAATTTAATTCTCAGCGTTTTATTTTGTGTCAAAATAGCTAGAGATGTAAAAATAGGTAATCAGATGAGTTTAAGGACATGTCATGTCAGGTCGAGTCAAATCAGATACATATCATTTTAGGTTGATTTGATATTTCGACTTGACTTGGGTTGGGTGTGGGTCAATTCCAGGTCGGGTCAAAAATGGTTTAGGTCCGAATTAGTTAATTGACGGGTTAATTCGGGCTCGAAAGGACTTCAGGTCGGTTTCATTTCAGGTTGAGTTAATTCGGGCTTCGAATTCGTATTAAGTTTGAGTTCGGTACAAATAGTCTATAGACTTTGGGTATGGTCATTTCGAGTGAATTATTTAACACCTTTCACGAACACTAATCACATTAAAAACAAATATTAGGGATTAGAATGAACAAAAATATCATCATATTTAAAATATTGGACTAAATTATAAAAATTAGAAATAAATAAGGGTCAATTTCGGCTAAAAATAAAATATTAAGAACTAGAGTGAACAAAAATATTAGCATATTAAAAATATTAGACTAAATTACAAAAATATAAAATAAATAAGGGTTAATTTTGGTTAAAAATAAAATTTTATAGACTAACATGAACAAAAATATTATCATATTAAAAATAATAGACTAAATTACAAAAAATGAATAAGGGTCAATTTCGACTAAAAGTTAAATTTTAGGTACTAGAATAAATAAAAATTTTATTGGACTAAATTAACAAAAATATAAATAAATATGGGGCAATTTTGACTTAAAATTAAATTGTTGGGACTAAAATAAACAAAAATATTATTCGACTAAATTACCAAAAATAGAAATATATATGAGTCAATTTTGGCTAAAAATAAAGTTTTAGGGACTAGAATGAACAAAAATATCATCGTATGGATAAATTAGTTTCTCATATTATAATATAATAAATTTATAATTGCTCAAATACTCATTTTCTCTTGAAAATCATCAAATCATAGACTTCCTCAATTACATGTCAGGTAAATATCAAGCCATGTCAATATTAGTTCAGGTCAACAACAGGTCAGGTTCAAAATAGGTCGAGTCAATTAACAGGTTGAGTTAAAAACATGTCAGGTAAAATTTGATCTCGGGTTGTTTCAGTCGGGTTATAACGATTATTTGTTAGGTTAGTCTTAGGTTTGACTTTTTATAAGTCGGGTGCAGGACAGGTTCAGTTACTACAGTATGAGGTCCAACTCGGGTTCAGGTTAACAACAGTCGGTTACAGATCGGTGTCGGGTCAAAATAAGTTCTGACTCAAGCAGGTTTCAGTTGGGTTTTTGGATTGGGTCACCTTTTTATATCCCTAAAAATGTCCCATCTGCGGATGGATATTGTTAACTAACTAATGGTAAATGACTTGAAATGACGAGACAAACCTATATTGTAACGCCTCGATCCCGTACCGAATCCGAAGCGCTACGTTCGAGTCACCCAAATACGACCTATAAAATTTTTTCATTTAAAACCTTAGGTTTAGCCATTTTAAATGAAATTAAATAAGCATTTTAAATGAGTTTACAAAATAGGAGCTCCAAGTTTAAAATATTGTATATCAAAATAGTAAAGCAAATAAAGTTTACAAACTCAACATTTGTAAGGTCTTATGAATATATAAGCCTAAATACTAAGCACTGTACTTTGAAGCGATGCGATGCTGAAAATTTCTTCCTGGTGTGCTCCTCGATTTCGAACGCTGAGCTTACAAAACTCTGTGGTACATATCTACTCTACCATAATTCGTAATTATCATAAAATACACATGCGAGATAAATATAGTTTAGAGAGCATAGATAAAGTTTCACTATCTAAGAGTTATAACCAGGGTCGGCCCTGAGGGTGGGCAGTAGGGGCGCTTGCCCAGGGCCTATTGCCCACCTGGGATCCACTATTTATATTTTTTTATTATATATATAATTTTTAAATTTAAATATTTATAAATGGAATCTACAATCCTTAATTAAAAAAATTATTTAGTCTAAACATTAATGAATCTTAGTGTCATAATTGAAAATTTTAATGATAGCTTAGTTTTTTTTCTAATATTTGTTATTAGGGGTTCAATTTTTCAATACTTGTTGTTTGTGGCTCATTTTAAAAAAATGTTATTAGAGGCTCAATTTTTTTATCAATATTTGTTAGGGTTGTAAACGAACATGAATGAGGGTATGTTCATGTTCGTTCGTTTAATTTAATCAAACAATGAACTGACACGAACAACTAAACGAACATAATTTCTTGTTCGTGTTCGTTCGTTAAAATAATAAACGAACGCAAACGAAAACTGAGTATTGTTTAATTTTTTAAAGATGTCTAAATTCCCGTAATTGAGTATTGTTTAATTTTTTCCTTTTTTATTTCATATTTTTAATATATGTTTTTAAAATTTTTAAATATAACACTTTTTAATGAAAAATAATAAATATAAATGGATATATGTGAATAAATTTAAACGACCATAATCGAACGGATTATCGAACGTTCACGAACATAAATGAACGAACAAGCCATTTGTTCGTGTTCGTTCATTTAATTAAACGAACAAAAAATCCTTTTCATGTTCGTTTGTTTAATAAATAAACGAACATAAACGAGTTTTCGCCGAACGGTTCGCTAAACGTTTGGTCCGTTTACAACCTTAATATTTATTATTAGGGCCTACTCTTAAAATTTATTTTTTAATATTTGTTATTATGAGCACAATTTTTTCAGTACTTGTTATTTGAGGCCCAATTTTATTAAATACTTGTTATTAGAGGCTCATATTTTCCTGATATTTGTTATTAGAGGACTGCTCCTAAAATTTATTGTTTTTCAATATTTGTTATTAGGGGTCTAAATTGTTCAATACTTTTTATTTGTGGTCCTATTTTTTTTAATACTTATTTGAGGTTCAAACTTTTCAATTCATGTTATTTAAAGCTCATTTTTTTTCCAAATATTTGTTATTAGGATCATACATTTAAAATTATTATTTTTCAATAACTGTATTAGGGGCTACTATTAAAATACATTTTTTTCAATATTTTTTATTGGGGGCAAAATTTTTTCAACAATTGTTATTAGAGACTCAATTTCTCAATATTTGTTATTAGAGGCGTATTCTTAAAATTTGATTTTTAAATATTTGTTATTATAGGAACACTCTTAAATTTTATTATTTTTAATATTTATTATTAGAGACACGCTCTTAGGATTCCATTTTTTCACTTATTATTAGAGGCCTAATTTTTTGGTTTGCCCCGGGCCTCCAAAATCTAGCATACACTAGCTAGAGTTCTTAGATTACATATCTCAAGGCATTATTAATTCTACAAGAAGTCTTACATATCCTGCAATGCTTTACCATACACGAGATCACTCAGCCTATCGATTAGGTTTCATACCATACCTTGATCACTCAACTATCGGGCACCTAACCTATCATCTATAGAATCCACACAGTATACATAAATACATTCATACATCATCTACATAAATAGCCAACGAAGCCCTATTTTACCCGTGCTCACACAATCGTTGGGTTACCCGTGCTCACACAACCGTCGGGTTGAAAGGACAATATCTGAATCACTCTAGCCACGGATATGTCCTAGACATACTTGGATAACATTAGCCACAAGTAGTCCTTATCTGAGGTCACTCAACCTATCAGGTTACTTGAGCTCACTTAGCCCATCGAGTTAATTTCCTTATCCAGATTACCATAGCCACGAATAGGTTCCTAACCGCACCCAGATCACTCATCTCGTGGGTACGTCTAGGCTTGTAAACGAACCGAACGAACACGAACGAGAGTATGTTCATGTTTGTTTGTTTAATTTTAACCGAATAAATGAATGAACACGAACAACTAAATGAATATAATTTCTTCTTCATGTTTGTTCGTTAAAATAATAAATGAACACGAACAAACATTGTGCATTGTTTAATTTTTCTTAAGAAATCTGAAGTCTCGTACATTGAGTATTTGATTAATTTTTTTCTTTTTATTTCATATTTGTAATAAATGTTTTTAAAATTTTTAAAGACAATATTTTTGTTATGAAAAATAATAAATATAAATGGATATATGCGAATAATTTAAACGAGCATAAACGAACGTATTACCGAATGTTCACGAACGTAAATGTATGAACAAGCTCTTTGTTCGTGTTCCTTCATTTAATTAAACGAACAGAAAATCTTGTTCATGTTCGTTAGTTTAATAAATAAATGAACATAAACGAACTTCATGCCGAACGGTTCATTGAACGTTTGGTTCGTTTGCAGCCCTAGGTACATCAGATGTACTTGTTCACCCAGCCCGAAGTACGCATCCCTTTATATAAGTGCCGTAGCATTGACTCTAAGAAATTTGGATTCCTTTATAACAATCACAAGATAATACATGCTCTCCGAGCATTCATACACCTCACTAAGAGGTATGTGGTATAAAGTCAAACTATCAAGCTAATGCCCTCAAGGCATGACACTAACCAACATGGTTCACTTCACAGTTTATCACCAACAAGCTATTACACATTATGCTCATACATGAGTGTTAAATATCGGTTTATCAATTTTACAATTTATATTATCACATTAGAAGCTCATTAGACCATAGTCCTCGAATTATAAGCCCTTCAAACTCAAAACGCATTTTTCGGGCAGATTGCCCAGTGGGCACTGGTACTAGCCTTCACGTACCGGTACTCACGTGTGTACCGATACAAATTGAGCTTAATGGAATTCTTTTTGCTCTTCGCATACCGATATGGTTTGACTCGTAACGATACCTTACTACAAGGCGTACCAGTATAGGTCGAACACCATACTTATACCCCTATCCGAGTTCATCCAATGAAACAATGTTCTTAAAACCCAGAACACTGGGGTATCAGTACTGCCTTTTTGCGTACTGGTACCGAAGCCCAGAAATGGCTTCCTAGGCTCGAGAAATCACTTCTCAAACCTTCAAAATACAACCTTTAACCCCTTAACTCGGTTATACATCTTATGGAAGTCATTTAGGGTGGTTTGCTACCATTTTTACACCTTACTAACATTTAATTTGAGATTTACCATTTTTAAAGCTTTAAGCTACAAAAACACCAAATCTAGCAATCTTAAACAACAAAATTAAGAAAAGGCATTCATGTAATCCCCTCGATCAGGCCTAGACGCCAGACCGAACCGAGCGAGCTACATTGGGTTTTGCCGAAACAAAACTCAAAATGGTTAACTAAACTTAGGTCTATTTTTTTCTTTTTGTCTTGTCTAGATGAAAAATTATAACCTAAGGTGTGCATGTTGGTAGCGAGTGAAATCTCGACTAAATCGAGCATCGATTAGACATCTAATTGCACGCATTTGCAATTTAGGGACTAAATTGAAAATCTAGAAAGTTACGAGGGCTTATTATAATTTGAGTTATCAAACCTCATTTAATCAAATTACATGCTTGCTTGCCAAATTTCATCTCAAAATGATACTTCAAACTCATTCAATTGCATACATAAGATCTATGAACCAAAATGGAAGAATCTCAAAACATAAAACCCTCATAAATAACATAATGACTAACATACCGATACGGTCCCTAGGCATATCGGTACGCGGGGTACACAAAGAAAAACCAAAATTCAGCGGCAAATTTGGAAAGTTACGTGGGCTTAATTATATTTTGAGTTACCAAACCTCAACTAATCAGATTACATGCTTGCTTCCAAATTTTAGCTCAAAACGATACTTTAAACTCATTCAATTGCATACATAAGATCCAAGGACTAAAACAGAAGAATCTCAAGACATAAAACCTCCATAACTAACATAACGGCTAGCCGTACCGAGATGGTCCCTAAGCGTATCGGTACGTGGGGTACACAGAGCAAAACTAGAATCTAGTGGCAAAAGAGCGTACCGATACACGTCCTCGTGTACCGATATGAGGCCACCAAATGTACATACTTGTACCGATACGGAGCCCCGCGTATCGGTACACCTGGATTTGTAATGTCCAAAATTGCTAGTTTTTCACTCGAACAAGGATTCAAACATGCTTCAACAAGCCATATACATGTAATCCACTTAACTAGATTTCAAATCATGCCAGAACATCAAGGAAACATGATCAAAACATAACCACATACTTCAATCAAGAATCTAGAGGCATGCTTCCTAAAACCTCAGCCATCCAAAACTCAAAACATAAATCCGCATCAAACCTAATCACATAAAGCCTCATACAACACCACAACAACATTACAAACTTGCACGAATAGGGAGTTTAGCAAATAACCCTCCCAAACAACAACAATGAACCCCATTGCCTTTATTACTACTAGTTGTTGTCACTGAATTTTTACCTAACATTTTGTTTCTTACTTTCACTTTAGTTATTGTATTATAACTATGTCATTTTTGGTTTAGTACAATGTATTATACATATTTGTTAATATAATTTGTGTTAGCCTAGTAGTTGATAAATAGTATAAAACCAAAAAAGAAATACTTGAGAACCCATTATATTAAAGTCCTTTGAATTGTAAAATAAAGGCATGTTCAGCTCATTTACCAGCAAAGTTAGAACAAAAAAAACAAAAAAATATTGTATTATAGTTAGTATAATTGTTAAGTTAGTATAAAACCCAAAAATATAAAACTACACAGCCCATTTATAAATATCCATTAAAAATAAATAAAAGGACCATTAGATTTAGAGTCCATAATACATTATACAAGGGCCCATTGTTTCGATTATAACTAAATAAAACCCTACCCATTTTGTTTCTATGTTGCGTAGCCGATGGAGGGCCGTTGGATCAAGAATCGATCTAACAGCGTAGATTACACCAACTGAAGGGTGATGAAGCGCCCGTTCCGACAGCTGGTAGATCAAAGAGTGATCTAACGGTCTAAATGGCTCTAGAGCAAGGCACGTGGATCACCACTCGCGCGTGACAGCCATGCACACGATGTTTCAACTTCGGCCATTTATTCTATCTTCTCCAACGAGCACCCGAGCTATTCTTATTGCCATTTACTCTTGCCGGCGTCTCCTCCGTTGAGTCAAAGCCATTAGGGACATGAAAAAGAAGGAAAAAGAGGATTAAATCCCGAAACCGTAGCAAAACCCATCAAAAGTTAGAGGCTACAATCCCTAAATTGAAGCTCGACAAGAATCAAGCAAAAATAAAATCAAAACAGAGGCAAATCGGGGTAGAAATTAGGGATTCATGCTTAGAATTCAAGCATTTCTTGTACTATAAATAGGATTGTAAAATTAATGTAAAAGACATCAGATTCATACGAAAAAACAAATCACATACATATACAATAAGCATTCGGATTCCAGAGGTTGTAGCAATTCAACAAGTGTATTTAAGCATTTCCAGTGGAATAAAAGCATATTTTTTTGGTAATTCTTTCTTCCTATGTTCAATTTTGTTTCCAAATAAAGAAAATGGACCATTTTACCTCTTTTTATTTGAAAACGCCGTCGCAATTTGATTTCGACGTAAATCCGATGAAAAAATACGATTTGGGGGTCATTCGAATCTGGGAAATTAAGGTTTTTTTTGGAAATTTCACCGTCGGCAATGGTGGATGGCGACTGGCATGACGGATGTTCATCGTGTTCTTCATGAAATGAAGAATTCATGAAGAACACGAAGAACATATCAGAGGATTTAAAAGAGGGTGGTTTTGATCCGTTTTCATAAAAAGGGAGAAAATGATCTCTTCAAAGAAAAGTCAACAATGTACCACGAGCCAGTGAAGGAGTCAGAGGCTCAAGAATTTTTGAAGATTCTAAAACACAACGAGTATAGTATGGTAGAGCAACTTCATAAGCTCCCAGCTCGAATCTCCATGTTATCTCTGCTGTTAAGTTCCGAGGGCCACCGTGAGGCCTTGTTGAAGATTTTAAATCGAACGCTCATATCGAAGGAGATCATAACCGACAAGGTGGATATGTTAGTCGGTAACATTGTTGTCAACAACTTTATTTTGTTCAATGATGAAGAAATACCTGGAGAAGGAAGGGGGTTGTGCAAAGCTCTTTATATCACCACAAGATGCAAAAGATATATGCTACCGAGTATTCTTATTGATAATGGGTCGGCCCTGAATGTTCTGCCATTAGCAACGCTAAAGAAGCTGCCTATAGAAAGCTCTCATATGAGAGCCTATCAAAATACAGTAAGAGCATTCGACGAAACTAAGAAAGATGTGTTGGGGAAAATTGAAGTGCCTTTGCAGATCGGACCATCAACCTTTGATGTTGAGTTTGTAGTCATGGCATTAGGCCCAGTTATAGCTGCTTGCTTAGGTGCCCATGGATTCATACAGTAAGAGCGGTTCCTTCTACCTTACACCAGAAGTTGAAATTTGTGATGGATGGCTAATTGATAACTGTAGATGCAAAGGAAGAAATCATTGCATCGGTAACTACTGATGCACCCTTTATCAAGATTGATGAGGGTGCGCTCGAGTGTCACTTTAGGACATTAGAGCTAGTCAATGCGACCTTTGTCACTGAAGGGAGTAAGGTGCCTAAACCAGAATTATCCAGCTGCGCAAAGATGTAGGTTAAACAAACCCAAGGAAAAGAGGCTGAAGTTGAAAAAGGATTTGGGAAGAGACACCAAGAGAGGTTGTATCCCGTGGTAATCCTAGCAAAGAAGGATCGGTTTGGCTTGGGATTCAAGCCCAAAAATTGGCAAAAGAGAGAAGAAATAAGGAAACGCCAGGAAAGAAGACAAGCAAGGCAGAAAGGAGAGGAAATTGAGTGGGAACCGATGGCATTTCCACCCCTAAGCTATAACTTCAGATTCGGGGGCCTGTTAGATCCAAGTGACCAGTTAATGAGGAAGTGAAAAGAAAGAATGATTTGTGTGAAGCGTTTGAAAAACTGAGCATCAACGCTGTAACAGACAGGGCATAAGAGAACAAATACATGTCCAAGATTTGCCCATACTCTGAACTTGACAACTGGACTGCTGAAGAAATTCTTGTAGTCTTCAAGATAGTTTCAGAGTAATTCTCAAAACCTACCCTTTTTCCTTTAGACCCGAAGGCAAATAGGGATCTTATGTAAAAGGTCTATGTCGAACTTTATAACTTAAATTTCAATAAAGATGCATTCTCTTTATTCCAGCAAATCTTGTGCGACAAACTCTTCCCCTAAATAAAACTTAAAGTTAAAACAAAAACATTCATTCCATTCATCCTTTTTTCTTTGTATATATCTCAATCCTTTTTCTTTACAAGTCTTCAGATATCAATGACTTAAATGACTATCAGTCCGATGCCGAGGTTGACTTTGAATTACCTTTATGCTTAGAAAAAGTTGATGATGTTGATAATGAAATAGAATATGACTAGCCCAGAGAATTGCTCAAGATGGTAGAAGGAGAGGAAAAATAGATTCTCCCGTACAAGAAAGAGTTAGAAATACTGAATCTCGATACTGAAGAAGAGAAACGAGAGGTGAAGATTGGCACCACCATTATAGCCCATATTCGACAAATCATGATCGAGCTTTTGAAAGAACTCAATGATATCTTTGCCTGGTCATATCAAGACATGCCAGGTCTCGACACTGATATCATTGGACATCGACTTCCAATAAAATTAGGATGCGAGCCTGTAAAGTAGAAGCTTAGGAGAATGAAAGCATATATGCTCCTAAAAATCAGGGATGAGGTAAAAAAACAGTTTGACGTAGGATTTTTAGAGATAGCTAAGTATCCAGAATGGGTGGCCAACATTATCCCAGTTCCCAAGAAAGATGGAAAAGTACGCATGTGCGTTGACTATAGAGATCTCAATAGGGCAAGTCCCAAAGACAAATTTTCGTTACCGCACATAGACACGTTAGTGGATAACACAGCCAGACATTCCCTTTTCTTTTTCATGGATGGGTTTTCTGGGTATAACCAGATTAAAATGTACCCAGAAGATATGGAAAAGACCACTTTCATAAAACTTTGGGGAACCTTTTGTTATAAAGTAATGCCCTTTGGTCGAAAGAATACGGGGACAACTTACCAAAGATCCATGGTCATTCTTTTCCATGACATGATGCATCGGGAAATAGAAGTCTACGTAGATGATATGATCTCCAAATCCTGATCTAAGGAGGAACATTTGATGAACCTAAAGAAACTCTTTCAAAGGCTGATGAATTTCCAGGTAAAGCTTAATCCAAATAAATGCACATTTAGGGTTACAACAGGAAAATTATTGGGCTTTGTGGTGCGCAGGAGAGGAATTAAGATATCCGGATAAAATTAAGGCCATACAAAAGCTCCCACCACCTCAAACACAGAAGGAGGTTTGAGGTTTCCTAGGGAGGTTAAACTATATCGCCTGTTTTATCTCCCAGTTAACTAAAAAGTGTAATCCAATTTTTACACTACTCAAAAAGAATAATCTAGGGACATGGAATGAAGAATGCCAGACAGCTTTAGAAAAGATCAAAAAGTAGTTAACCAACCCTCTCATGTTAGTACCACCTATTACGGGGAGGCCCTTAAACCTTTATTTAATGGTGCATATGTAACGACGTTTTTGAAAACTAAAAACTCTTCTCAAGCATCCCACTTTTTGGAGAAGATTTGCTTGAGGGGAATTTCTTTTGAAAAAGTATAATCCTTTGAAAGACGATTGAAAACTTGGGAGTCGCCACTGACCACTTAGATTAGGTAGGCTGGACACCACAAAACCAGAGATTCATTTTGAAAGGGTTAGCACCCCCATCATGCCCAGAAATTAGTACCAAAATGTTTGTTGCTTTTAATCGAAGGAAATTGTCGAAATTTGAAAGAAATTTAATTCAGTACCCTTAATTGAAAATTAACCTTAATTGAACGGGCCTTATCAAGTTAGTGTGTTCAAATTAATTGGACATTTAATTAATAAGGTTGACGATACATCAAACCATAGATTAAACCGACATCGAATAAGCTCGACTACCATGTTAATTCATGGTTCGAATCCTGCATGTCACCTTTATACGTGGTGCAAGCAGTTAAGATATGATGTAATGATTTTATCAACTTTTAATTCTACCTTGAGTCGGTAAGGATTAATCCAAATATTTGGTCAACATCCTTTAAGCTCGGACTGTAACACCCCCACCCGGTTTAGTAGTAAACCAGTTGAGGAACGCTACGGGGAACACTAGAAACACGAATAATTTAAAACTTTTCAAGAACTCATCCCTATTAGATAAGTTGAGTGACTAACAAGGCATTTAAACGTTCATATATTATCATACAACAAGCATATGCATTTTATTCACCCTAGGTTACCAACTTGTTTATACATTTGCAATTCTACATTTAAGGATGTCTACTACTTAAACATGTGACCATGCATAGCCTTCATATATCATACTTAGACAAGAACATATTCTTTTATACCCAATCTCATTACGTTCAAGTCGTGTAGATGATTCATATAGGTTTAACTAGTAATGCTTTTATGTACATACATTCAATCCAATCTCAAGCAAGCATATCATGTTTATCATTCATGATAAGTTACCACCTAGACCTCATATTTAATCATATAAGCATAAGCAAGTTCCTTATTCATTATAAGTCTTTACTTTGATTGGTTATTTCAAATTTTAATTCAAAGTTAACTACTACCTATCCATGAACATGTGACATTTAAATGGCATACAATGGCTAGCAAGTGTTCACTTAATTTCAGAGTTCCTATATGTGCAGCTTACTATTCCATTCACAAGAAAATTAGGTCATTACATACTTCAAATTTAAGCAATCAAGCCTTCGCACATTAGAGGCCAAGTTCATGATCATATACAAGCTTTCAAAATATCAAATGCATGGCCTAGCTTAACTATATACAAATCTAGGTGCCACCAACTAGGAGAATTACAAACAAGTATGGATTCATACCTATGCTTTTGCTTGTGCCTTACTTCAAGCTCAAGGAATCTGACTTCAGGATCAAGCAAATGATCAAATCCTTTATCCTGTAAGGTAGGAAGAATGGAGATAAGAGTGATAAGTACAAAAATGTACTTAGTGAGGTAGCCCTAATTCTAACCAATTATTTGTCCAAGTTCCATTTAAATGGAGTTTGACCCTAAATAAGGTTTGCAAGCATTTCGAGTAATAAAACAAGCAATTATCAAGAAGCATGTTATCAAGTCATTCGAGTAGTATTCAAGCATAACAAGCAATTGTCAAGTAACATGTTATCAAGTAGCATTCTTATACAAGATAGTTCAAGTATGTACATTAACATTTCGAGCCCTTATCTCAAGTAACAAGTACACATAATTCCCAATGCCAAAATAGTCCATATATCACTCTAACCAATTCAATCCATATCTTCATGCACAAAGTATACATGGCAACAACACTCATGTTTACATGTTAATCACATAAAAACAATTCATTTTGAGCATTATTCATGTTATTCCAGGAAGCAACTCATGTATACATAATTAACATACACAAAACAATCCAATTCGAGCATTATTTCGGTTATTCCGAGCAGCAACTCATGTATACATAATTAACATGCACAAAATAGTCCAATTCGAGCATTATTCATGTTATTCCGAGCAGCAACTCGTGTATATATAATTAACATACACAAAACAGTCCAATTTGAGCATTATTCAGGTTATTTCGAGCAGCAACTCATGTATACATAATTAACATACACAAAACAGTCCAATTCAAGCATTATTCATGTTATTCCGAGCAGCAACTCATGTATGCATAATTAACATACACAAAACAGTCCAATTCGAGCATTATTCATGTTATTCCGATCAGCAACTCATGTATACATAATTAACATACACAAAACAGTCCAATTCGAGCATTATTCATGTTATTCCTAGCAGCAACTCATGTATACATAATTAACAGACACAAAATAGTCCAATTCAAGCATTATTCAGGTTATTCAGCAACTCATGTATACATAATTAACATACACAAAACAGTCCAATTCGAGCATTATTCATGTTTACACACATTTACAATTAAAACAATCCATATTTTCATGTACAAGGTGTACATGGCAGAGACACTCAAGAATTCAAGTAAAATCAAGATCTATTGCAAGTATCAATCATGTGGCAAGAAGTTCAAGTATACAAGTCAAGTAACAAGTATTTCAAGTAACGAGTTTGTATGTCAAGAAATTCAAGTAGTCAAGTAAGCTTTATGCTTCATTTATTTCTCATTTGTTTTCTTCAAACATTATGCTCACCAAGAGCTTCTTTAAACATTATGCCCACCAAGAGCTTTCTTTAAACATTATACAACATATTCAAGATTTTCTTTTGAATTTCTTATTCAATTTCTCAATAAGGTTCATATCTTTTAACATGTTTGCCTTGGATCACAATTGGTTATGAATAACATTGGTCCATGTTTGACCATAAATGTCCAAGAGATACTTAGCTCAAAGCACATAGCAATGGCTAATATCGGAAACATGTAATTCTATACTTCTCACTATCCAACCAACTGTCGCCAATCTCCGTACAACTCCCCCGTTATCTCCAACTGTCACTAATAACATATTTCATGTAATGGGGCGTCCCCCCGAGCCGTGGCTCATGGACCGTAGTCCCAAGTAAACCATGCATCATACCATTGTATCCAAGGACTTCAATTGTAGGCAACTTAAGTATCTTAGCTCCTATTTAAAAGTGTGAGTGTATTTTATACTTTAAAGCTTTTTGGTGTTTCTTATGTTTCATGCTTTCATGTTCAAGGCAAGACAATTCATGTTCAAGGATTATATTCAAGCAAGTATTTTAAGATCAAGCTTAGCCCTTAGGCTAGTTGAGCCTTAGCTCTTCATTTCACAAGTTTACTTGTCACTCAAGTAAGCAATTCGAATTATATGCCATTTTTAGGCATCTAGTCATGTCTTTATATTCATGGTTTATATCACTTTTACAAGTATTTATATCATAAGAGCAATTCCAAGCAAGAAATTCGAATAAATACATCCAAGACAAGGAATCAAGCATTTCAAATAGGTCACGTTTCAAGTACAAGGATTCAAGCATTCCAATTAGATCACACTTCAAGTATAAGGATTCAAGCATTTCAATTAGATCATATTTCAAGTACAAGGATTCAAGCATTTCAATTAGATCACACACTTCAAGTACAAGGATTGAAGCATTTCAATTAGCAAGCATTTCAAGCACTTCAAGTGACAAGCTTTTCAAGTAGCAAGCATTTCAAGCATTTCAAGTAGTAAGCATTCGATTAGGTCAATCCAAGGCATGGATTCGTACATTTGTTTTCATTTTTCTTTCTAATTAATTTATCAATTTTCATGCTATCACTTAAACACAATTTCAGTTTAGTCCAATCTTCCCTTGTTATTTATATTCAATTTAAATTAATCTCATTATCATGGCATATCCGTAGCAAGAAAATTGATATATATTTGGTTAGGACCTAAGTCCTAATCCCACAATAACTACACTCACAATACTCCAAGCTAGTTTATTTGTCTTGGATCCAATTTCCTTTGTGTTTGCCACAAGTTTGGCCACTCCTTTATTCCTCCACAAGGTTTACTCCTTGCTCTAACAATCCATACAAGTGAACACATGTTAAACAAGGTACATTGAGTATGATAATTATCTATCTCAAGCAGTCTAATATTAAGGCAACAATGTTAATACATTACATGCATAAAACAGACAACACATTCATATACACACCTTTATTCACATTACCAAATTCCCTACATTCCATATTAAGGCAAAACAGGCCAGCAATTAAACTGTCCCAAAACTGTTTGCAAAATAGTTTACCAAACTTTATACAAAACTGTGTACAATTACCTAAACTGCTGCTATTAGGCAGCATGTACTATGTTCACTTAAACATGCATAACTTTCATTCCGTACGTCGGAATTTCAATTGGTTTACGCCGTTGAAAAGCTAACTTAATTGTCTTTATAACCATATAAACCTTGAATTTTAATTCTTTTCCAATTAATACAGGTTTTAGCTTAAAGACAGGGCAATTTACAACACTGGACAGTTTGCACTGTCCCTAGTGTTCCTTCTCTACAATTCATTCTACAATCCAGAATTTAGTTATGTTTTTTCCTAATAAATTTAGACATTTTAAGGCACTATCCATAGAATTTTCAGCCTTAAATTCCATTTATACAATTTATGGTAATTTTTCAAAGTTACTGCCCAGAACAGAGTATTCTTGGCAGATTACACTAGGTTAAGCTTCTGGCTTCATAATTCATCTAAACAAGATTCTAACATTGTAATTCAACTTATTTTCATGTTCTTACATGTCTAGGTCAGTCCAATTTACCTAGAAATGTGATCAAAACAGGCCAACATATACAATTAAGCATGTTTACACATTTTTATCTAACAAAACAGTCCATAATCGAAACTAGTTTCAACCATGATCCCTATTCTCAATTTCCAGCAACCCATACACATATCTTAAGCAATTTGACTAATAACACTGACAATTTCAAGGATCATTAAAAGCTAACATCATTCTAACATGCATAACAATCATCCTATTCGAATTAGGCAACAAGAACATCACTAATTCAAGATTCAAGCATGTAATTGAAGTGAGGAATCAAGCATTTACCTTCCTCAATGTGAATTCTAACTCAATTTATCCCTAACCGATTTAAGCCCTCATGGATTCCATGGCTATCACTCAAGTTTTCTCTCTTCTCTCTCTTTCTCCCTAACTTTCAATTTTCCCTTTTTTTTCTCTCAAGCAAGAAGACGATGCTTGATTCATCTTTTCTATCCATAACCATGAGTCATCCCTCCTAGACACATGTCTTCAATAGTTGTTAACATGTGTTTGTGTCCTAAACTATTCTTAGTTTTACATGCAAACTAATAAATTTTGCATGCTTACATTTCTAACCTTCCAATTATGCTTCTAGTCTTTAATTCTTATTCGAATTGGCCATTGACTCTTATTTTTAATCTAATAAGTATCAATTGTATTTTAAAGAAAAACTCCTAATCCATCCAATTAATTCATTAATGATAGATCCAAACAAATTATTTAGCTTTCGAATTTGGATCATAATTCTAGGCCGGGTTTTGGGGTATTACACAGACTGTTACGACACAAATATCGAAACTAATGTATACTTCCCCTTTTTATGATTCAAATTAATTAACGTGCAATCAAAGTAGTTAAAGTCACATGAATGACAAATAGGGGATGTCAAACAAAGGCATAAAAAATAAGCACACGAGGCCCACCCCCAAGACCTAACCCTAAAAGCCCAAACTATTGAAGTTCAATTAGTGATCTAACTGTTAATTAGGTGATTCTAGTATTTGATCCTAAATTAATGCTACTAAACGACTAAAACCCTAACACATTATGATAATTAATATGAGATTTGACGTCAATCTAAGTTTGAAATTAATTTTAATCCTAAGGACCATTAAGAAATGTTCAATTAATTTAATGAATTTAACATTTACTCCAATGAGCCAAGAGCAAATTAAAATTCATTAAAGTAATTCAAACCCTAATCTAACTAAAGCCCTAAAGAATCTAAACCTAGAATTAACTTAATTAATTTAAGAATCGCGCCCCTATGAGATGGGCACACGATCTAAATTAACTGAATTAATCCAAACTATATCCTCTTCCTTTAGGTTCTAGAGAACGACATGCCATACCTTCTCAGATCTCCAGGTCGGCCAGTCATTCTTTCGGAAGAACTCTTTTAAGGGTGAGAACTTACCATCATAAAGGGGCCTAGAGAAATTGGGATTGATCCAAAGGTGGCTGTAGAACCAAACCTTCAAAAGCTATGGGCATCCCTGGAATGTCCTCCAAACTAGAACCTCTAGCAAGAACGCGATGTCACCATACTCTTCCCTAAAAGTGCTTTTCGTTTCGAAATCCCAACTGTTCCATACTGACTTCAAATCAGACACATCATTAAATCTGGTGTTCATGAATGTCGTGGCTGACATGGCTGATCTAAACCCCTTGGCAATACTATCCCCCTCATATAATTGTTCCCCTTCCGACCATATCTGAACATTGGAATTTTTTTCGTCATTGCTGCGAACTAAGTCTCTCATAGATCCAGTCTCTAATTTCAAACTATTCCCGTACTCAGTGTGCTCTTCATGATTATGACATAATATGCAAAATAAAGATAAAAAGGACAGGAAACGGGGAACAAGGTTAGTCATGAGGTGAATAATAAACTTGCAAACGAGAAGAGGTAAAATTAAACAAGTTAAGCGAAGAGCAAGCATATAAAAGAAAACCCTAAACACATGAATTCTAATTCACTATGGTTATCCGCATGGCTCTATTAGGGTGGGCTTCTTAGATTCAAACACATAAGTTCGATTTTAATTGGGGTGCCCGAACCTATCTTATCACATACTAAGGCAATAAGAACCCCAATTATGGCCCATTACAAGCTTGCAAATTGGTTTCGGTTCGAGGGAAAGCACGACCTAATGACATGGAGGGCTGCTCACATGTCAAGAGGCGTGGATTTCGAAAGTGAACTACCGACCCGTGGAGGGCTACTCATGTGGGTATGTGGCGTTTCACTCCCACTTAAGGGACGAAGCTCGGGTGTAGAGCTTGATGAGATGGTGCAACATATGTCGGTGATTCCTTAGAAATTAAATGAAAAATTAATTCAAAGGCCACCAATAATCAAAGCTCGTTCAATTGTAGTTACATTTCCAAGAAAGGTTCAACCTTACCAGAATAAATTGAAATTGTGACAATTTTCCATCATTAATAAGCAACAAATATTTTATTTGGCTTAACTCTTTTTTTGTTTTAAAAACAAAATGGGTCCCCAGTGGAGTTGCCATCCTGTAACGACGTTTTTGAAAACTAAAAACTCTTCTCAAGCATCCCACTTTGTGGAGAAGATTTGGTTGAGGGGAATTTCTTTTGAAAAAGTATAATCCTTTGAAAGACGATTGAAAACTTGAGAGTTGCCACCGGCCAGTTGGATAAGGTAGGTTGGACACAACAAAACCAGAGATTCATTTTGAACGGGCTCGAGAGTTGGTTACGTGTGGGGAAGGATTAACACCCCCATCACGCCCGGAAATTGGTACCAAAATATTTGTTGCCTTTAATCGAAGGAAATTGTCGAAATTTGAAAGGAATTTAATTCGGTGCCCTTAATTGAAAATTAACCTTAATGGAACGGGTCTTATCAAGTTAGTGGGTTCAAATTAATTGGACATTTAATTAATAAGGTTGACGATACATCGGACCATAGATTAAACTGACATCGAATAAGCCCGACTGTCGTGTTAATTCATGGTTCGAATCCCGCACGCCAGCATTATGCATGGTGAAAGCAGTTAAGATATGATGTAATGATCTTATCAACTTTTAATTCTACCTTGAGTTGGTAAGGATTAATCCAAATATTTGGTCAACATCCTTTAAGCTCGGACTGTTACGACACAAATATCAGAACTAATGAATACCTCCCCTTTTTATGATTCAAATTAATTAACGTGCAATCAAAGTAGTTAAAGTTACATAAATGACAATTAGTGATCTAACTGTTAATTAGGTGATTCTAGTATTTGATCCTAAATTAATTAGCCCTAAACGACTAAAACCCTAACACATTATGATAATTAATATGAGATTTGACGTCAATCTAAGTTTAAAATTAATTTTTATCCTAAGGACCATTAAGAAATGTTCAATTAATTTAATGAATTTAACATTTACTCCAATGAGCCAAGAGCAAATTAAAATTCATTAAATTAATCCAAACCCTAATCTAACTAAAGCCCTAAAGAATCTAAACGTAGAATTAACTTAATTAATTTAAGAATTGCGCCCCTATGAGATGGGCACACGATCTAAATTAACTGAATTAGTCCACTTAGTCTAATCTAAAGCCCAAAAACTATAAGCTAGGCCCAAAAACCGAAAGCCCAAGACTACATCACAAATATATCACATATTATGAATATATATATATATATATATTATATGTATTAAATACCTCTTTATAATAAACATGTATCATACTTTGAAATATATCATAATCATTTAAAACATATATATATATATCATATTTTATAATTCATATGTTTTAAAACTATATTTTATACAAATTTAAAAAAACATACATATACGACATATCATAAGGAAATTATAGATTATGTAAAAATAATATATTATATTATGTGAAAATCTACAAATTTCATTATGTGTGAAATACATATTACGTATCTAAGGAAAAATTATATATATATATTATAAGCTTTTTATTTTTAAAAATATTTCTTTGAAAACGACAACTTTGTCAAAATATATACTAAAAATATGCATACGTTACATATATTTTAATAAACTATCTATCATACCTTTTTAAATAGAAAATTATATGTTGTATACAATATAAATCTCCTATCATAAACATCACATAAAAACCCTATATTAAAACAACCAATCAATAAGAACATTTCAACCATGTAAAGAGTAAAACAGATTTAAACATAAACAACAACAACAATATACGAACAAAAAGAACTAGGAGTAAAATACATGAGAAAGAAAATTAAACACTAGAATCCAGACCAAATTGAAAAGAAATAAAATTTTGGGACTCGATTAAAAGGATAACGGGGACGTAATTTTAAAAAAACATAAAGTTACAAGGTCCCTGGTTGTGATTAAAAAAGGCAGAATGGCTTCAGGGTAATTTCCAAAACGCTGAGGGACCGAAAGGGGTATTTAGACTTGCGGAAGGGCTAAACACGCGATTATAACAGGGAAGAGGTCCTTATTATGTTATTTCACCATTTTTAAAACGAGAAAAGTTTATAAATACCCTTTTATTTCAAATCATTTCCTCTTTCGGCAAAAAATAGACCCCTCGTTATTATAACACCCATCCGTTCATTTGGTTCTTGATGAACCCAGATTTTGGCGGTTCTCCGCCACAGAACCCAAAAACCGGCCACTGAGCCACCATTCTGGGCGGCGTACGATGGTGGCCGGTGAAGCCAAAAAACCCCCCAAAAAGGCCTTTTTCAGACCCCGACCCAAAATCGAGGCTATCACTCCCTTAAAACAATGCAAACCCTTTAGATTAAGGAAAAACAGAAGGCCTAAACAACTCTCCCTTCAGCCCTTTTCCTCTCTCATCTCACTATTTCGAACCCAGAAGGATCAGAGGGTTTATCGATAAGGAGAACAAGGTCGGTCCGGAGATACCAACGCCGAAGGTAAGCAAAATTGAAACCCTAATTTCTATATACAAATTTCTAGAACGAAGAAGAAGAGATATACCTCCAAAGTTGAGAGGTTTGCTACTTTTGCGCTATTCCTTTCGATATTCCAGTATGCTTACAATTGATTTAGGGAATTGTCTTTATATACCCCGAATTACATGGAAATTTTGGAATTGAAATTACATGAGAAAAATCCCTATTGGTTCTGATTTCTCTGAATGAAATGGTGCATCCCCTGTGCTATTGGTTTATCCCTTTATTTTGCGTTGCTTTATGACATTTACATTATTTTTGCTTCCGATTTCTCTGCTAACTCATCCTTTTTGTTGCATATACCATTGTGGCCGAGCGGTTACAGAAGAGGGACCAGAGAGTACGTGCCACGGCTAACGTAGAAGCTGATGGACGCGCGTGCGACTCACACGCGAGTGGAGAAGCTAAAAGGCCAGACCAGTGTATCGTACGCGCCTTTGTTAGGGTTTTCAATTGGGGGAGCCATCTGGATTGTTAGATCAAGATTTGATCTAACGATCATAATTCGGCTGCACAATGAGAAAGGGGTATCAGATTTCCCTAGGGTTTCTTAAGTTTAGAGCTCTTACATTGCTAACAACTGTAAATGGACATTTAACTATTTAATATTATGGACTTATTATTATACATTTTCTTGGGCTTTACTTATCTTGTATATTTTTATGGGCTGACAGAAATAAAATAAGTGGTCTTCTATTACTTATTTATTTCCCAATTCATATGGATTTCAATTAGTTCAATGCATATATGTATTAAGGTATAATATATAATGATAAGGATAATAAAATGAACATAACAATGAGAAAAAGGAACTACAATACTAGTAACCTAAGCCCATTAAATTCCTTAAAGCATTTGGTTCTTTTAATTGGGCAATATATATTTATATAACCAACAAACACATAACTTAATATGATATAAGATCACTGTTAGTTATGATTCTAATAACCTTAGTGCTTTTTGTTTCTTTGGTTTTGGTTTTTTATTATATAAAAAATAAACAAGATAAATAAAGCCTCTTTATTGTAACATGAAAATAAAAGGGTTTTTCCCCAGACAAAATTAGTGATTACAACATGAAAATTCTATGGGTTGCGTATTAGGGCAACATGATGATACTGGAAGAAAAGAAAGGGTGATATATTATCTGAGCAAGAAGTTCACTGATTGTGAAACCAGATATTCCTCAATTGAAAAGCTATGTTGTGCTTTGGTATGGGCAGCTAAAAGGCTCAAGCAATATATGTTATATCACACTACATGGCTAATCTCAAAATTGGATCCTTTAAATTTCATGATGGAAGCTCCAACCTTATTGGGAAGATTAGCGCGTTGGCAGATGTTACTATAAGAGTTTGATATCCAGTATGTAAGCCAAAAAGCAAAGGGAGTGCCATAGCTAACTTTTTGGCAAGTCGCGCTTGTGATGATTATGAAGCATTGAATTTTAATTTCCCTGATAGAGATTTAATGTGTATCACAGAAGATGATGAGGCTTCAATATAATCTTGGGTTATGAACTTCGATGGTGCAGCAAATGCGTTAGGGCAAGGTATAAGGGCAGTTTTGGTTTCGCCAGAAGGAGATTATTACCCTTTTACCAGTCAATTAAGATTCTTCTGCACTAATAACATGGCAGAATACGAGGCTTGTATAATGGGTCTAAGAGAGGCTATACAAAGGAAAGTCCGTACTTTAAGGTTTTTGGGGACTTTGCATTGGTTATTTATCAGATACGTGGCGAATGGGAGGCAAAAGATGCAAAGTTGGTAGAATACCACAAGTTGGTCCTCGAGTTGACCAAAGAATTTGATGAGATCACTTTCAAATATCTCCCTAGAGAAGATAATCAAATGGTCGATGCTTTAGCTACTTTAGCAGCCATGTTTAAAGCAAGTGAAGATTCTAAGATGATGCCCATCAAGCTACATATGCTAGACTCTTAGCCCATTGTTACGATGTGGAAGAAGAAATAGATGGATTGCCATGGTACTATGACATCTTGCAATATGTAAAATCTCAACAGTACCCACCACAAGCTACATAGAATGAAAAGAAAGTGATTAGGAGGATGGTATCAGGGTATATTCTCGATGGAGAAATTTTATACAAAAGAAGTGATCAAGTGATTCTAAGATGTGTGGGTACAAAGGAAGCTCAATTAATTATGGAAGAAGTTCATGAAGGAGTTTGTGGAACCTATCCAGTGGCTTCACCATGGCTAGAAGAATCATGCGTCTTGGATATTACTGGTCAGCCATGGAAGGTGATTGCATCAACTACTCTCAAAAATACCAAAAATGCCAGATCTACACTAACAAGGTTCATACACCACCTCAACCTCTTCATGTTATGATAGTACCCTGTCCTTTTTCCATGTGTGGCATTGATGTCATTAGTCAGATTCACCCCAAGGCGTCAAACGGGCATCATTTTATCTTGGTAGCCATTGACTATTTCACAAAATGGGTAGAAGCAGCTTCGTATGCAAATGTCACAAGATCTACGGTTTGCAAGTTTTTGAAAAAGGAAATCATTTGTCGATATGGCTTGCTTGAAAGTATCATCACCGACAATGCCTCCAATTTGAATGACAATATGATAAATGGAGTTTGTGAGCAGTTCAATGTCAAACATCATAATTCTGTGGTATATCGCCCGAAGATGAATGGGGCAGTGGAGGCTGCAAATAAGAATATCAAGAAGATAGTTGTAAAAATGACTGATAACTATAAAGATTGACACGAGAAGCTACCATTTGCCTTATACGCCTATTGAACCGTAGTACGAGTCTCTACTGGGGCAACACCAATTTCATTGGTGTACGAAATAGAAGCTTTATTATCGATTGAAGTTGAAATACCATCGCTTCGTATCTTAATTGAAGCGAAGTTGGAAGAACTAGAATGGGTTCAAGCAAGATATAACCAGTTGAACTTAGTTGAAGAGAAAAGATTGAAAGCACTGTGTCATGGGAAAATGTACCAAAGAAGGATGATAAGGACTCATGAGAAGAAAATTCTCCTGAGAGAATTTAAAGAAGGTGACTTAGTGTTGAGGAAAAAGCTACCAATTCAAAGTGATTCTCGGGGAAAATGGGCACCAAATTGGGAGGGACCTTACATTGTAACAAAGGTTTTCTCAGGTGGGGCGTTAATTTTGGCTGAAATGGATGGAGATAAACTTCAGAGTCTGATAAACTCAGATTCAGTCAAAAAGTATTATGTCTGAAGAAGAAGGAAAAAGAAAAAGAAAAAAAGAAAAAAAAAGAAGAAAAAGAAAAAAAAAGAAAAAGAAAAAAAGAGAAAAAGGAAAAAGAAAGGGGGGTTCAAAATAAAAACACACAAAGGTCATTTTGAAACCAAAGGATGACTTAAGTTGAAAACCTACAAAGGGCGGCTTAGGTTGTTAATAACCAGAGAGATTCTCTCGGGAATGTAACACAGATGAGTTATGAACTTTCTCGCATTGTCACCATTGTTGAAGCTGCTCAACATGGATAACATTCAAGA